>WBNH01005208.1:149342-315023 GCA_013401255.1 Urocolius indicus | reverse complement strand
CAAGATCTACACACTGGCAAGTTGCAAGGGCTAGAAGGTAATGCATTGATTAAGGGTTATAGTTGAGGTGATGTTTGCTGAAGTGAGCATTGATGGGACTGCATTATCTGTTGTTCAGCTCTTAGTTTGAAAGAATTAAGAGACAAATTCATAAATTTGAAAAGAAAAATAATAAAATCTTTAAAAAATTGAATTAAAGTTTCCATCTAATGGGCTGATTCTGTGGTATTATGTAAACAGTACAACCATTTACAATTTAAAACACAGAAAATTCAAAATGGCACAGATGTAATCAAAACCACTCAGACTGAGTAGTTACTGACACATGGGGTTTTTTTTTATGATATAAACCACGGAAACTCAGAACAAGCATTTCCATAACTCACATGTCACTAAAATCCCAATGGCAAAGACATCACAAAGCATGGCAAGCCTTCAACAGCAACTGTTATGAACAGGATCACAACTAATGGCAGTAAGACAGAAAGTGAGGTATAAAGAGCAGCTCCATTTATACCCACAGACTGAATCTTCCAATCAGACAGAAGGCATTTTTACTGACAGTGCCTTCCAGGATTTTCTGGCAGAACATGTCCAGTTGTGGTGACAAAATTGTTTATAGAACGAACGGTTTTCTAGTAAAAAGATGTTTACAGCACTTTGCTGAGCAGAAAAAGATTCTTCCCACAAAGACTGCAGTCTTTTACACCTTGACACAGATTACAGATTTGTAATTGGCAAAGTCTGTAACTTCAGAATTTGAAAGCCTCTGTGCTGTGCCACTTGCTCCCTGAGAGACCTAGGACCACATTCACAGAGAACAGTTTGGCTCCATGTTCCTTGAACTTCCCATCTATCTTTAATGAAAATTAGTAGTTTAATCTCCACATTACTAACAAATTATTACCTTCCAAAGTTTCTAGTCACTAGCACACAAGTCAGATCAGTCTTTCATTTCAAACTATATTAAGACAGTAACAATAGCTCAGCTTTTAATATGATACAAAATTCTCCTCTACCATTTTCAGCATTTTTCTTGTCCTAAAAGCAGATGGCAATCATTTGTGTTCTGATTATAAGATGTATCTTTATCTTTGGCTTTTCTCATCATAATATATGAAAGTGGAAAATACAATCTATAAGTAATAAGTATGGTTTCAAATTTAACCAAGTCCTTATCGTTCTGTGTCATCATTCTTGTCTTTGTTTCTCTATTGTAGGAATATTTTTATTTACTGTGAGCTTTTTTTTCTTTGCTTTTTCTTATTCTCTTTGATGACTGAAAGTATTTAGCTGTCTAAAATATAAAAATAGCTTGTCTTTTCAAAATGTTGATTTACATTCAAACTTACTGGATTCTTTATGTTTATATTTGTTTTTCACTCATTGAAATACTAGGTATTTAAGGCACATGCATGTACTTGTGAAATTAATACAACTGAGTAGAGTGTACCCTGATCCGTACCCTGAAATGTAAATTCTGTGCTAATGATATTTCAGATCATGTCCCTGTTCTTGACCTTAGAAGACAGCACTTGCCTCCTTTTGTCAAAATGCGAAGATACTTCTGTACTTCCAGGTGTATTTGTTCAACTGACAGGCAATTACACTTTTTTAGAACAGATGTTTCATTTTGTTTTACTTTTGCTTGAAAACAAATCTCCTTAAAATTCTTGGTGAGGAAAAAGTCTGAGGAAGCCCAGCAGGCTCGCAGTCGTGAACCACAGAAGCCTCTGATTCTCCTTTGTCTACAGATACTATAAGCTTGGGATTCAGAAAAAAAAAAAAAACAAACCCAAACCACCAGCCTAGAAACAAACAAAAAAAAAAGACATGAAGGAAGCAAGCAAGCTTTCAAGTGGATGAAGTTTCTGATATAGTAAGCATTTGTCTCCTTGGCCTCCCAGATTAACCATAAAGAAGTTAGGAAATAAAAAACTTGTGCCTCAGTCCTTTAAGTAAGCATCCATGGATCTGGATCAGGTAAACCAGTGGAAAGCAAACAAATTTCAGATATGAGCCTGGGTAACATAATTCCACTTGCACACTAGCCCGTATCCATTAGGTTTTTAATTAATATTTCCAAAGATTTTTTTTCTTTTTTAGCAGTTTCACTGATAGCCAGAGTTTTCAGATGATAATTTGTAAATAAAAATGAAATCTTAGGATATGACAACAAAAAGATAACAACACTAAAAAGTCACAGAAATCTAAAACCTAAATACCTCAAGACCTTAGTTTAAACAACTCATTTATTTCTAAGGCATAATGAATTTTGGTGGAGTCCAAGGTTTAGCAATCTACATCGAATCAGATGCAGAAGGATGCAGAAGAAAATTCTCTGCAGAAGGCAACATGGAAGGGGCTTGTGCACACAAGCAAAACTAACCAGATTGACAGCATCTCTATAAATTCTTATTTTAGTAATAATTAATTCAAAGAATGTGCAGAATATGCAAAATGGATAAACATAATTATACAAGGAACTCTGGAAAACACACATTTTAAAGGTTTCCTTATTAGAAACAGGACCACATGAAGACTTGTGATTTGACTTTACAGTACTTTTTCAAGCATCTCTTTGAACTATGAAGAAATATATGAGGAAATGCAAGAAGAGCTGAACTGGATCAAAATAATATCTACTGATTCAGATCAGTAAGTGAAACCAGGAAACGGGAAACAGGACCAAAAGAAATATTTGGTGTCACTCTTCAGTGCTTAATTAACAGTGCAGAAAGTAACATGAAAGTAAAGAGAAATGCCTGACTTCAGCACAGTGGACAGTATCCTGAAGGCACACCTTCACCCAGATGGCACAAGGCATGTTTTTCTTTCTGGTAAGACACCAGGATGTCTCAGTATTTTCTCTCTTCTTAGTAGAAGAGAGAAAAATTTTTTCATGATGTGACTTACTTTCTACCAGAATAAAAAACGTCTTTCAAAGGGCAGATGATGTAGATGGCACAGTACAGTTTGACCAACGCTCTGTGATTGCAGTGCTTAGGATTACAGAACACAGAGTTTTATTAGTCATTGAAGAAGAAACAAAGTCTGCACAGAATATTCATCACCATACCTATTGCAACCATCACACTGTGGCTGAGCTTTGTAAAAGTGGTGTCCTTTATGAAAAATAAGGGTTACTACAGACCTAAACCTACTTATTAATTACTTGGGAAAGGCAGTATTCATGACATGGGACTGGAGATGTCCTGTTATTTATGAAACAAATGATAAGCTAGATGAGCCATCAAACAGTTTAACAAACTCTTTTATTTGAGAATTTGTGGATTCCAACCCAGCTCCACCAAGCAGCTAGAAGCTATGTGCAAGCAGACTAGATGGATTTGAGGGGACCTAAAGTATTCTTTCTAATATGAAGACTGGCTGAGCTTCAAAAGATTTTGGCTTAGCCTTTAAAATACAGAAAGAAACAAAACAGACTTTATAGTTGGAGTAAAGAAGAAACACAGAAACCAAACTTGGAAAACTCTGGAACACTTGACTTTTTCTCCCGCTTTTAATCACTGTAGCAAATCATTACTTTAATCTGGGAAGAATTATGCAGAGAAAAATCACTGGAGAACTGCCATCTAGAAACTGACGACATTTCGTCAATTTATGGTGTAGACACACAGGCTACAACTCACTTCAGTATAATTTGAAGTATTAAATGCTAATATAAGGCACAGTCTCCTTCTTGCCCCAAGACAAAATGGTTAACATGAATTTAAGGATAAAGTTGGAGTAGAATTACCAGATAATTATCAGGTATGAAAACAGATAAAGAAATTCAGATCTGATATGCTGCTGTACTCTTCTCTTTTTCCTGGGCTTTTAAACTGATGAAACAGAACTTTATAAGACACAATCCCCTTCCTTTCCCCTTCTCCTTCCCCTTTGCTCAATCCTTATATTTTTCTGAGTATCAATACATTTCTCCATTCATTCTATAATTCACAGCATATGCATTCCCATGCTTCCATACAGGATATACTGTAAATACATTAATAATCACACTGTTGTCAATAAACAAAAAGATAATTGGTATTCAGTTTGATCACATGAGTAATCAATGACTGCTAAACCAAACTGCAGAAACAAAGCCTACATGTTTGGCTCAAGATTTCATTGCAGATAACTTTGTTAGTATTATAAGCAGATCTTTAAAATACCAGACAAAACTTTAAGATCTCTAAGCTGGGAGAGCCATTAAAATTGTATAAACTGTCTAAGAGCAGGAATGAATATCACAAATAATCATCTTTCCTGTGGTAGAACAGTGGGATCTTAAAAACGCAACAAGAGAGTTTGCAGTATTTCATTCAGGCAGTATTTGACTGTTCATAAGATTTAACTATAAACCTTAGGCAAAAACTATTTTCCATTTGTCTAAACAATTGAGATGCTGGTGTTTAATCAACTGTTTTAAATGCCAGTGTCCTTAATATGAAATATTCTTTCTCCTTAGCTACCTGAGTTGTTTTAGAACCCGTCTTTCCTCCTTGTGCTTACCCAAGGTGCTTTCCAGTTACACATCCAATCGTGCCTGATGTGGAAAGATTTCTTTCCCTGTCTTCCCAAATGTCCCTGCCTGTATTCATCAGTCATTTTTACAGTACTATAAAGCTTTGGGAATCTCAAATGACAAAGGTATTCAAAATAAAGCATAATTTCTGTACTTAGTCTGTTTCCCCCCATAAGATTGCCTTTCAGCCTCTGTGGCTTTGGGACTACTCAGTTGCCCTAAAATCTGAATGCAATTCAGGAAGGACTTTCAGTAGAAACATCCTTCTTCCATATTTGATGTGTTGCTAAATAATGACAAAGTCTAAAGGCAGTTTATAACACAGTTCTCTGCATTCTGTACTAGTAGAGGTTAAAGAACAACCAAGCTAAAGGACTGCCTAGCCAGCAAAACACAACAATGAAGTTATAACAGTGTTTTCACTATCACTCCTGTTATTTTAAGTTTATTTCAACAAAATGGCACACAGGCACAGATTTCAGAAATGGGAATTTTATTGAAATTTATTCCACAGAAAATTTAAATACAAAAGATTAAATAGAAAGTCTTGTCAAGTGAGACCCTGTGAAACTGAGTTCCAATCACTGAGCAATGTCTGATGGAATTGCTAATTAGATCACACATTTCTCCTTAGCTGTAGAACAAGAAATCACACCAATGATTCCACTTTTCATCTGCAGAATGAGTTTTCAATCCCTTTTGTAACTGGTTTGTACAGTACAAGTTACAAATTCCTACTGATGCTGAACAGAAACATTTATGTATTTATAACCTAATACACGCCTAGGGGGAAAAAAGCCTCCAACTTTTATTTTTCCAATATTTATCATTCATTCAAAAAACAGATGGTAGGAGGTAAGCCAGTTTATCTCAGACTTCTTGTGATGGGTTCAGTGGCAGAGACCCAAACAGCCTCATATGCAGCAGAGTACCTATCCCACTGGCAGCCAGTTTTTTCCACTCAACTCCTTTTCTCTCCTTGGAGCCAATCCAGCCCAGTTCAGCTCTTTTGTAGGAACTGAGGAACCAGTATTGATTTCCCATTTAAACCAATCTTGCGTAAGCCCACCAGTGCCTCCCTTGCTATGAATAGGGGGAGCATTGGAGGAAACCAGCTGCAGCATTTTCAACGCAGAATTGCTTCTTCGAGCTGGACGTGAGCTGAGTTGCAAATTAGAAAAATAAAAAGCGAAAATGGCAGCGTAGATAGGCTTCCTTTTCAAGTCTGATACTCATTCAGCACTGCCTTCCTAGAGAGGATTCTCAGAAAACAGGGAATTTGCTTGTTAGAGCAAAAGAAGGAGATTCTTATTATAGGCTTCAGTGCAGTTGTCAGCCAAGATAACAAATCCTTGTACCGAAGTGGCTTTAGAACAGTGAGGCAATGAGGGCTTTCCTAAAAAAGAAAAAAGAAAACCTAAACCACCACCAAAATTGTGCAGTGCATTTTTTTATGAAAGTGTGAAAATCTGTTGTAACTGTCTTTACTGAGTGTTTATGGATTTAGGCTGAAAACTCCAGTGATGTATGAGGATTCTTAGGCTCTGTGCCATGGAAGTTATGTTACCAGACTCTTGAGTGTTCAGCAAGTGTCCATTGTGTTCTGGGAAAAAAAAAACCAAAAACCCCTCCTGCATAGTTTTCAGGGACTAGCAGTGAAGTTTTTCCTCATGATTTAAAAGAGAAGTTAATGCTAATGACACTGGTACAAATGTTCCAAAGTCAGTCAGCAATATGCTGCAGATATATAGGATGCAATCGCTGCAAATTGGAATGTAGTTTGGTAAAAAAAATGGGAGTATATCCTGAAGTAGAACCTAGCAATCAGAGAAAATGATGAATTGTGGATTGAAAGTCAGAGAGAGAATATTTGACCCCTACATGAAATTACCAAGCTAGCCTAAAAATCATACTTTTTGAGATTCCACTCAAAACAGCTTAGCAGCAGTCTGACCTAATTCGCTCACTTGCTGTTCTTAGCTTTTCACAGTCTCTAAAATGGGAATCCATGCCTGGAGTTTGCCAGGGACAAATTGTAGGAAGTTCCTGCGTGGCAGCAGGGTAACTCAGTCTTCTCCTGGAATGTGTCCACAAAATGCTTATTGTAACTATCCCCAGGCACTAGAGAGTTCCTGATTTTCATTGAGAAAGAAGCCATCAAGCCCAGGTCATGACAATCTTCTTCCCCACATAAACACCGTTGATGAAGTGAGGTTAGTCTGCTGACTGTAATAAATAAAGACTGAAAGGACAATTTGCACCAGCCTAATGGCTGGAGCAATTTCCAACTCTACCACATATAAGTGGGAAACCAGAAAGGGCTGCAGTCAGGCTTTATGCAGTCTAATGAATAAAGATATAAGCTGCTTCTACACAGATTTTTTTACTAATGCGGAGAAAAGACCGTGGTTTTTTTCTGTGTTGCACATACACAGAGCAATTGGGAAAAATGGAGTCTATTACGGTATTATGAAGCTTAGCTGTCAACAACGATGGGTTTTGGTTATATGTTCTTTGTCAGAGAACTTTACGAGAGAAGATTTCCCGAGAGAAAGAAACTAAGAGTTAGGTGAATTATTTTCATGTAGTGAAATCAATAACCTGAGTTTCCTTAGTGAGTGGTCAGAGGAGCCAAATATTAGTACTTCTTAATTCTCAGGTAAGCCCATCAGGAAATAATTAGCAGTCTAAGCTGCTGGTTTGATTGATGAGGTTGCTGTAAGTGATTATTTCTCCAATTTTCTCCAACTTCAGTTCTCATAAACTAAGGTCAGTGAAAAGGGAAGTTCATTTTAGATTTTCAGATACTGATATAAGATTCTTTTGTTATTTTTAATGTATTTTATATCCATTTTCAGTGAATTTGGAAGCACTGCTGAGAAGCTAGAAGAATTTACAGGGATTTTTGTAGGAGTTTTGCTGAATTTGTGGAAATTGATAGACATCAGAAAAAAATGACACAACAAGTTTTGCCTAGCAGTAAAAGAGTCTGAGGAGGAGGCAGTAGTAATTTGGAGAGAGTGAGAAAGTTGTGGAAGAAGAGATGAAGTTCATATCTTTATTTGAGATGTGGCACCCAGTGAGAGAGAGGAACAGGAACAAATGTCAACAGGAACAAGCCAACCTTTGGGGTTTTAATGTTGTCATAAAAAACTTACATGTGGATAAGGAATGTTTTAAAATGTGCCTCAGATACAAAATGTCATTCACATCTAACTGAAAAAAAAAAAAAAAAAAGACTGATGCCTGAGGCTATGCTAATTCTTTAATGTGATGGCATTCCTGTTAGGAGGCTCTGTAAGTTTTCCAGGCTGCCAAGCATGCTTGGCACCCATGTCTTCACACAGTGTTTCTGCAAGGCTCCTGAGTACATTTTCATCTTAATGGGTTAAGTCAAGCATCTCTGGCAAAGTTGCCCTCCTAAAAAATGAGTGAGAGCTCATGCAAGGGACAATGACATTCTTTAATATTTACTGCACTAAAAATAGCTTTAAAAAAACAATACAAGGTATACAGAATGTTCTCCTTGTTCAAAAATGGCCGTTTTTAACAGCATTTGATGGATTCAGTATGCTCTTGGTAAGTACAGTTAATATATTTTTTCTATATATTCCTTTAGTACTAAAGAGCAAATTGCTTAATATGTAATCTTGAGTAAATGTTTCCCCAGTTACATTCACTTTCTCTTTTTGATATGCTTTATTCCTGGCTGAGTATTTTTCTCCTTTTAATATTCTCAGCAGGCTGGATTTATGGGCCTATGAAAGCAGAGAATAGCAAGCATCTTCTTCTGAAGCCAGCAACACTGGTGAACTTACTGAATAGCTGACCAAGTACTGAATGATAATTGTACAAAAAGTAGAGCAAGAGAAACAAAATGAGACAAAATCACCTTCTCTTTCCAAAAAAACTTAGAAAGGACCAACACCACACAAAAAGAGAGAAGAAAAGCAAAAGAGGGAGAGTGAACCCATAGTTTGTTTCATTTTTCATTCTAACATCATTTCAACCACAAAAAATGACAGTATAAATGATCAAACAACTGTCTGCTAATGCATTATAGATAGTCATACACAATATGGCACCTTTATACTTGCATATTTACCCACCATGAATACAAAGTACACTAAGAGTGACAGGTAATGTAGCCAAAGCTTCGACTCTCTGTAAGCATCTGTGTACTATGAATTATAAATAAGAGTCTTGTGTCCAAAGGTAGCAAGTAATGTAGTTAATGCCATCTGAGTAAATGAATAAATGTGAAACAGATGCTTTTCACATTCAGGGCACACAGGTACAGCCAGGAAGCCACCAGTACAGATTACGGATGCTGGAGAGACAGCTGTTGTCTGCATCCAGTGCCAGGTGCATTCCTACCTTGACTGTGTTGAGCCAGTATAAAAGGCCTTTGTCCTACTCATTTTTGACAAGTTTCCAGAAGGATGAGGTATCTTCTTATGTAGATTCATATGGTGCTTGGATTTCCTCATGGCTTTCCTAAAAAAAGTCAAATCAGCTTTCTTATTAGGAGAGTACTTTATACTTTGTGGAGAAACTGCCCAAATAGAGCATGTGGGTTTAACAGCTTTTTATGCAATTCTTTTCTGATTCACTAGTATTTTTTATCTGAACAAATACTTTGCCTCAAGATGAGATTACATGGCATAAGAAATTACTGCTAGAAAGGCATTAGGAACTTCTATATGGTCTTTTAAATGTAAATTTGCTCATTTTATAAGCAGAGACACGAGACTGCCGTCTGGTTAGGGTTAGGTTTCTTGTCAGTACAGACTGCCACCTTGATACCTAAGAGGTAGGTTGAACTCCCCAGATAAAATGCTAAACATAATAGTGCTGACAAGTTGTTTGTACTTCTGAGATACAGATACTGCTATTTTTTAAGTCCAAACAAGTTCATAATGTAATCTAGGTTTATATTGCTTTACAACTTCTCTTTCTCTGTCTAATGCTAAAGTTGTGCTGGGTACATTTCTATCTTTGCTGAAAAAAAGCTTCTTTTCACTTGCAAAAAGGAAGCCCTGAGACCCATTTCTCTGTAGCTTTGTCCTTCATGAGTTAGTTATATTATTATGTAGCATGGATAAAACTGTAGTTTCCAAGTATGGAATGGGAGCATATACCAGTGCAATTTGAAGAAGAAAATGAAAAAAATGCAGTAATAGCATACACCTTTTTCTTGTTTAGCCTGAGTACCTTGAACTATACAGAACTTCCAGGACCAAATAAAAATCTATACGTATTCCAGAATGTAATTTCACTGCCACTTGTGAAATGGAGCATTTCTGAGACAGCAAGTATAATCAGTATAATTCATGTGATGTTTTAGGAAAGCCTAAAGGATAACATAAAACTTACCAGAACTTAACAAAGATGGTATTTTGACCCTTAACAGAATTTATCAAAAAACTACCAAGGTAGTCATTGCGATAATTTCACAGCATTCTTTTAGCAGTAAGCTACTTTTATTCCAGATCAAGTATCCCTAGCTCTTCCAGCTTTTTGGCATCAGTGTGATCAGTCAAGGGGTTTGTCTGCGGCTTGCCAGGCTTTGATTTCATATTAAGGTCAATACAGAGAAATACAGGTGGTATCCTGTAAGTAATTCTACATTTATACAAGTGTTAGAGAAGTGAGATTTGTAGCAAAGACTGAAACTAAATGACAACCACATAGGTCCTGCTCTCTTACTATCTTTCTTTTTCCTTTGTTTCAGTTGCATCTGTGCAAAGTCAGGATAAAATGCTGTCGTTGTTTCAGTTTGTCACTTCTACATCCCAATTTTTCACTCAGTTTGTAAAAGTGGAAATGTCAGTAGGCCTTGTTGGGGTGTGCAGCAGTCAGATACATGCAACCCAAGCGATCAGGACAGCCAAACCACTCACAGTGTCCTAAATGACCTATCATTGCCCTTGGAAAATTCATGTATTTTTAACCTAGAAAAGACAGCAGCCTCTTACTAGCTGCCAGTTCTGATTCACAAAGTAAGGAAATTTCAAGCTATAAAACCTTGAAAGCCATAATATTGCTTTCCAAACAGCGTGGTTTTATTTAAAATTGGTGGATTTTAACTACAAAAACGCCATTGCTCTATGTCCTTTCCTTTCAGCTACCTGCTCATGTGTTTATTTCAGTGCAAAAGTTGGGGGGGAAAAAAAGAAGAGACTGTGTAGGTTTTTACAAAGTTTGAGAAGTAATTTGCAAAGTGATAGTTTCTGGTAATGAAGGCTGCTACCTTTGCCCAGGTCTCTCAGTATGACAAAATTGTTTCAGAATGTTAATTACTGAATAATCAGATTCCCTTGAAAACATAGCCTTGGTTTTTACTGAAATATGATATTCCTAAATTATATCAGAGTTGTTGCACAGTCAACTCAACATTTATACTGAATGAACTCATGCAGTCTTTTCTTTGGGATGACACTCTATTATCTCAAAAGAATTAGAAAAGCATCTATGATGCATAGCCAATATGGAGACATTCATCCCATTGGCCTCTATTATCTGAATGGAAATGAGAAAGCACTTCCATTACATTTTGCAGTGATCCATGCCTTTCTCTTCTTAAGTCAATAAACTCTGTCTTTCACTGTAGTAGTTTGTGCATGTGTGCAAAAATGACCTTTATGTAATTTGGCTGCTGAGAGACGTGCTGTGAGAGGTGGTATAGGAATTGTAAAAAGATGCAAACCATTTTTTCAGCCAGGCACGTCCTATGCTGGAGTAATAAAATGAGGCCAGCAAAGCTACTTACAGTGTTCTTTGTGTCGCAAGTCAGATTTCTCTTCCCAAATCAGTTTCCTCTAATCAGTTTAATTGAGGTTGATGCACAAACCACAGAAAAATGTTACAAAGTCCCTCAAGTAGCTCCTGACCTCTGTGAAAGCGCAGTCCCCTCTGTCACATCATATGTCTACATATAGCCTGTTCAAAAGCCTCCTTGAAAAGAACATAAAATCACATTGATTCAGAGAAGAGAGGGCATCAAGGGGTCGCACAGCGCTCGCTCTCTCTTTCAAAAAAAAAAATAAAAGACTTCAGGAAAAGTACTTTAAAACTGGTGAAATAATCTTCTAAATAAACCACCAGTGGGGAATACCCACCGTCGCTGAGGATAGCTTGCTGCTCAGTGTATCAACAAAAATACATTTGGCCTGAGGCAATGCCGAGGGCAAACACATCCCAGATGGACTAGAGAGGCCCAAATACCTTCAGAGATGAAAATTTAATTAGAGGAAATGTCACCACAGTGAACAAAAGGATTGCTTTAGTGATTTTTCATCATTGTTTACTACAAGTGAAGTATAGTTTTAAGTGTTAGGACAGTATAAGTACAAGAGTGTTTTTAAGCACTAGAATGAAGATGAAAGGAACGGATGTTGGTCAGAGACAAATCATCCATATCCGAGGACTGATCAAAAGGAGTAAACGATCAAATATTGACAGACAGCAATTTTTAATTGCTTCAGTGATGTCAAAAGGTGTCGAAGGTGGTGCTTTGAAAGCACTAAAGAGGAAAAGCTGACCTTATGATGTTGGTTGTTTTAGGTTTTTGTTGGGGTTTTCTGTTGTGATGTCCTGAGCATGACAGAAAGCTTGGATGTCTCAGAAGTACAGGGTCATGAGATGAGTCACTGCCTCTTTCCCTCTTTGATAATCCACTGTGTAATATAAATTCTGATTCTTGCACAAATCAGGGATGAAATTGATGGAAAAGTAATATGGGAGTTGTTGCCACATAGCCATAAGGAAACATCCCCCTTAAGTGAAAGCATGTGAGTTCTAGAATGAGTTATGCATGCCGTTTGAGATAAATTCAGAGAAAATAAGACATAGCATACACTACCAAAAAAATCTGTCAGATTATAACATGTTCTGCAATTGGAATTTACATCTTCAGAATGCAGAGTTGATATTTTTGATACGTGAATTTTTGTATCTTTTTTTTCCCATTCAGGCTTCATTTTGTAATTTCTACGGAAATGTTCTCCATTTAGCAAAACAAAATAATCACCTTAATTGAAACGATGTGCAGCATGATTTTCCCATCATAGTATCAAAATAGTGCTAATCTTGCACTATTTTTTATTTGCTATTATGTAACAGGAATTACATACTGTTATACATAACAAAAATAATAACTACAGAAAGAGAAATTGTTATCAAATCTCTCTCACAAAGGCCATATCAATTCCACCTGATTAATCTCCTTAAGAAGATCAAGGAGACCTCTACGTATAGACAATTGGAGAGAAGATTAGTCAAAATGGGCCACAATCTAAGCAAAAACATTAAGAAAGCATTTAAACAGTTATATACAGTTATTTGTAAATCAGTATACTTACTTGGACTTAAAAGCAAACTTCTTTTTTGAGATTAAAAGTTCATTTGCCTATTTCCATTGTATTTCAGTTAATAAAACTTTTTTTCTGCTGTATTAGATCTTTGCTACATCCTTTGGACTTCACTCCTGCTGTTTTGATGTGTGTTCTTCTGGATCAGATACAACTATACAGCTGGATTCTTTTTGTGTAGAAGGTGGTGGGGAACTTGAAGTCTGCTGAAGATCCTAGGGAACCTTCATAATGATTTTAGCAGCATGTGGCTCAAGCCTCTAGAGTACCTGATTGACTTACTAAGTTTACTGGGTAACATGTGCCTTACATTCAGGTGATTTATTTTGGTCTCTCTCGATGCTGTTGTTTGTTATCACCTGTTACTCACATTTTTTGTATTCTGGCCCAAATAATCTCCCAAGATTTCAACTGACTGGAGGCAGTATGCTTTTGCTTTTTGTCAGAAATGGCTTCGTGTTCTACTACATTTTCTTAATAGTCTTTTTTCTTTTCCTCATCTGCTTCCTTGTTTTGGGTTTTTTGCCTTTCTTTCTTTCCTTCTTTCTTTTTAGCAGATACTGTTCTACACAAACTTTAATCATATGTGCACAAGTTTGTTAGATTGATGCCAAAGGGCTTGCCCAAAGGTAGGCTCTAAACACATTATTGTTTGAAACCTGTGACAGAGAGTCCAACCAGCCTCTGATTAGGCAACATGCCATACTAAGCAGATATTCATGAATCTTGGCAACCAAGTATGAAAAATCAGTTTTCTTGCCATCCTTTCTCTGTTACAGATGGTTATCTGGAAAACCATCCAAACAACAGAAATATACCATATGTAAAAGAAAGCTTCTCTTTTTATTTTCAGGCTCACAGAATATCAGGTTAAGATTTCATACTATTTATTATTTTTATAATTCAAGATGAGCAAATACATCAATAATCAAATGCACTCAAATTATGGAATGCTGCAGAAAGCAATACTGTGCTTTATGGGGATGTGATCGTATTATTGATGCTATGGACTCCTTGATGATTCATCCACTCAGAGTATACAAACTATCCACTAAGGGTATACAAACTGTGAAAGGACACATTTCTTCTGTATCTATTTATCAACACCCATACAGTGGAAGTACCAAGGTCAATAAGGCCAGGTGAAAACATGTAAATAGGTGTTTAAAGAAATACACCACCAAGCTAGATTAATATTAGATTAAACTACAGAGACTCTGAAGAGCTACTAAAGGCACAGTATTGGAACACAGACATCCATTTCACTATTTTAGTCTTACCAAAAGGCTGTTGATGATAAATCCATCCTCATCTAAAAGACAATTTTGAAGGGGAAACTAATTCTCAGTATGTAGCTTTCTTCCTCCGATGATTATCAACAGAGTAGATTGCCCACTGACTATGCGCTGATTACAAACTCAAAGTGAGTATAGTATGTGAGATGAGATGTGAGACAAATAAACCTCCTTAATCAGATGTAAGTGATACTCTCTGCAGAGATGTAGAGTAGAAAATATGAGTGTATGTTTCCACATGTAAATGTCTATTGCATTTCTTACATTTTTTTTTTTCCAGAAAAACTTCATGAAGTTATTTTCTGAACAACTGGACTAGAAAAGAGAAAAACAAATGCTTGAGAGTAAAAAAAATATTGATAAATAGGCAAAAGATTACTCCTTGGAAAGAAAATAATTCATAAACATAAAACATTTGTGTTTTTTACATAAATCTGGAGCTGTTTACTTGACTTTTCAAAATACTCTTATGACTTATGCACCATATGAAACACCTTGTGATGCTCCTACTCACACTGAAGCAGTACGTCACTCAAAAACCTAAGTTCACGAAGACCACAAATGGTGGAAGGTGCTATCCAACAACAGGAAAGCACTGAAATATAACATTAAATTAATGAAATTATGCAGAAAGTAGAAAAAGGTGACAGTCTGGTGCAATAGTTTGCCATGCAACGTGAGTAAGAATTCTATATTCCTGCCATAAGGGCCATATTCCAAAAAAGCTCCCATGTGCCAAAACCATCATGTATGAGAACTTTTGGCATATAAGCCCAAAACTTCACTCCAAAATAAACCCACTCACCATCTGCATAAACCTAAAGGTAATGAAGCTCACTAGGTGCTCTCATCTAAGTTTTCCACAGACCAAAATTCTTTACATGAATCTTTTTTTAAAAATTGATTTGACTGACATTTTTCTATCTTACTCATCTCAGCATTACCATCAAAGTACCTTCATGTGTTTTATCTGGTTTTCACTACCATCAACATGGTAGGATTTTTATTTTTCTCTTAAGTTTTTTTGTTCTAGGATATGTCACGACAGGTGTATTTTGAATGTCTCAACTTTACCAGTTTTAGCTGCCAAAAACACCATTAAAAGAAGGACAAAAAAGAATCCCACACATGAAAGTCTGCAATCTATTATTTTGGCTTATACAGACTTCTAATTGGATAATTAAGCAGACAACAAGTAAAAGCTTTTCATCATTAGAAGACACCGGAGAACAGGGGTATAGGTACAAGAAGGTTTGCTTTGTTTTTCTGCAAATTCATAGGAGCAGGTCCTTGCATGGCAACAGGGAAAAGGAAACTATTACATACAGCAGACAGTTTGCTCCTTTGATATTATATACAGAGTTCCATGTTTTGTTTATCCAGATTTTGTACTTTATCATTTTATTTGTGTTTTAGATTGGTTTTGAGATGATAACTTTCAAGTATGAAGAGTGAGCTTAAGAGAAAGAACTATTGCTGGTCTTCATTTTTCCTTTACACATTTATAGCTCAAATGTGTACACTCAGAGTCCTTGGAAACCTCCAAGTTCCATGACCTTTTCCCAGGAGTGAGAACAAAATGATCTCATAAAGACAGTAGCGCTTAAATACAGATAGTGAATAAATCTGATCTTAAGAGAAAGCTTAACAAATCCCATGGGAATAATTTACTCATAAATCCTTTAATATGAAATTCACCTCAGAAGGTAACCCAAGCACTAATACTGATGTTGACTGTAGGAAAAATAACCTAGTTATGCCACGTTAAACCAGAGAGTAAATAATTTCTTGTGGCTAAATCAGAGGACTGAGTTTTAGACACAGCTCTCTGTGGCTTCCCTATGTGTCTGCTTTAACCTGTGTGCTAACTGAAATAATTACACTTCACTATCAGAAAGTGTATTGGGAAGCTTAGTATTTGTAAAGCCAGCTGACTTGCTCAAGCAGAAGAATTAAGATTGCAAGGTATAATATAATTTCAAATAAACATAATTAACAGAGATTGAATCAAAATGTAGTCCATAATCTGAAAATGAGCACTAACAGAAACCATTAGATAATTCTTCTTGCATTGAAGGGAAATCTTTTAAAGTGTCTTGGCAGAAGTCATACCAAAAAAATCAAATCACCTGTTCTGAAAAATTGTCAGCAGAAATCATGTGGATTCCAATTGAAACATGGCTGTGAGCTACAGAAAGTGAAGGCTGCTGCTGACACTGACCAAGTAGCAAAGCTAAGCATCTCCCCAGATTTCCCTTTGCCACAGAAAATGGGACATACATCAATACTGAAAGCTAGAAAACACATTTTTAATGAAATACAGAGAGGAAACTATTATCATATCTAAAAAGTCATTGAAGAAGCACAGAAGTACTGCCTATGTTCAGAAAGATCATAGTAATTACAGCCCGTAAGTCAAACATCCATGTAAAAAATGTAAAACATTAGAGCAGATTTAGGAGGAATTAATCATTGTGAACATAGATGAAAAGGGGGAGAAAACGAGAAACATACAAGAACTCAGAAAATCTGCATTAACATGATGCACAATCTACCAAATGTTTGGGTGTTATTACAGTGTCTGATACAGTTGAGAGTGGCAAATAATGAATTAAAGCAAGGAAGGAGATTTAGCTGAATATAACAAGGTGAATGAGCTGTTCTTTGAATGGTAGCATATTAGTATATATTAGCATACAAAGTAGCATATTAATCTACAGATTACTAATTTGCTACCTTTAAACCTAACGTAAATGTAGTTACTTCTAATTGAAGTTGGTTTATCCTATGTAAGGTACAAAATAGAGCTATGAATTGCTATGGTTGATCTATGTATCTGATCTCTACCTGTGATGATCGTGTTGCAGGTCTCCTTTCCCATATGTAACACTATTCTGCCCACTGTCTTTTTCAGTATTGTGACTGAAGCTAAACTGAATACACACTATCTTGAATTCTTACAAATGTTTTGATGTCTTGTTACATATATTCTCATCTTAATTCTTAAGGTAATGCTATGATATTTCTTTCATGGTTTTATACTGTGCAATAAAATAAGACTTCCTAGAAAAAAAATCACAGACATATACTATTCAGCTGAACTTGTCAAATAAAATTAGGGTTATTTTGTGAACTATACACAGAAATCAAGTGTCCATTGCCAAGTTTCAA
The DNA here is from genome assembly GCA_013401255.1 of Urocolius indicus. Classification (NCBI taxonomy): domain Eukaryota; kingdom Metazoa; phylum Chordata; class Aves; order Coliiformes; family Coliidae; genus Urocolius; species Urocolius indicus. Next base: position 297,654 of record WBNH01005208.1, on the reverse strand, counting down.
TACAGCCAGAAACAACTTCTTCACCTACTTAGAAAATATTACTAGCACATTAATTGGACTTGCTGCTTTTCTATGGTTTTGCCTTTTAGTTTTGAGTGAGATGGTTGACTTTTAGTGGAGATAGTTCTCTTTTACATTTTGAACAAGTATCTTTTAACAATTCTTTATTTTCTCTATTTTGTGTTTCACCAAATTATTTCATCTGACACTTGCTTTTCTGCATGTCAGGATCTCAGCCTTTTTTTGCTGTCAGTGGCATCAAACATCTTTCAGTCTCTATTGTTGTCTTCTAATTTCTTCTCTAGTAATCTCATCTGTTGTACTCAGTCGTGGCTAGTTAAGTTTTGGATTGTTAAACTCTCTTTGATTTATCCTTCAGTCCTGCATTCCTTCCATATTCAATCATCTCCAATATCCAAATGGAGCTTTTCCCCTCTTTTTATGTCTTTTCTTTCTCTCTAATGCATTTGCTGACACCTCACAGTTTTCTTATTAATCTCACAAGTGGCATTCAGGTCTCTTTTTCCTTCAATCAACAGAATTGAAATCTGTTACTCACACTAGAAATGTATTGTTCTTTCAGTAAATCTATGTCAGGGTTTTTGCAACTTTATTTTTGAGACATCAGATCTCAAGCATTTAGTAATATAAGTCAAGGCAGTACTTTGTAAGTGTCCAGCACACAGTCAAGAGGACTCTTTCCCGAAGGACCAAGATGTCCATGAGGTCGACTTCCACCCTCATGAAAGATGGGTACTACCTGTGGCCTATCCAATTCAACTTTCAGATTACTCCCTTTCTCTCACTCTGAAAGGATCTGTCATTCTTTATTTTTTTTTTTATTTTATTCATCCCTACTTTGTGGCAAGTCACAAGAAATTAGAAGCCTTTTGTAAGAAGCAGAATATTTGACTTAGTAACCATTCATAAATATCCGAATTTCCTCTTGTGAAATTAGGACATAAATAACATCATCATTGTGCTTTTCATAATAACTTTAATACGTCTCACAGACTGTAGCTTACAATGAACTCATTGTAGCAAAGAGTTGCTCTAGGAGGTTTGTGATTCTGTTAGTATCTCTAACAGAGTGCCCTGCCAAAGTGATAAAATGACCCTCAGCCAACTTCCCCTATTCTACTGCACCCATCAGGCTTCCTCTTAGCCGCTCAGGCTAGTCTTTTATCAATAATGGCTTTCTCACTTTCTGAAATGTTCAGATGTCCCAGATACGTTTTTCTTTTTCAGTGTTTAAATCCAATAGCCATGACAGAGCTTTCAAAATCACTCTTACTTGAAATTGATTTTCTGGAAATATATTCCCCTCTAAAACGATACATAGATTCTCAGCTAATTAAAGTTAGAATTATAATTTCCATTCACTCTAATGCCAGTAAAAGGCACAGCAAATATCCAAGGAAGGTGGTATAACAGTGCAATCAACCTTAACATAGCAAAGAAGCAAGCTGAGATTGCACATCAACAATAGCAACAACAAAAGAATGAAGGGAAGAGCACAGATAATAATAAAGGCATATGCTTGGGGACACTTTATGGATCCTTTTCATGAGCATTTTGTGGTTTCTTTGGGAGAGTTAAAAGTTAGCATCGTTAGGTGAAAATAAAGTAGCATTTTCTCTGCAGAATATGGCTTTTCCTCAAAGGAACTGACAAGTAATACATCCTGTCCTATTTAATTTCCTAACAATTTGAATGCCATCATTCAAAAACGAGTGATGGAAAAGAACCTCATTCCTAAGAGCATGTTTCCTCTGCCAGAATCAACTTTACATTGATGTTTTCTCTTGGTTTTAGAAAACTCATTCAGATCATAATATTTGAGTGCCTTGCTGCTACTAAGAGTATAGAGTAATGAGTTTAAGGTCTTTATTTTCTTGCCCTCAGGTATTTAAAATCTTCTTATTTTCATTTCTGTTTCCACTCTTTCAGTCTTACTTCATGTTTATATAACTTACCTTTAAAGCTCCCTAGTGACCCCATCTCATCTCAGGTGTGTATCTTGCCAGTTCCATCACATAAATGACTTCCAAATTCCATTCCAAAAGCTGCCCACCTAGTAACAAGAAATTTGTTATTTTATTTTTATTGCTTTTTCTAACTTTACATAAAGTAAATGAAAATACATATTTAAAACTATTCATGAAAGAGATACTATCAGCCTCCATATGCATTTCTTGCAGTTCATTTTATGTTTTCATTGTATGCTTCCAACATAGGATTTAGCTTTGACAAATGTAACTTCAACAGCTTACTTGTCCTAAAAAAAGATGATAGGAAAAAGTTGGATTTTTTTTTATAACAGCATGGAAGCTATACACTGAAACCATATGTGATGTTTTTACTTGGGATTCTGTAAAGATTCCTTGGTTTTAACTGACATGAATCCACATACACCATACAAAATGATTTTTTTCTTTGTGGATATTGATTTGAACTAGTTTCCTATTCAGTTTCACTAGTAATTGTAACATTTTATTTGTATAAAGGAAATTATATAAGGAAATCATGGGAAAGCAATTCTTTCTTGATTGTGGAAATAGTTGATTTTTCAGTTCATCTCAAAACAAAGAGATAGCTGAATGAATCTGGAGTTTGACCATTTTCAGTATTTTCTTACTTGACTATAAAATTTTAAAACATTCCTCATTTGTATAGTCATGACAGTTAGGGAAATCAATGAGATTTAATAACTAATCTCAAAATTTTAATACCTAGGTGAATGAATAATTGGGTGGATGGCAGATTAGGCTTCTATACCCTGCACCAGTGAACAGTACAGTATGAGTTGAAGTTAATGAAGTTAAGGATTATTAAAAGGATACTGAGACAACTAAAGAGCTTTGAACTGTTACATCTTACAGGGCTGGGATGTTCAAGGATGCAAAGATTCATTTAGCCACTAAACCTATGCCACATTGCAGATACACTCCCCAAGGTCCATAAATCCCGTGGTTTGAGAGATTGGGAGGGCAGGAGTGGAGAAAGAAAAGGAAAATAGAATTTCTTTGCTATTCCAGAAGTTTTACAAATGCAGATCTGAACATTTATAGTCAACAACTTTTATGGATTTGATTACTTCCTCTGGATTCAATGTGCTCTTTGCATGACTTATATTTTGGTTAACTAATAGAGGCCAGGGCTGGAGGTAGCTCAAATCTATCTGCAAGTTATTTGGATAGTGTGCAAGTCTTTGGATATGATTATTTGTGAGTTTTTGTTTTACTCTCTCATCTTCTAGATTATGAAATCCTCCTTGCTCAGGTAACACCTCCACTGGTTGTCTGCTCTTCCACACTGGAAGAGTGAATCAGGTGACAAACAGGAAATTGCAGAAAGCACAGGGAAACTGGACAGCTTTTCAAAACATTAATGATGACAGTTCCATTTTGAAAAAGTAAATATTAAGTAAAGAAAGTTCATCTTTATTCACAGCCTTCTCACAAATTAAAGGTTAAAAACAGGCAATGCAAGCTCACTAGCAGTTGCCAGCTCATATTTAAAACATTGTCACATCAACTTATTCTTTTGAGATGTCATTACACTCACCCAGTACCCAAATGTTGCTTATTTCCCTTTGCCACTTATTGAGCTTTGTGGCAGTAATTAGCAAAGCACTGTAGTTGATTCAGAGAAAACTAAAGACATAAAACATGAGCATGATGTGAAATGAAATTTCTGTTATCATATTTACACATTCCTCTTTCATTTCACTACACAAATCAGAACAAGGAAGAGAAAAAGTGGATTTTTTTTTTTAGATTCTTAATAATCTCTCCCTCTTTAATTTTTGCATTTCATATTCAAAGTTTGTACTGCCTTCTGTCCTTTTTACACTCAATTGCCTCTGTTTACAGCAATTTTGTTCTATTTAAATATCAGACTCTGAGTTCCCAAAACTAGCTAAAAAATTCTTAAATGTCCCTTGAAGCTACTTCTGCTTCAGATTTCCACATACATTAGTTGTCTCGATACAACTATTCTTAGAGCATTAGTGAAATTTTCAATCTCAGAAAAATAATTTCAAAAAAGTTTATCGTTATTTGGTTTGATTCTGGTTTAGCCATATAAGCACAGCATAAGTAATTGATCCAGCATACTCTAGAAAGCAGTGCAGGAGGTTATATGGGAAGGTGGGCTAACCTCCAAAACTAGCTTCATTCTCTGAGATTTCAATAGAGAAACTCACATTCTAACTTCAGTTCAAACTGCTTCAAATGTAAAACTACCTCCCTCTTTCTTGCTTTTCCTGCCATCCCTGGGGCTTCCATGAAATGAAGCACTAAAAAAAATACAACTCAACAAACTATGCAATTTACAGGAAACAAATAACTTGTGATTCATAGCCTGATATCCCGCTTCATACTTAATTGATTCCAGTTAGGCGTAGCAGGACAGTAGTATTCTGCTTTTTATGGCCTAACAGAAATGTCAGCCATCTGTTTGCACCTGCTGAAGTTGCTATGGAGCACTATTACAAATCCTGTAAGCGTCTGGGCCTGGATTTCCATACCAAGAAAGTGTTTTTTTTCTTGATGACTGTCAACACAAAGGCTAACTGATACTAGAGACATGTTTGTGAGGGAATGCTCCCTCCGGTATGAATAACGGGAACATTTTGCATCTATATCTAACCTTCAGAAGGACTGAACAGATATTTAGTTCTTGCAATTTTGCTGTTAAGTTACGGTGAATGAACTAAAGTGTAGAGTCTATATTACCTGGGACAGATGGGAAATTAGCATGTCATAAAATTCACCCAAAAAAAGTGGTTGATGATGCTGTCTGTCTCAAGAAAATAATTACATAATGATTATCTCCTTTGAGAATACCAACAGACTAGGTTAGAGAACAGGCAGTTCCCTGATTTGTCCTCAAATGTTTAAAATATTTCCTCTAATTTAGAAACTGATTATTTTCTTCCAGTATTTCTTACTTAAAGTAGTTAAAAAGATGTTAAAAAATTTTTTTTTCTTTATAGACCTCATTGTTTCCATATGGCTGAAAATGGTTGTGGGGGTCAGCAAATTCATGAAGACCTTTGCCATTGTGTTTAGCAAGGCAGATACTGAGAACTAAAAATAGGTTATTAGAAAGCAGCCAGTAACAAATATTCTGGGCTAAATAAAAAGCAAACCTCAAGCAGTTAGGTACAATACTTACTCCTGAGTACAGGAAATTTAGACCCCTAAAGCCAACTGAAATGCTTGGAAAAAAATAGTATTATTAATTAATTTTAAAATGTACTTTTAGAATTAAAATTTAAACATAAAAATAACTTTTTGGAAGTGATATATCACAACATTTTGGTTTGCTTTCTCTTCCAGTGTGTGTATTAAATTTTTGGAGGCAGATATAAGAGGAGGGACGGGTAGCATGGTCTGACTCCAGACCTGTGGAGAATATACTTGGGCTTAAGGGACCATGAGCTAACTCATCCTCTGGGAGAACAAGATCTTGGCACAGTCCTGTGGGACAGTTTATTCCCAGCCATTTTATTGAAATGAGCTAATTCCAAGACAGTTATTCTTTTCTACCTGCCCAGTCTTCACAGATGAGCTTTGAAGCTGAAGAGATGAAAGTCCATAATTTACTTAATTGCAAATTTTATCAGGTTAGTTCAGATCAGTCTCATCTGCAATTTAAAGCAAAAAAAGCTAACTTTGCAGTGAAATGAATTATCGAATTTATGGAGTTCTGTCTAGGTTTGCTGTCTACTAGCTGTGGGAAACTATCCAGTAGCTGAGGGATAGTCTAAACTGTTGAACCGAGACATAGTAAATGCAACAGGATTATCTGGAATCCGCAAGCTTCCTGTGCTTGTGCTAATGTTTAGATATTAATCTTCAGTATTGTAATAATAATAATTTTATGTGCTCTGGAATTAGAAATACAGAAAAAAAAAAACTGCAGGCCTGAAGTTTAGGGACACTGGTGCACATGAGGATTTTCACTAACATATTGTGAATTGTTAACAGTGAAAAAATTAATTTAGCTTTTTTTCTATTTCTTTATCCCAGAACTCTTCTTCTGTTCTAGGGTACCAAAGATGATCATTATACCTTTCAACTTATTCATAAAGCTAAATAATATAACACAGAAAAGACAATATATTTGACATCTCCTTTGTGCAAGACATTAATTGTTAAAAGCTGTAATGAATTAAGTAATTCACTTAAAAGAGCTAGGCCACAAGATATTGAGGGGAGCCAATTACAAAGAAATTTTACAGTGAAATAAACCTGCAGAAAAAAGATAAGGTTCATAATGTAAAAATCTATTTATTTGCATTATTTTTTATTTTTATTCGGGGAATGAGAAAAGTCCCCTGCAAATGTTCTCCTTTAGAAGGAGAGAACTCTCTCACCAGCTCTCAGAAAAACCCTTGCAGTGGCTCCAGTGGAGAGCTTGCAGCAGGCTCTCCTTAAATGCTAATTATGAAGGCAGTAACAAATACCTACCTGCTTTTCATCTCCATAGAACTATCCATCATTTTAACACAATATAATCAATTATTAGTTGAGTTCAAATAGCGAATAGTCATTGGAAAATCAGGGATAAAGAAAGCTGTCTGGCTTTGGTCAGATAGCACAGCTGGGGATTAAAGAGAGAGGGAAAAGAGTTACAGTATGCAAGGAGGTAATAAAATATGGGAAGCATTTCTCCACCAGAATGGAGAGTGGAGGAGCCACTCGCCAATTGCCTTCTCTGTTCTACTTATGCTCAGATCTGGAATGATGCTATATCCCTCCTCTGTCTCTTGTGCTGTGTGATGGAAGATGGGATAATCATGTTTTGCTGGGTAGCACTGAATTGTCTTCTGTCCACCCCTAACAGGAGAAAAAAATCAAGGGCAACTGTTGGCAAAGTACAGGTCTACCTCCAACGCCTTAAGAGCAGAAGCCCAGAAAAGAGCAAATGGGCTGCTGAGAGTTTCAGAAGTTAAACCAGTGGTTTTCAGTGCCTGAGAAAGCTCTGCAGTGGTTTCTATCGTGCTATTCAATGTGCTCAACTTGGAAGATGTGTACTCACGTGGCAGTAGCTATACAGCTCACTGAAGCCATGTGCTCAGAATGCCCACTCTTGATATGTATCAGTCTCTCGAGCACTGGCCCTGAGCAGAGGGGATCATAGAATCATGGAGTCATTACAGTTGGAAAAGACCTTTAAGATCATCAAGTCCAGCCACCAACCTCACACTGTCAGGCCCATCACTAAACTAAACCATATCCCTCAACACCTCATCTATGTGCCTTTTGAATATCTCCAGGAACGGTGACTCCATGACCTCCCTGGGCAGCCTGTTCCAATGCTTAATAATCCTCTTGCTGAAAAAGTTGTTCCTAATCTCCAATCCAAACATCCCCTGGTGTAACTTGAGGTCATTTCCTCTTGTCCTATCATTTATTACTTGACCCACCTCACTACCACCCCCTTTCAGGTAGCTGTAGAGAGTGATCATGTCTTCCCTCTGCCTTCTCCAGTCTGAACAATCCCAGCTCTCTCAGCTGCACCTCATAAGACTTGTTCTCCAGACCCTTCACCAGCCTTTGGTGCCAATCTCTGGACACACTCCAGCACCTCAATGTCCACCTTGTAGTGAGGGGCCAAGATGAGCAGTATGACTCACACTGTTCTATTTCTGAATACATTTATCTATGTGGGAAGTGAGGGAGATTCTCAGCTAAGATATTCTCAATGGAAAGAATACTTTTCTGTAAATCTTTTTCTCTTAAAGCTCTCTGAAGTTCTCAGTTTCTCCAGGATATCTCTGATTCCCATGTTTACTCAAGACACAAATAGACATTTATTTTCCAGGTATACAAGAGACTCACGTGTCTCACAAGACTAACAGTGTTATTGCTTATTGCTTGGTCATCACCACTCCTGAGATGGAAGTTATAAACCCAAAAACTCAGCTGGCAAAATGGAAAGTCAGGAATGTCTTATCTGCACCAGTGCAGTCAAATTAAGTAAAAAAGGTGTAAGGCAAAATGCAGATTTGGGCATGGTAGTACATGAAGACACACCCAGACTACTATTTTATAGAAGCAAACACTTTCTGCATGGGAGTAGATATTTAAACTACTTGAGCTCTTTCAAAAAGGAACATGTGACTGTTCCCTCAGTGGCCTTGAAATCTGGTAGTCACTGTGAGAATGAGGGACCAGATTAATGATCTAAATATGCTGTCACTTAACCTAAGGCTCTCACAGTACAGTCACCTTAGACACACAGGTATACAAACACAGACACATCAAAGCTTTCCTAAAGATTGACAGATTCTGTCAACTTTACATAAAAGGTGACGTTCAATCCATTATTCCAACCAGTTCCCAAAGGCCTCAGTCATTCAAGATTTATATCTCAGCTTGTTGATGGAATCCACTTATTTCTGACAAAGAAATATTGAATGAGAAAATTGGAGTTAAGCAGTTCACATAAATATGAACCTAACTCTTTGGAGAAAAAGTTTTGTGCCGTATTTGCATTTAGCTGACAAAGTTCAAGGAAAACCATTTCTATATCAATTTGCTGGTACAATCTATGCAATGGTACACTGAAATAAGAAATACAGGATGTTTGTATACACCTCTTTCCATAATATCTTTGCAATAATTACTCAAACACTACCCTCTCATATCACAAGTTTTCAATAGTTAGTATTTTCAAGAAAACCAGTTCACTATTCACAGAACTCATATGTTAAATAGAACCATATGCAATTTTCTTTATGAAAATTCCCACTGATTTCTGCCACCCTCGAAGAGTGAAACAGATGATTTTCAGGACCCATGGCTTTTAGATGCTCAAATACTGTTAATATTTTGTGTTTTATTTAAAAAAAAATCTTCCTTTACAAAGGCTTTAAAAGCAAGACTAAAGTTCCCATGATTTCTTTTTTATAAAGCCTTTTTTTTTTCCCTTCCATGTGCATGATGCCCTGAGCCTTTTTCTTTCCTAGCAAGACTGCATCAAGGCCATTTTCTTCTGGGGCAAATATACTGATGTGTCGTCTGACCTGGCATTGCAAGATCGAGATGCCAGGAGGCTGCTCCACTATCAGTCTCACTCTGAATATGACCCATAGCAGCGGTGACAAACATCATGAGGACCACACAATTTATCAAATTGGAAATTAGAAAGTCACAAAATCCCTGATCTTTCATGTAGGAAAATAAATTTCAGAATTTTTATTGACTTTGATTCTCATTAACAGGTTAGGCTATTTCCCATTACTCTAGAGCTACAAGAGGCAGAGGCTAAAAAAAGTTCAGTCCCTTGTAGAGCCCAAAAGAAAGATCCTTTAGTAGTCATAATGCATATTTAAAAAATGAATTCTATTTTATATATTCCTTCTGGGTGCAACCCTTCTAAAGAGTTCTTAAGTAAAAGTCTTTTTTTTTATCCTTAACATTATTTCCCAGAACAGGCTGTTTAAGAGCAACAGAATCACCAATACTCAAAGCAAATGAATATATACGATATACGCATGTGACTAAATTTAAGCATTTGTGTTAGATTTAAAACAAACAGGCAATTTACTAACCAGATCTGTACAAAAGCCGTTTCTGTAATCGAATTGGCACCAGTTCACAGAAAGTATAATTTGAAAAGGTTCACATTTAAATGAATCTGGCTTTTTATGCTCCAATGTCATTCCAAACTCCTAGGACGAGTTATTAACCCTTTATTCACATCTATTTAGAAAAACTCAACACTTAGCTTGAATAACCTTCACTGCACTTACCAAAATACAAAATTAAAGTAAAAAAACAACTTTTTCTCCCTGTATTGCAATTGGTTTTAAGAAATACCAACCACAAATAGGTGGATAAACCTACAGTTTGCAGCTGAACTTGTGCCCTTAGACTTCATCATGGGTAGGATAGCCTAATCCCTGCCTTTATCGATTATGTCATCAGAGATAAGCTGCTTAACCCCTTTCAAGCAGCGTTTGTTCCCTGGCACTCAGGGAGTCAGCTCACACAGGGCCAGTCAGGGCAGCTTTGCTTCTACATTCCGCTTTACCCACCTGAATGGAGGACAGGGTTAAGGTCTCTTCCACTCATTTACAGCTCCACTCCTGACAATGCTGACAAAACTATTCAAAATAATAGAGGTTTTTTTAACTTGTTGAGGTCCTGAGGGACTCAGGTCATCCAAGGGAAACTGAGCATAAAGACAGTGTACTGGGAAGTCGCGTATTAATCTACTGCTTCCTAGAGTCAGACCAATGGAAAACATGCAAACATACATAAGCATATAAAGTGTGTGTATGTGAGTAGGTGCTACCTACACACATATGCACATACATATACACTAACACATGCATTTCTGCCTATCTTTCTCTACAGACAATCTGACCTGTCTGAGATTCTGTCTTTCTGTAAAAACCATGGAAAGAAATGGAAAGAAGCTTCTGGTAAAAGTGGCTATAAAGCCTGTTCAGCTGGGCAGGAAAATAAGAAACAAAGCAAGATTTATAACTTTACTTTCCACTTTGCCCTATAGCAACCTCAGTATGTTTTGAGCCTGGAACTCAAAATCCATCGTGAAGTCCATCAGTCTGATACACACCATCTGCTCATGGCCAGAACTTGTATCAAAAGGCACAAAGGCTTATCCATGCAAATACGTTTGCAGCACCAGTGGTATGTAGGGTTTCTATAACCTCTAGCCATGTCAGTCCTAAGTAATTTCCCACACTGGAGTGGAAGGGTTCTCACAGTTTCCTGTGTAGTCAGATTTCTTATCTGAGATATACAACTTGAATCACGACATTTCTAAAGGCACCTACAGCTCTGCTTACTGGGTGCTGTGCAGTGGCAGAGCGTGGTCGCACTGATCTGCCCCACAATTGCTGCACTTTGTGGGCATGACAGCAAACAGCACCAAGAGCCACTGCAGTGGCACATGGTGCGCTTGCTGTGCTGCCACTGGCTGTCTTTGTTCTTCAGATCTGTTTGCCTTATAACTTTTTTAACAGGATGGTACTCCTTATTAGTGGAGCTTTTGAATTACTGAAAGGCTGTGTAACATTTAATTAGTCTTTATCTTTACAAGTAATAAAACGAGTATCTTTTGGTAAAAGAAGGCAGACTCTGGCATGCTGCTGGATAACAGCAAGTTTTTTATTTTCTATTCAAACAGCTATCAAACAGATTATAATTTTAGCTTCATTATTTGGCTAATTCACATTTCCTTAAAAGACACATGAGAGCAGGTTTATAAATATTGCAACAAAGAAATATGGAGTCAACAGTAAGAGCAGTTTCAAGGCTGACAGACAAGAACAATACTTGTAAAAATACAGTTTGTATTTCCTCCAAACTCTTTGGTGCTTGCTAGTTTTATTCAAATAGAAATATCCAAGAACTTCTGATACTTTTGCAATTTACCTGTTGATTATTGATTCATCGTATTTTTTTTAATCAACTTCAATACTGTCATCCAATTTTCAAATCTTGGAGATTTCCTGATTTCCATAAATATTTAGACTGTCAGCTACCCAGGCTACAAAAGAAAAAACACGAAACCAACAGAAATTTAACAGTTTCAAGTTCAGTTCAATATGTTGTTCACATCAACAATTGTCCCTTAACTGAACATTTCCTACTACTCCTCTCTTCCCATTTACTCAGCAAACTTGCTCAAACCAGGAGTAAGCAGGTACTGAATTTAACACTTGCAGCCCAAAAAACAGTAGCTCTCCTACTCTAGGTATGCTTTTGGCACCTCTGAAACTTGTCCCTGCATGCACACAATTTTACAGGCCATTCGCTTGTCATTATTCGTGATAAGACTGACTATGTATCAGCATGCTGAGAAGTTTATGACTGCCTGTGTCACAGCTGAGGTTTGGAGCAGAAAGGAGAGAGGACTTTATCCAAAGCAGGATGGTACCCATTGGTTCTCACCACTCTGCAGGGTGGGCTGCATGCACTGCCTCTGATTTGGGACTTGTCTACTGCCCCTCCAGCTAGCAAATGAAATGCCTTTTCTCCTCACAAGTGAAACCTCAATCTCTCAACAAAAAAAAAATGCCTGCAAAGAGAGAGAGAACAGCGGTTAGAGAAGGAGGGACTTCTAATGTGACACTTGGGAACTCTTCTTTCCTTTTTTTTTTTTTAGAGACATCTGTGACAGTTATCGTGATCCACTTGCTAGAGGTTGTGAGCATACAATAGAGAAGAACTTCACCAGAGAAAATGCAACCAATCTCTATGTGGTGTTTGATCTTAAAAACTGTGAAACATGTAAACTGTACATAATCTAAAGTAGAGCAGGGTAATTTCCATTTCTTGTTATATTTCCCTAGACATCAGAGACCACAAATAGAAAAATTAAAAGCACACTCCAAGACACACATAATAACACATTCATATATACATTACTGTATACTTTGGACTCAACCATGCTCATTCATAAATCTGACTGCAGGATTGTCCAAGGTTTTAATGATCAGACTGAATAAATGCAATTAACATCTACTTTAGACAACAGAACAAATTTGATCTTGTCTAATTCAGCTTTTCAATCTAGCCACCCTTCATCAAACTGAAAGTTTGTTTCATTGGACTATTTGGTGCAGAGTAAATACTACTTTTTAAAGTAATGTGACACGAATAAATATTTTGTAACAATAAAAAAAGAGTGCTTTGCTTGACTAAAGAAATAACAGAACACCTATCTTTATACTAAGGTATCATATAGAAAAGAATTTCCAGAAAATCTTTCTGGTGATATATTGAGGTCAGTGGCAATCCAGTTTTGGCAGTGCCAGGGTAACAACTGCAAACTCATGGGTGCTGTGCAAAGAAAAAAAAGACTGATCATATGAAATAATTCTAGAGGCTAGTCAAGATCGTGTAAGTACTCTTAGTAATGTACAGTATTGTTTATTATTGCTGTTTGTTTTGAACAAATGTTCACCATACTTCTCATTGAAGAACACATAATCAATTCAAGCTACCTCTTGAATACTGAGTTTTTTAAAGGGGCCTTCCATTTCCTACTTGACAGCTCTTCTTATCTATCAAATTCCCTTTTCCCCTCAACTTTTTGTGCAGTTACTAAAGTTAAGATTCCCTAGGATAGTAAAAGCAGACAATATTGCCTCAATTTAGGGAAAGAATAAATAAGACAAGTATAGGAAATGTAATTATATTGTTTTCTGCTTGACATTGGATAGCTGGTGCATGTACACAGAAAATACTACCAGCCCCAATACCACCCAAAGATATTAGATGGGAATTATTCCAGTAATTGTAAACATTCAAAATGTGAAAGAAGACTCTGTAGTACAGAACACAGTTTCAATTAGTATTTTGTCATATAATCCTGATATGTAGTAAATAAAATACATGTTGGGTAAAAGATGCAGCTACGAGCAAGACATTTCTAGAAGTAAAAGTAGAAAAGTTATAAATAATTCAAATAATTTTCCTTTTCAAAAATCTCTCATTTCTATAGTTCTAAATGGAATGACTTGTCTAAATAGTGCAAATAATTACTGCTTAATGCCTGCATGACCTGGAATAAATAAGTTATGTTAATGATAGGTACGAAGACACAAACAATACTGCACTGTTGACACTGATCTCTCTACCTTATGGCTTTGTTTTGTTTCAGAATTTTTAAAAAATGAGTTTACATTCTAAAGTGTGGTGTCAAGCTGTTTCTTTGTATAGTGACTCATAAAATGCAACAATGTAGAGTAAGAAAGCAAGACATCAGGATGAAAAGGAATTAATTTTCACTGTCTCACTGTATTCACTGGAGCAGCCTCAACTGTTTATTCTGTTGGTTTGTTTCTTTCCTGGGTTCTACATTTACTGATGAGTTCAGCATCTTTCTCGCTGGTGAAAAAAGAATGTGTAAAGGGAGCATTTTATTTCTGTTAACCCGTAAGATTCTGTGATTCTGTGATAAAAGACCTGTGATACAGGACTGCTTTTTCTAGCCTTTGGTCAGTATACACAAAAATCAACAGTTGACGGTGTTTTGCGAGATTATAGTAGGCTCCATGTTTCTAGGATTTGCCAGAAAACATTTCCTTTAAATTCACAGCTATGATAACTTATTTTTTAAGTAATAGGGATGCCAACAGACTTTTTTATTTCTTTTCTAGACGGTAAGGAGATAACAGGGAATAAGTTAATATTAGTTAATTAATTAGTTAATAAATACAATAAATAAATACATTTGACCTAGGCAAATGCCAAAAGAAATCTGAAAGCAAAAGCAAGATAAAAAAAATCTGTAAAGATATATGGCAATTAGTATCCTACCAATGTTTGTTAGATTTTTAAAGGTACTCTTTTTGTGAGAGCTGTTGGTATAGAGTGAGAGGCAGTCACTTGTGCCCTTATTTGCCTCATCATGGTTTTATTATTGCTTTTCCAGAGTCTCTGTTCTCATAATTGGTCAAAGTTTTATAAACAAGAGTATTCTTTTTTTTTTCATATTGCATAAAGCAGATGAAGTAATATGAAAACACACAGTGAAAACGAAAATGATGCATGTTAAAGCATCATTTAAAAAAGGTGTGAGACTATTGGCTTCATATGTGTTGAACACGGATTAACCAAAAGTATCTTGAGAAATCTGCCTTTTTAGCAAAAATCTGTCTTTTAGTTTAAATATGGCTCAGTGCAGAAGATGAGAGAAAAGTTCTCCAGAGCAGAAAAGGCACAACGTAATTTTATAGATAATTATTAAAAAGGAGACACTTAGAAATACGATTACTTGCCACCTTCGCCTTAGGATCATTACTGCCAAGGTAGACTAATAATGCAATTACTTTTAGAAGAAGTTCTTATTTTGCTGAATTAATACAAACTGGTAGATATACAATTTAATATGCAAATTGAAAAAGGGAGTTGCTGAATTTTGGCAAGAATTCTCCCTTTATTTGTCTGTGCTCATTATTTTAAAAGGAATCTAGATACATTCCTTCAACTCAACTATCTTTCTTTCGTTTTATCAAGTAATGTCTTCTCATCGTAATTGCTACAAATTGAGATCTCCAAAATCGAAGAAAGGAGTTACGTGTTCAATTCATTGTGAAAACCAGAGGGAGAGATACACCTTACATAGAATTTGAAACTCTCAAACATTCATCCTCATGCTGTGAAATAACCGCTACCTGGATATCAATAAACTCTTTTTCTTAAAAGACTTGAAAGCATTTATAAAATTCTTTGGATTTTTTAGGTAAAATCACCATCTAAGATGTTCAGATTCTTTTGGTAGCTCTTACAGTTGAAGCTTACAGCTTTATTTCAGATTGCTATACAATATCTAAGTATTTTAAAAACAACTGAGTTGTAACATTTTTTAATTTCTTATGTTGGACACTCAAACCATATTGTGTTCTAAACCAGATTTGAGTTGTAATATAAAATAATTTTTCCTTTAAAAGGTTGTTAGACATTTAAAAATGTAGTTTTTACTATGTATAGTAAAAAAAAAAACAAACCAAAGCACCAGAAATAGCTTCACATACACGTATTTGTGTTGAGAGATAACTTCGAAGATGGCAGGATTGAGAATTACATCTAGATTAGGTATAAATTGTTACGTGCAGTACGGCAGTCAAACTTCAGTCCATGCTTTCCCTACTTAGGAACTTTTCATTCAAGCATTTAATTTCATTTTCTTCATTTAAAATTGGAGCAGATGCTGAAAGTTAAGTTTTCTACTTTCCAGCTTGAATTATTAAGCATAAACACTCATTTCTTTTTCCCATTAAGAGAAAACCTGTGGCTTTGACCTGCAGAGCAGGCCTGAGCTCCATCATGTCAGACGTTTCATTTTTTTTATACCTGCTGATACAATACAATACAATACAAAAACCTTTGTATGTATCAAGGTTATATCACTGTCTGGAGATTGTCTTAATCTACCTGCTGCCATTCTGACTGGTATTTTTACTGTCATCTTTCCAACAGAAAATGCTCCCAGAAAAGGTCAAATTATTTTTTACTTTCTCCTTAACACTCAGATGTCCATTTTAGGTAACTGAGATAGGACGCTCCTCAAAAACTCTACTGAAGGTAGGAAGGGACTTATTTTCTCTCCTTAAAGTATGGGGTATATCTTTCCTATAAAACCTAACTGATGGAAGAGGTCCACTGTGTTTTTCTAGACTAAGCCAAGGACTGAGTTGAAGCTACTGCTAAAGCATCCTGAGGGGATTTTTTTAGTGACTACTTTTTAAAAGAACATCCTTGCAGGAATATGTGGAAGCACATAGAGCAGAGTTGATGTTCTGACTCTTCCTTATGTCCTTAAATGAAAATAGTTACTATTATTGCATTTGTGGTGAAGCTCAGTCTGGGATAAGACATCTTTAAAAAGTTAACATCCTGGAGCCAAATGCTCTAAATCTGCTGAGACTTCTACCGACAACATTTTAATTAGATGTGCTTCAAAGTAAATTTATTGGTACCTTGGGAATCTACTGATTAGAAAGGAGGCACCTATGGATGTTAGGTGCCTCTGGAGTCAGGCAGTAGTTGAGCTGGATTTTAGGATTACACAGTTAGGCTTTAGGTGTCTAAATTTAATCTTCAGGCATCAAGTAGTTTCTTTTCAAAACTTAGTATGGGGTCTAACCAGCCCTAGTTATACCAACAGAAATACTTATATGGAGTATGTCCTCAGCAATGAAACCTTCAGAGTCATTAAATGTACGAATTTTCCTGATTGGTTGAGGTAAAGGATAGAACCATTTCAATTAAATGGGACAAATATTTGACCTTACTTTGCCAGGTAAAAGTGCATGTCACCAAAATTTGTGCTTTCAAAGCTTTCAAGAAACACTTTACTCAGGAAAAGTGTATCACTGTAGCTTCAATGTCCCTGCCTCAAGGCGTGTATTATACCACTTCTTTCCTGCAGACTCATCATCACATGGTTAATAGAAAAGACGATGAAGCAATGGAGATTAGAGAGTGAAGCCTTTAATAATCTTAGATACCCATTTGTTGATATCACCAAAAGAAATGAATGGAGAATTTAGGATATACTGTCTATTGTGAAACCCAGGTCCAAGGTCTTTTATTTTTTCCATTTTTCTTACTTTTAACCATTTGGTATTTGTTTTACTCCTTCACTTCACTATGATCTGATCCTCTTTGATGGAAGGTGTTAAAATTTTCATAGTCATGGCATATATTCAAACCAAAAAAGACAAAAGGTGCAAACCTCCTCTTGAAATCTTCTCCTAGTGTTTTCAGTTGTCACAGAATCAAGTCTTGGGAAAAGAATACTATGGGACCACGTACTCATAGATGCCGAAAGCCTAGATCCAGCAAAAAAATGTTCCATTGATTAGGAAATTGAATCTGAAGTTCTGAAAATAACTCATATTTCTATAACTTTCAGCAAGTTAACAGATGCAGCTAGAAGGATATGTAGAAAGAGACTTTATCTCCCTCTCTGACCATTTTTCATGCTGATTGATCACAAAATAGCTAGGAATTCAAAGTTATAGGGCTACGTTAGCAGTCATGGGACTGTATTAATGCACTACTTCTTTTCAAGCTAATTAGCTCTGCTAAGCACCTTGAGTACTGTCCAAGCACAAGTTACTGCAAATACTTATTCCATATGAAAATATTAGAATGTACAATCAACCAGGAATCACTTCAGTGTGCCCTGGAGTCTTCTTTTGTATAGAAACCCGTATCTTTATCATGGAGTTCAGCGTCCTTTTGCTGTAGATCATATCTGTTATGTAAGTATAACTGGGCAGTGCCAGCTACTTAATGTATTAGTGGGAATCCAAGAAGTAATGTTCTTGTCAGTAGGAACAGAAGCTCAATTCATCTTACTATGCCCAATCCCAACCTTCTATAATAATGTTGTGCTCCCCCAGAGAGGAACAGAATGTTTCCTTTTGTCTTCATTTAGTGTTTGCCATTTACTTTTTATAAATAATATGCCACAGTTTGGAATCCTAATGCTGCTAAAATTAAAATATTGCTTTCCTTTTGGCATCCAGGGATCTGTGAGAGAACATGAGGAACCGGTGCATGCAACGCTTTCCAACAAGAAAAAGTTGAAAGGCTGCAATTTATGTTTAGCTTCTAATTCACCTTTTAACAAATGACACACACAGTATTCCTTGCTCCAGTCATGTCCCCGCAATACCTGTGGGGAACAGGTAGGGGAACAGCAAGGGAAGAGGGGACAGTATGACAATATATCTCACTCTGAGTATGCAAAGCTGCAGAGGAGGCTGCTGCAACTCTGGCAGCCTCCAAGGAAATATTATTCATTATGTATTTACAGTTATTGGATTAAAACTTTGTAATGTGCTCTGTTCAATTAATAATAATACAGAGCGGAATGAGCTATGAAATGCATTGTGCCTTTTAAAAGACCTAATATAAGAAAAGACAAGCAGTTTGTCCTAATGAATGCATCTAATTGGTGCACTTTATTATAAAACACTGGAACAGCATTTTTCAAGAGGCAGTTCTATTTGTAACAGGCTGTCTCCAGCATGTCAGGGTATAATAAATGTGCTGCAGACTAGAACTGCTGATCAGCATTTCTGGAAGCCTGGGAAGTGAGTGGAACTTGTTTGCCATTGCAGAAAGACCTTCCGAAACCTCACAGAGAGACCATCAGCACTGTGATCCGTTAGGGATATGCTTAGGTGACCGACCTTGTGGAGATCTATCTGCTTGCCGCCCACGGTAGGCGTGTGCAACTGCGATAACCAAACAGCCAAAACAGCAAAGAGCTGCTGCAACTTTGTTGTATCCCTGGTGACTTCCACAGTATTAATATACGAAACAGGCTTTCAAGTAAATACTATCTTCAACAAAGTAGAGTTTTCACAGCAATAACTTGAGATAGATGTATGGTTTATGTATGACTGTAACTCACTGTCCACATCATCCTTTGTTCATTTTTGATGAATGTAAAGAGGAAGAAAAAAAAGGATGCACATGCAAGATTTCTTTTGAGTTATAAGAAGAAACAAAAAACCCTAGAGGCACTTCTGAAAACATGCCTTAAAGCCTTAAAGGAAAATAGTCAACAGTCAATATTATTTTGGCAGGACCCATATAATGACATAATAGCATTGAAGAAAAATAGTTTAGATGATATAAAATCTATGCAGAAATCCAATCTGTACTGAAGAACTAAAAGACTATGAAAGGAGTGCGCTTTGACCTAGGATTCTTTTGTTTGCACTCTCAATAACGAAAAAGTAGCTTTTCAGGCCTTTATTTTCCAAAAAGATGTTCCAGTAAATACAGAGAATTTTATTTTCTTGCTTTTGAAAGAGAGGATACCCAAGAAAGCTTTCCTTGGAAAGAATAAACATCCTTTAAGGTGTGGAAGAGACTTCAGTGCTCTTCAGAGCCTTTCAGTCTCAGCAGTTGCCTTCATTTCCCTTCATCCTCACTGCTGAAAGGCACACTCCACACTTCTTTTCCCAGGTCCATTAGCCTGAACCTGGGAAACACATCTCCCAACTTTATGGTGTTATTCAGCCTAACGGCATTAATCTGCCTTAATACATTTTCCTATAATAAGATGGATCCACTCCATTACTTTTACTAATTTATCTGAAGGAACAGAGGCTTTCACAATGGTTGCTTGGGCACTGCCCTGGTATCTATTGCATTCAAAAACTTGCTGATCCTTTCTTATGTAAAGGGATAAATCATTCTGCCATGTAGGTGGAGTACGACTGTATATTTACTTTCATTAACACCCCTGACCCTGACAGAGGCTACTTTATGATCAGGAAGTAGTAAAAATGAGGTCATGGGTCACAAGTAAAGATGCTTCGTAGTTGTATTCCTGTTAGGAATCCATAATATAAATGTTCAAATGAGGTAGAAGAAGAAAACAGGTATCAAGCAAGCATTGTCAGAGTACTACATGCCTTCTTCTGTCAGGCAATACACAAACTAATTGTCCTCAATCACATCATACTGCATTTTCACACCAATCGATGCTTTGAGACTAAATTACAGGGAAGCTGAGTGGAAGCTTTGGACGGTGTATGTATCCCAGGACTGGGTTCTGCTGCCTAGACCAACAGTGGTGGCTAACACATGTGTGTGAGACACACAAAATGGTCCAGGGTGTGACTGTTCACTCCTGCTCAGATTTTGGCTAAGCCAGTTCATGCTAAGATGTGATGTCACAGGGATATCACAGGCTATAAGTTATGAGATCTTATGACTTGGATGGTGAATACGTGAATTAATGTGATAGATTAGACTGGGTAAAAGGGGATTGAGCCCTGTTGTTGTGTTTGTTTACTATATTTGTTAATGAGCTCATGAAATAAAGTTTAAGTCACAGAGTACCTTGTCCTGTAAATTTGAGAGATCTGAACAGATCTTGACACAAAGAAAGCTGCAATCCAGCCTTGGAATCATTGGCTGCCCATTCTAGTTTCAGGATGAAATCAGAGAAGTGTAATTGCTGATCTTGCTAGAAAAACAACACAGACTTGTGTAATTCACTGCATATTTACTGTACTCTTGCTACTCATTCCTGCCCAAGGCTGGGTGTCATGGGAATAATTATGTTGATTAAAGAAGTCCAAGAACTCTGCACCAAGCTACACTGGCTTTGGGCCACTCTGTACAATATCTGGATCTCTGTCTTCCTTTTATTTACATGATTTTATATGTTTGTGCTTGTGAACATTATTTAGCTTGTCTTTTATATACTTGTCTATTATCTACTTTTCTGTAGTATCTACCAATACTAATCCTGATCTGCATGCCATTGTGTCCCCAGATGTCTATAGTCTTCTGTTCTTCCACTTCAAGCCCCACTTGAGGGCAGAAGCTAGGACTTGGTAGGCCAGAAGGATAAATGGGGATGAGTTTGGAAGACTTTCTCTTTGTGGCATTGTCTCTTCATGAGGCCCTGGGGCATATATTATACTCCCAGACATTATTTAATGCTGTTTCCCTCGTGTTCAGATTCTCCTCGATATATTTACAAGACCACAGACCGTACAGATGTTTTGTCACCACAGGTCTCTAAGAAATCATAATATCATGGGGGAAAGATATTTTGAGAAATAAACTCTTTAGGAAAATTCTGAAATTCTTTGCAGACTTGAAAGCCATGACTACAATGGTATGTGTATGGCCTCCTGATTTTTAGTAGATGGCATGGAGGAAAACAAACCAAACCAAAGTCAGAAAGATAAACCTACTCTTTTGTGCCTTTGATGACAGGATATAAAAGAAGTTGAGACTTTCCTTTTTAAAAACAATGGTCTTAATCAGGATTTCTTACACACTGGAAACAATCTGCTTAATAGGTCATAAAGAAATTATAGATATTCCACATACAGTCAAAATACAAACATGAATTAGCTCAGCTTGATGGAAAATATCTGTTTATCTTGAAAATCAAACTGTGTCATCTAAAGGCATATTTTGCCCTGCATTTTCAATTGATTGAGCGTGAACCAACATGTTCTCTTTTGGGTCAGAGGCTGATATTGGCCTTTTAACTTGCTGTGCAACAGCTTCCAGGCCTGAACTTTCTCAAGCATAAATGTCAATACAGTAGTCAAAATATTTGGCTTATTCCGGTTAAGGCATCTTTTTCTATATTTTTATATATGGAATAACATATATATATATATATATATATATAAAAAAAGCCCTGCATTCTGTCCATTATTTGGAAAATGTGCCAACATACAAAGTAAACTAAAACATACTGAGGAGATTCCCCTACATGTTATCTCTGAAATGCATACAGCGCTGTAATTTCTTAGAATAAGTGCATAATGCATAAACATTTCTGATGGTAGCTTATAAAAAGGAGACACACATGCTGTATGATTATTTCAAACTATTTATCTTTCAAAGGTTCATGATGATTTTTGTTTCACTACTCTTGAAGAATAGTATGAGACTCAAAAAATACATCTGAAATACACAGGTAAAAAATAAAAAGGAAAAATACATACTGAAAATAGATGAGATTTTTAAATGGAATAATTATTATTTGCATATAAAATATTTTATTATCCCTTTAGTCTGAACTAAAGTTCATATTGTTTCTTCAAGTGAAGAGTTTTCAGAGTCTGAACAAATTTTCTCTAGCTGAACACAGGAAGAAGCAAGCAACAGAGCTGTCTACTCACATTCGAAAGTCTCTTCATATCATTACTTTAACCCCCAAAACAACTTAGTGAATAACTATATTCTGAAGTTACTGCTCATTAAGCTGGCATCATGGGTTTATTAATATTAAATTCCTAAAATAACCACTTTGAGTAAAATATAGCAGCTACCCTTATGTTTTGAGAAGTGACTTCTCTACATCCCAAGCTTTTTGTTTACTGAAATTGAGTAAATACACTGTAAAAGCACTGAAAGCTCTATCTCCTGGTAGATTACAGAGCTTTATTATCTGCAGCTTCATGGATCTCAGTGTTTTTTAAAATATCTTTGTCCTAATTAGTACTTCTTACCACAATCCAAACATGGTTGCTTTCTTTTATGTAAGTGAAAGAAAATTAATTTCTTTATTGAAGAATTTATGAATTTAAAGACAAGACTAAAACCCTACAAATATGATCTCATATTTGAGATAATTGAAACAGCAATATTAAATATATTTCATTGGTAATGTATGTTGCTTTTAAAAAAATGAAAGCTGTTTGACTATACTTTCATACTTCTGTGGCTGTATTAAATGTGGCTTATAAATAGGTTTTTACAGTTTCTGGTTTACTGGAGTATAGGGCTAAGGGAACTTCCCTCTGTTCAGAATACTGTATACAGTTTCATCCTGTGTGACAGACAGTATACTTTTGCCAGTGTAATTAATATAATTAATTTCCTCTAAATTATTGTGAAAAATAAAAATCAAATTCTAAATTTGCCTGTTAATTTTGACACATTTTGGAGAGATAGAAAACATCCACTTAAAGTTGCATGACCATTACATGCAGGGAGATAGTTTAAGGTCTTCGAATCTGTGGAAAACATCTTGATTTCTTAGAACTTAAGAGGGGTTTATAAATATTTATCTAACCCTTTTCTGAAGGTAGTTAAGCTTCTCAATACAGTCTTCATTACCTGTGGTAAGTGGTTGGTTACATTAAAGCAATCTTTTCTGTAAAAACACAAGTGTAAATGGCAACTGGAGTGTTTGAATGGTGAACAATTGGTTATTTTAGTCACGTGTAGTTTGGTTTGGAAATGTATTCTTTGGAAGCATGCCAGCGTCCTAATAGTCAAGTAGTAAGGATGAGGGTGAGCAATCCAGCAAGCAAGAGAGAAAACAGCCAAAAACCCGTTCATGTTGCCAGCTGTTAATACAGACTAATGGACCCCAAAGGTAAAGACACTTTCTTGAATACTACCTTGGTGTTATTTCATCAGTCTCATTGGAAGCACATTTGCCCATAAAGAAGTTTGGACTTGTACTACTGAACATATAATGTCAGCACAGTAGTCAATCTCTGTGCTAGGCTACAAAGCATCCTAACCACTCTGCCTGAGGCATGAGACAGCATTAAGCATTAACCTGTTCTGACCTTAGTGGCAAAGTTCTGCATATACACAATGTGAATAGATGGAAAGGCTGTAAACAGGCATGAAAACAGATCTCTGCCTTTCCTACATACTTACCCATGAAATTTGTAGGTATACACGCTTCTGAATACACATATACCCTCTCAGACCAGTCAAGCCCTTAAGTTCCTGAATCATTATGTGTATGCCAGAGCCAGAAAGCAGATGCCTCAGCCTGTTTTGAAGCTCCTCGTTCTTTAGGACTTTGACACTTTATAGCATTTATAATAACATATCTATATCCATATTCATTCACATGCATATTCAAAGGAAAACATTTGTACACAGGATGTTGGTACGTGGCATCCAACCATAAAGTTCCTAAACCTCAAGCATAGTGTCCTGTAGTGTCTAATGGACTCAAAGTTGTTTCTTAGGAGTTCAGAAACTGAAATTGCCGGACTGTCTTCTTCAATTATTGATTTCTCATCTACATTAACTTCAACACCAAGGAGATGAGTGTGATATTACTCAGCTGTTTATTCCTTACAAACCATTTTACTACACACGTATGTCAAATCAACATAGAAATCTGTAACAGGCCTATTAAAACAGGTCTTTACAGTCTTATTATTGCCCAGTATTGATAACAGGACTGAAAGATAATAAAGCACAATGTTTTAAAAGTGAGTGATAAAACTGTCACAAAAGAACAGAATAAAATTTTTATTATGCAGTATCAGGAATGTAAATATGTCCAAAAGTGATAGTGTCAAGTCTTACGGGACCTCTCTCATGGGGCAATCTCTTCTCATAGAGAAAATAGAAATAATGTCACAATGCAAATTGATAATTTATAAAATCAATACAGACAACACTGTGCTCAACTTTTGTTGATTTACATCACCCTCAGTTTTGGACATTAATCTTAAATACATACTCTAAATACACACATTTGACCTACCACATGAAGATATAAAATATGTTAATTTAGGAAGTAACATCTTCTCACAGTTAAATCATCAGTCCATTCATCTATACTCTGAAAATCTTCCTAGGTTTTTTTTGTGTTTTTTATCTCTCTGGAAACATTCCTTATCTGTAAAGGTAGTGCATCTCTTTTTTTTTTATTGCCTGATCACATTCCAAGTTTTATTTTCGTAAAAGTCTTCCCAGCACAAATATTTATGCATGAGATGAGGACATTTTGTTTCAAGGATATCTTCACAGAAGGGTTGAAAATGCACTACTTGGGAATATTTTGGACAGCAGAATGCGGCTAGTCAACTGCTGCATGTCTGTGACCTTTTCAGTACCTGCGCCCATTTTCCAGCAAAGGCGAATCTGGAATTGAATGAAAATTCCAGTAGAAAGCATTTTCTTTATTTTTTTCTTTCTTTCTTTGAATTTAGTGTAAAAATTTGACTGTGGTTGTAGGTTAGCTGTCTTATATGGAAATCCCTTTACAAAATCTGACCTTTATGTAAGAGCCAAGGCTGCCACTGTATTTGTTACATTTTACTTTTTTTTTTTTTTAGTGGTCACAATCAGTTGCATGTAACCAGCAAGTAAGATGAAAGAGAACAGTGAACTGGGTTTGGGGTTTAACAAGTATCTCCTGCATCATCAGTAATAACACAGCAAGTGAACCACTCTGTTTTTGGCTGCTGAGCTGAATAATTATGTTTAGAAAATTTCTATATAAAAAGTAACTTCTAGGAACAAAGTAGTTTAATGTAGTCAGTATTTAATTTGTTGTAGCAAATAAAAGCAATTTTGACATTTTGAAACTATGCCAAGATTTATAGATGAAAAATTGCAATCTTTTTGCAAAAGAATATTATTGTAATTAATGCTTTAGTTTCTGTTTCTCCTGCCATTTTTCTTTCATGACTGTACCTAGGAATTACTAGAGCTAAAATGGTTGCTCAGCTTTTTCAGCCATAATTCTTTCTACAAAGGCTAAGTAGTTTGAAAGCTGCCATTTCATAACATCTTTCTGTAAGATGCTCAGGTTTTTCTTCTTTGTCTTCAAAGACTGAACTCCAGCATTTCATATATTGAAACTAGGAGAAAATCATTCAACTTTTAAGAACTAGATAGGATAAAATACTAAACATGTCCTAAAAAGTGATCAATGTTCCAATCTGATGCTGAGCTAGTTGCTTAAAATCAAGTTGTATTTTTCCAGTTTTTGTTTTATAGTATCTGGTTAAAAGATGACATACTTCATTCCTATCAAACACCATTGGATGTGCTGACACATGAGTGTAAGCTCCACATATGTATCAGGAAGTAATAACGATACTGGAAAGGGTGAAGAGTGAATGATGTGACTTTGGCGCAAGATGCTAAGTTTTCTGATTAATTAAAAAGGGGTGAAATGTATTCTCTTACTACCTTGGAATGGGTGCATCCTAGCACTCAGAAGAGCCAACAGTTTACAGGAATAGGCAAATACCAAATCTGCAGCTGTTATTCATCAATTTTTGCAGATACTAGATAATGCTAAATCAGAGTCTCGCAATCTTAATTTTTTTCTAATCCAAAGACCTCTCATTTTTTCATTTGGACAATGTTTCTTTATAGAAATAGTATAGTATAAACACATCTTCTAAAGGAACTGAGAGACAAACAGAAGTAACACAGAATTCCTACATTCTTGCCTGGAAAGAACACATCCCACAAATGAAAGGGGAAGGCAGCTTGCTGGTCTTGGATTTTCCAAGCTTTCCTGCTCTGAGAAGCAAAGGGGCCAAAAGCAGGAGCAATGGAGGTAAGCATGACACTGTAAATTAAAATAAGAGGGAGCTAGACCCAAATCAAGTTTTTTAACAGATGTTAGAACTATTTGCTTATGTTGTCTTGTCTTGTGACCACGATTCAGATGCGTCTGATGTTTTACCAGAACACAGCACAGTTTATCTGATAATTTTAGTGTCCTTTACACATCAAAAGTGCAATTAATAGAATACATACTGAGCAATTAGATGACTTGTTGTGACCTTTCAATTTGCACTGCAACAAAGACAGGCATTCAGAATTCACTAGTAAACCAATTTCTGGCTTTCATACAGTTGTTTTAATGGAATTTGGCAATATTTAAATCAAAAGGGGAAAGATGAAAGCTAATTACAGCCAATATACTAATGCTCAAATAATTTGTATTAATAGAAATTAAAAAGAAAAGGGTAAAAAGGAGCCAGTATTACATGGAGTGAGCACATTTTTCTCTACTAATTTAAACATCACTATGGGATAATTTCTTTGTTGGTCTGTGCTGATATTGCCTGACTTTTATTAACATGAACAGGACTACTGAATTTATTTACAGTCGTCCAGAAAATTGTACTACATGATTTCTTAATGCAAATGGAAAGAACACAAGTTCTCACTGCAAACTTGAGTACCTATGCCACATAGTTAAATGCTCCCAATTTTTGCATGGCTCCCCACTGTGAAAAATACTGTATTCAAGGTCAAAATTCACTCACTTAAGCACGGATTGTCATTTTCAGAAGGTGTTCTTTCACATGAAAGCCCTCTTTTTCCTAAACTCCATCAGCTCTGCACTCCAGTGTCCATTTCTCATATGGGTGCAGGACTGATGTGCAAGACCTACAACTGCAGTCATTCCTGCAGGACCCCTGGGCACTCTTGGGCTGCTGATGGGCCAAGCATAAACGCTGCACCAGGAGGGCTTCCATCTTCCGCCCATAAGCAGACAGAGCAGGAACCAAACGTTGTGCCACTCCTGTTCACCCCTCAAAATGAGGGACAATTTCAAGACAGTCAGTTTGCCTCCATGGTTTATCTTTCCAGGAAACGGTAAGAAATGGACAGCTTTGGTTTGTTCCAGAATAGTATGTTTTTGCAAAATTCTTATGCCTAGTTAGTTGTTGGTTTAATCAAAACATTTCATTATGAAGTTTACAAAGGCATTTCTTTGGTTTTGATGTTGGGGTTTTTCAGAATGCAAAGCCTGTCCCAGGCTCTGATGGGTATGTAAAAAAATGTTTCAAATTCCACTAATATTGTTTGCAGTCAAATGCTCTTGTCTTAACTGATTAGAAATATTAATTATTACAATGACATAGAAGGAATGTGCTAATTATTACAGTTGCCTCCAGGCAAGCCTCCATTTTACCAAATAGAGAGGAAAATCCTTGGTAACTGAAAAACTGAGATGTTTCCATAATGAGAATTCATCATCTGATTTTAAAACTTAGAATTTCAATGACATTTATTGCTATTCTTTATACAGGCTCTATATAAACCAGCCTACTTCTGAGAATATACATTTTGACAGAAAGACATTTTTTTTTCTTCCAAGAAGTACCTAACAACTATGGTTCATTATTAGTAAGCAAAATTTTGACAAAAAAAAAGTCACTGTGTTATTCCACAGATCAAGGTTTTAATAACAATCTTATTTACCCAAAATCACATTTTGGAAATAGATTTACTACATTTTATTAAGGACGGGAGAGTCTTATCTAGAAAACCAGCACTGAACCATGTGTTTTCCTTTCTTTTATTCATTCTGTCTCTTTGTGTTGCTGGGTTCACTTGGGGCTCAGTTATGCAAGTTAGTGACAAAGCTGCCTCTTGACCTCTGTGTTACAAAATCCAGTCTTATTGAATTTCCTGTTTATATTTCTAACCTAGTTGGTATTCCTGTCATGTGGCCTGCAAACACTTCCAGTACTGGCTGCAAGCTTTCAAGAAAGTGGTTGTTCTTTTAGGATCATCAAATGATCATGAGTGAATCATGAAGCAAGATGGAGGAATATGAGGCATAATTTCTCCAGAAAGATTAAAAAAAAAGTAACTTCTGCAGCACAAGGCAAATGACTCACCCCAAAAAGGAGCATTTTTTTTTTTCTAACACTGGAATGGCAGCCTGCAGATTTCCATGTCACAGTCCTGGTTCTCACTAAACTTTGATGAACTGAGGACAGCATGAAGCGATTTTGTTTTATGGCTAAGATTAGACCAAATATTTCTTGTCATTTGCTTAAATAAAAAGATCTCTTTCCAGGTGGTTCATCAGTCTTTAAAGAGCATGTTGCAAAAGCCAATCCTGTATGAATTTCACTGGTTGTGCAATGTTACTTATCTGAACTAGTTTAACAGTGCTTTTTGGAAAGTAAAGCTCACATACTGAAGAGAGACGATAACAGTGGATATTATTGATTTATTTTATTTCAACCTTAGATAGAAGTCAAGAAACCAGTCATTACTATTGTAATTACTATTGAAATGTTTAAATTGAAGTTGTTCAAATAATTAATCTTGCAACAGGCTGCCAGAAATTTTTAAATATTGTGAATTCTGTTCTCCTAAAGTGTGACCCACCCATCCTTAAGGAAAAAAAATGCCCTACATTGACAAAATATTTTATTTTGATTGCCCTTTAAATACTTTAAAAGCTTTAAATTTTAAACCTTTTAAATGCTTTAAAAATATGTTTATCTTTTCAATTATCAAAGCAAACTTTAGATTAAGAATCCTAGTACTGAGCATTTTTAAGTTGAAAAAAATCTTCTTAATATTTTCATCTTCCTTTTGAATAATATAGAATGAATTCCTAAAATAATCAAAAACCAAACAAAAAATGAAACTGAAAAATCGTAATAAACAACAACAAAATACCTGTATTTGCTTGGGCTACATCATAACAGTCTATAGCTATTTAAAGGAAGAGTTCTGGGATGGTGTAATATAATGTTATGCTTATCTATGATGCAGAAAAGAATTTGCTGCCTGAAAGCACCAAATACAATGACTTCAAATTGCAGTGTGGAGGCTGAGCTAGACATTATAACAGAAACATCTCCTACTAAAAGGTAGTAAGATGCTAGATGTTATTCCAGGCACATTTTGGAATCTCTGAATTCAAAGACTTAAAAAAGGAAGCTAGGCAAACATGAAATCATAGAATCATAGAATGTTAGGGATTGGAAGGAACCTTTAGAGATCATCTAGTCCAACCCCCCTGCCGAAACAGGTCCACCTAGATCAGGTCATATAGGAATATGTCCAAGCGGGTCTTGAAGACCTCCAAGGAAGGAGACTCCACACTCTCCCTGCGCAGCCTGTGCCAGGGCTCCCTCATCCTCACAGTAATTTTTTTTTTTATATATATTTAAATGGAACTTTTTGTGTTCCAGCTTTATCCCATTATCTCTTGTCCTGTTGCTAGCTACAATAGAAAAAAAGGGATGTCACAACCTCCTAACACCCACCCTTTAGATATTTGTAAATATTAATAAGATCCCCCTTCAGTCTTCCCTTTTCTAGACTACACAGCCACAATTCTTGCAGCCTTTCCTAGTATGAAAAATGTTCCAGTCCCCTGAATGACTTCAGATAATGACTTAGCTGAGCCTGTGGCATCTCTTGAAGCTTTACCTTACATTAGGAGTTATATGAAACAGATATTGCTAACTAAATTAGGTTATTATCTAAAAACATTTTTAGAAATGTTATAAATATCATTTTAGAGCATCTAGAAAGGTTTCAAGGTTTTTAGAAACACAGCTTTATGTTACACTTATTCTTCTCATTTTAACAGTTGCTCATAAGCATTTCAAGGTGAGTGGGAAGAAGTTCAACAGTTCATCCAAATGTTATTTTCATCTGGTGCTTCTCTGGTACTTCAGCTTTTGTGCCCCCAAATGTTCAATATCCCTTTTCCTTAATCTTCTGCTCTGCAGTTAATTATGTTTCCAGAATTTGAAATAATCTCAGACATTTGATACCAAATTTGGTATTCATACAAAAAAAAAAAAAATCCCAACTCTCTAAAAACAGTAAAAAATAATATCTTTTGCTCATTACTCAAACTTACGTTTTCTCTAATTTTACATAGGGTTAAGGACATCTTCTTGCCTGTTCTTAAACTGTGCAGATTTTCTGAAAGCAGTCACTGTTGCTTTAAATATATCCAGCATGAGCTTCCTACCTAGCTCTTAGGGCAATATTTTGTTTTTAAAATTGCATGTAACGTACATTCATGGTCTTTGATGTGAAAAAATTACAATTTTTTATGACAATTAAAACAATCTTGTAATGCAAGTACTATGTGTAATAGAAATTATCAAGCATTTACAAGGAGATTTCTGGGTTTTGTGGTTCTGAAAGTTGTTAGTATTTTGTGTTTGCTTATAACTTGGACAAGCTAACAATGTGAGTGGACTGAGCAACAAAGCCCTTCCTATGGGTAGTGGATATATACCCAATCTAGTTAACACTCTGAGATGCTGTGACCTACTCATCTCCAGTTGCCCAGCATGAGGAAGGTGACACAGGCAGAACTTATACAACCTGCAGGAAAGTATCTGCTGGTTCACATCTAAAATGTTCTCTGGGAAGAGAATCTGAGAGAGTGGTTTGTGGCACTAGCTCATCATCGCGGTGAGCTGTGCCACATCTGCAGAGAACAAGGTAGACACTTCATCTCTTCTGCCTTCCCATGGGCCTTCCCCAGCATCTGAGCTATTTGAAAACTCATTCTGTTGCACTGCATAACCTATTGTCAAAATGGCTTTGAGGAAGCTGTGCAAGTTCTGGACACAGCAGCTCCTTGGCCATCTGTCACTGATCTGCTTTGCTGCCATTGTGGCCACAGCAGGGAAAAGATTGTGGGGTACGGAGGGAGCCCCAAAAGGACTGGGGACACAGAGACACACTGGGCCATGTGTGGGGCTCATCCTGCCCCTGCACAGCAGCACTCCTTAAAAACCTCAGGCAGATTTTATTTGGCACATATGCAAATAGTCCTTGCAGAATAAAGTATACAGAGATTAATTTTGGTTTTGTTGCATTTTTTTTTAAACTAGCCAGGTGGCAATTTTAGTCTTCTGCCAATTTACAAAACTGGATTGAGGAAGCAGCTATGGTCTCTCAGCCACATTGGCAGCTTTCAGCACCTATTCTGGCCACTGCTGGCACAGGGAGGGCCCTTGAAGCTGTGAGAGGGGAACATGATTACAGTGAGCAGCCCTGAGACAGCTCCAAATTGCACCAAGAGGTGCCTGGCTCTAGAAGCCCTCAAGGTCACCAGAGAGGATATTTCTCTCTGGAGATTTAAATGCCTCTTTCATACAGGAAAAAAAAATGTTGAACTATTTAATATATATTTATTATGATTTCCACTGTCCTTCCTTAATTTCTAAATGCACACGATATGTGTCGTCTGGCCGTGTATCCAGCAGTTCCAAGTTTGACTTTAATCCAGCTGCTGTCATGAGATTGTTGTTAGTGATGGCATACCATGGAAGTCACTATTTCTAATGACATCTCTCTAAAGGGCTAGTCATGAATGATGGCATTTACCAAGAGGAAGAGAAGCACTACTGCAAGATAAATGGATTTCCTAGTTTTATATCTGGACAAAAATAAAATTAACATTTAACATTAATTATCATGTATTTCCATCTCCTGTCACAGAAAGATCCTGCTGTTTTATCTTCTGTGGTTTCCTCTCCTCTCTTCCTGATGTTTTACACAAAGCATTTTACCCCTATTTTTTCCCTCTTAATTCCTAAATAAAAGGAGCTTTAATTGAAGTTTTGTATTATTTTATTTTCTCAGCTCAGTAGTTTACCTCAGTTATCTTACAGAGATCAGTAGTTTACTGATATTGTTGGACAGAAAGCTGCCAGTGGTGTGTCTATTTGATGTAAAAGCTTTCAAAGCCTCCTCAGGGAAATTGTGTAGGCTTATACAGTCTTTTAGTTTTGACAATTAAAACTCTAAGACCCATTTGCATGACAAATTTGGTGTACCACTGGAATGCATCAAAGGCATAATCAAAGGTAGGACTTAGACCTATATCTATCCTGATTAAAGTTTTGATATTCATGCCAGTCTTTGTAAGTCTGTCTTCACATAATATATATACGATGCATAGAATAATCTGCTTTTTTTGAACATATTCAGAAAACTGTACAAAACTGAACATTTTTATTTAGATGAAAAGTTGACGCTATCTTACAAAAGAACTGATCTCTCCTTCTCGTGGAAGTCTCAGACATCTAAAGACTTATATTCTTAAATTTACTTCTTATGAACCTTTTCCTTTTGGAGACCATAAAATTTAGGTTGGAGTATTTCAGTGGAAGCAAGATCAGGTCTGTTTATTCATCCTCATGGCTTGCACTTTTTTTACCCATCTGTTAAATGGTTTGTAAGTGACACATGCCTACCAAACACTGCTTGTGGCATGCTACATTTTCCTGTTTTAGTCTTTCTGATTCTATGGTTTATTAAAAACCTTGCACTGTCCAAGGATAGTAACATCAGTGGTTCAGATTAATTCTTTTTGGTCTTTAGCCAAACAACCAGCTAATTGTGTCACTTGGCTAATTTAGTGATGTGCCAGCAAAATTCATAATTACAGCTAAAAGTATTTGTACTACTATTGCTTGCTAAGCTAAGGTGACTTCATAAATACCATATACTTCTGCCCTTCAGTCCAAAGGAACATATTTAATAAAAAATGTAGAAGTGGAATTCATCAGCTGTCTATTTAAAACTTTTATTGCTTTTGTTTCTTCATAGAAAGACACTAGGCTATATCCTGCTTTGTGTTACACAGGGAGGTATTTAAGGACTTTTTTTCTCTGATTGGGAAACATAGCTTGCAAGCAGACTATTTTAGATAGAATTCCAAAACCATACAACTGAATATTTGAGTTAAAGCTGATAGATGAAGGAAGAAAAAAAAAGCACAAGGAAAAATTTCTTCACTGTGAGGGTGACAGGGATGAGAGAGTTGTTGAGTCTCTTTATCTGCAGACATTCAAAACCCATGTGGATGAGTTTCTGTGTGACCTGCTCTAAATTGTCCTGCTCTGGCAGGGGCATTGGATTGAATGATCTTTCAAAGTCCCTTCCAGCCCTTAAGATTCTGTGACTCTGTGATTCTGTGATATGGTGGCCTTACTGAGACACAGGACGCTCGGTTCTTCATGTAAGAAACAAGGACAGCAATCCTTACAGAAAACATTATTTAAGAGACTTTTTATTAAGCTTCTCTGTATTTTTAAATGAATAAGAGTTTCCAATGAAATCTTCCATCAAGACAAAGAAATGCCATTTCCATACAGAACTTTTTTTGGAAGACAGGATTTAAAAGACCATAGCCTATCTATTAACCTCATTACTGACAGTGTCTGTTTCACATCAGGTGAAATATGACCACCTCCATCTCAATGCCATCATCACCAAACATGTCTGCATCTAGGACAGAGATTTTTCCCTAAATATTGTTATTGTGGGTTTTCCAATCGACAATATTAATTAGATATTTTGTGGTCAGAGCCTGGATATTTGCTAAAATACTCCTGAAATTTCTTATAAACTTGATAGAACTGCTCAGTGCTTCAGTTTGGCACCTCTTAACTTCAAGTACTCAAAACCAAGCCTCCAAAAACATTACTTAAAACAGAGAAAACATGCCAGTATCTTATGGTATTTTTCTTTTCTTTGTGACTCTGTGGATGATAATTCTCTTTGCCCTTTTTATTCAGTGCAACTCTAAAAGAGAAGGAGGCAGGCATAAAAAGAAGAGTGTCTGGGGAGAAGGGACTGGCAGGGGAGACCCTGCATCACAGGCCAGGAAAGTACAGTTCCTCAGGCTGAAGCCAGGAGCTGCAGGTTTAGTAAAGAATTAATCCCTGAGTACCTTCTGCTGCCACTGGAAGTATATGATAGTGTTAAGGGCTGCACATGTTCATAGGCTGCTTTCCCAGCTGTTTTGAGATTAAAACCTAGCTCCAAAGTACATGAGATGCTCAAATGTATCTGCAAAGATCACTGGGGGCTCAAGCTGCTCTGCCTGGGGTGGAGTTGAAAACGTCACTCCTTCGTCTACACCCAGGGCAGCAGAGCAGAGAGACTTTGCAACCTGTCAGGGGTCTGGCAGTCTGTTGTGGGGAGCAAAATGAGGGCTGAGAAAGGCCTCAGAGATGAGGGAAGTGGAAATAAGGACCGTCAGAGGGCTATAGATGAGAGCAGAAAAGCACTTGGAACACAAAAAGGAAAAGATCCAACTTGCTTGTATTGCTGACTCTGACTTGATTTGGAAGCTTAGCTGTCATTATGAGAATTGGATCAGAAACCATTTTGGAAGATGATGATATTTACTTGCCAGGCCAATCCCTATCACTTACTCTGAGTGCCAGCTCCCTCAGCTCTCAGAAATAGCCTTCTCTAATTTTCTTTAGGCTGGAAGCAAATACTGATTCAATGGAAGCTGTGGGATCTCAGCACTTTTCAGGACTAAGTATTAGATGCATGCTGAACTTAAAGACTGACACATAAATCAAGCTGCTTTGTTTTGGTATTCTCCTTCTCTAGAAAACAAATTGTTGTAATACAAATTGTGCTTCTCACTTTGATAGCTTATTTTAGTTACCCATGCTGATGCTCTGGGTAGTTCAAATAGGTAGAATTTGACACTGAGGTTTTCTGGCACATCACTTCTGACAGAGCTGTGATTGAAGTGACACAGCGATCTTTCAAAGTGCTCACTGAGGATATACAGACTTCGAACAGGCTGTTTATGAGCACAGGTATGGAGAGATTTTCAGTGAAACCAGAAGCATTCATCCTCTCTCAGACAAGTCTTGTGAACTTCTCCTTTCTGATTTGGCCAATTAAAGGTGCCGTCTGTGTGTCTCTGCAAGCTCAACACCAGAGATTTGTATTTTTATTGCAATGATAGTGGTGCAAATGTAAAACCAGTATATAAAGAAATCAGAAATCCAGTGATGTCTTTATGGGTAGGGTTTACACTGCTTTCATGCAACTCTGCACATGGTGCAAAGAAGACTAAGTACCAAAGTAATGGGAAACAAGCCTGCAAACTGAACGGACATTTTCACTGTTACTCATCAGTTAGTTGCTTTCTGTCTTGAACCTTTATAGAATTCATATCACATACTCATCTACTGCAACATGTGATTCTATCTATACATGGTCATAACTGTCTGTAATCAGTGGAATTTGCTGGATTTTGTAGTAGGGCATCAGGACAAGATCTTCTGTCAAGAGAGTATGTCAGATTTACATTGCCAAAAAACCCCACGCATTACAAGTCTCAAACGATAGAGGGATATAAGCAATAGTATTAGGATCTTACTGTATTTAGGCCTAAAAGACACTTCAGTCTTTAATCTTAAGTACATGTTTCTGTGTTAAGCCTTACTGTCTTCAATAGCCCTGAGTCATATATTTAAGCAAATGATTGATCGGTACAGTCCTATAGTATGTCAAGGGTTTGAACTCATCATAGTTACTTCAATTAAATTAATGCACTAGGTAAATGGCACTTACCTTTATGAACATGATGAATATACTAAGCAATACATATTTGCAAGAACAATGTGGTAGAAAAAACAATCTGTGGGACATTTGTGAATTAAGTATGTAATTCACACACACACTGCTGCTTTTGAGTTTTATTAATATTCCTGAAAAGTACACTCAGTCTGTTTATTAGTTAGGTATATTGTTTTTTTCTGGGCCAGGTTTTGGTAGCGCAGGGCTACAGGAGTGGCTTCTTTAAACAAAGAACTGCCAGCAGCTTCCCCTGTAGCTGACAGAGCTAATACCAGTTAATTCTAAGATGAACCTGCTTCTGACCAAGTCCTGGCCAAACACTGATTGAGGTAACACCTCTGAATAACATATTTGAGAAGGGGAAGAAGTTGCTGCACAGTAGCTAAACTGTAGCAGCCGTGGAAGACAGTGAGAATGTCAAAACAGTATCTCCACGGAAACTCATGTCAGTGGAGGAGGAGGGGAAGGAGGTGCCCAGGCATTGGAAGAGAGATTCCCTTGTAAGTTGTTGTGAAGACCATGGTGCAGCAGCTGTCCCCTTGCAGTCCATGGAGGTCCATGGGGGACCAGAGATCCACTTGCAGCCCATGGAGGTCTCCACACTGGAGTAGGTTGATGCCAGAAGGAGGCTGTGACCCCATGGGAAGCCTACACTGGAGCAAGTTCCTGGCAGGACCTGGGAGACCACAGGGAGAGAGGAGCCCATGCCAAAGCAGGTTTGTTTTCAGGACTTATTATCTCATCGGGGATCCACGTTGGAGCAGTTCATTCCTGAAGGACTGTTTCCTGCATGGATGAGACCGTTGTTGAGGCAGTGTGTGAAGAGCTGCCCCTGTCAGGAGGGACCCCACACTGTAGCAGGGGGAAGTGTGAGAAGGCCTCCCCGTGAGAAGAAGCAGAGGCAAAGTCCATCTGTAATGAATTCATCCCCGATCCCTCATCCCCCATGCCACTAGGGGGGAAGGAAAGAGAGTCCCAAGAAGAGGGAGGAGTGGAGGGAAGTGTTTTAAGATTTGGTTTTACTTCCCATTTTCCCTACTCTGTTTTAATTATTAATAAAATCAAACTTTTTCTCCCCAAGTTGAGTCTGTTTTGCCTGTGATGCTAATTGCTGTCCTCATCTCGACTCACAAACCTCTCATTCTATTTCTTTCTCCCCTGTCCAGTTGAGGAAGGGGAGTGATAGAACAACTTGGTGGGCATCTGGCACCCCACCAGGGGTAAAACTACCAAAATAGGATAAATACACATCTGGTACTGGCATTTGTCAAGTTGTAAAGGAGAATAAGAAAAAGGAGGACGAAAAAGCTTTCTATTGCCAGTGTAGTATTCCATACAATAACTGTAAACAAATCTAAATCACCGACAAGATGTAACAAAAAGCAATAAGAAAAATGAACTATAAACCAATCATATCTTCAAGGAAGAACAACACTTTTATCTCTTTTCCCACCTTTTTCATATTTACATTAATCAAACCCATATATTGATGGTTTTCTTCTTCTCCAATCAAATATTTCACTGGATTTACATATTTGATGCAATTTATGCAAATAAAATTTCTCCAGTAGTCAATGCATTTTATGTCTCTGATAAGGAAACTTATCTAAACCCGAATATTTCAAACCACAGCCTAATCAATTGATATCCAGGCAAAATATTTTATATTGTAACTGTAATATAGAAATCCTAATTAAGGACTTCTATTCATACTTTATTGCTACCAGACAACCTCTGCCAACTAATGCTAATGGAACTCAGACTTAAGATGGTTTACTACCAACAGCAGAGTATGCAGGAATTAATTACCACAAGTAGCTTATCCACACAAGTGTCCTGAAATGGATCAGTAAATATCTAGCTTAGCATGATTCTGTGTTTTCACTATCCCACTGGAGTCATTGCTAAGTAGTCTTCACAATGTTTATCTTGATTTATTTTAATTTTATGTTTCCTTTCCTTCTGCTATAATCATTTGTATTCTATGACATATATTCCCTTTTCTATTTCCTCTCCATTTCAGTATCACAATACTGCAGCAATCTCATGAAATCTGATGTAAATCAGGAGAGCTTTATAAAAAAAAACGAAAACCAAACTTCTATGGTTCCAGTTTGGGGTTTGGGCTGACAGTGCCAGCTGTACTTCAGGATTTTCTGTTTCAACTTTCCCTTAATCTCTCATTTCCTTTTTTTCTGTGTGTCCCCTCCCCCCTCCACTTTTTCATATTCTTTTTCAGTCTTGCCATTCTGTCTCCAGTTTCTTGATTATTTTCTCTTTCCTGTTTCTTCCCTCCCTTTGCTCTTACGCCTTTCATCTCTCTAAAACATACCCCAGCTCCACAGTCCAATTCTACCCCTCATTGTTTAAGCCCTACTCTATCACAAACCTTTTTCTCATCTTGCTTTTACGGTCTCTTTGACTCTGTCTACTCACTTAACTTTCAATATTTCCTTGTCCTCACTCTGTCAGACTAAATCCTTCAGCCATTATGTACCACTTGGTACACATCTTAGTGGACAGCATCTTCAGTGGCTAATTATGACAAAAAGAATATATTCCTAGTCACAAGTAACTGTAATGTTTTCCATTGCAAAATTCACAATAGAGGTGGTTAGAGACAGAAGTATGTATTGGTCTTTTTGTTTTCCTTATCAAAACAATCTAATTTAACAGTTCTGGCAAATCACAGAAAGATAAAACATTCAAGTACTTCATGGCGATCAAACCTTACTCACAGGTAAAAATCAGAGATGCATACAGCTGTCACTCCACTTATTTTGTAGACTTTTGTTAGTCTAAAAATTAATCAATATGAAACCATATTCCATTGGAAAGCTTGAGAATAGAGAAAAAGAAACAGAGCTTAAGACGTATAAAGATGAAATCAGTAAAATAAGAAATAAACTATTTTACAGATATCTGTCACTTGTTTGCAAAAGGATTCTCTAGATAGGAGCAGAGGGAAAGGAAATGCAAAATACTGTGGAACTCCAAATGGGAGCTAAAGGAAAAACCCAAGGAAAGAGAAAAGAAAGATGCTGCTCCTGCAGAAAGGGAAGGAAAAAAGGAGCATCCTTCCAGTAACTGAAGGCTCGTGTAATTAATTAGCTGAAAGAAGCCAGGACCCAGGATAAATTAGCATATTCAGCCACCCAAGTGGGGCTATAACATCATGGGTTGTAATGGCTGATTTGTCCAGAGACACCAGAGCCACCCAAACCAGCTAGAAGTAGGGACTGACACACTGATATTCACAGTTTTGCCTGCTTACTGAGGGCATGACTACAATTCTGCACAGCCTCCTTAGCACATCCAACTATCAAGACAGTATTTGCAGGACAAGAAAGCACAAAAACACTGTCTGGAAGTCCTGATGCAGCCAGATAGAAAAAAAAAATGTTGCTCTTGACCAAAGAAACCACAGCACCAGAAAGAGAGAAATCACCATCTCCAGTTTTGATCAAGTAGGCAATAACCAGTTAACACTTGGACAGGAAGTATTCACTACTACAGGGAACAGCACAAGAGTAGCACTGTCAGTCCTGAACTATTCTGTCTGCCATGCTACCTGGTATAGTACTTGAAGAAGCACTGCCCTTTCCCACAAAATCTGAAACTGCAAGTCTTCTGGCAATCTTTCATTATTCATTCTCACAAGCCATTTTTTGTAGGCATGCAAGTTGTAACTTTGTTGTCTTGTAAATGACCTATCCAACCTAGTTCAATTTCCTCTGCCTATTCAAGTGGCTATGGTGTTCTTCATTTTCTGTCTTGAACAGTTAGGTAGCAGTGGTATGCACTGTTAAACTGTTGTCACATCTCATCCCAAAGGTGCTGGTATTTCACTGACTGATAAACAGTGATCCTTGAATTTAAATCTTAAGGGACAGATATTGATAGCATTTTATCCCATAAGGGAATCTACCACTCAGAGAAAGTCATTGTTCATTATAAATAAGGTTATCAGAATTTAGCCCACATAGTATCAAGGTAAAAAAAGTTACTGTAGAAAAAAATGTTAGTTTTATTACCAGTTTTGCCATGCAGTTATTGACAAGTTGCTGTGATAACACAAAAAGCCCAATGCTTGACAAGGAAAAGGAAGCATTAGAGAGTAGGTGCATACTACTATTGCAGGGGTGGAGGGAACGTGGCTGTAAAGAATTCAGGTAGAATCATTATGTTGTTGGAAGAGAATGTCTTCAAAATGACAGAATATAATTGCCCAATAAAGAGCTATAGCTTTGCCCTAAGCTGCAGAATGAAACTATTCTCTTTATGTAGTCCCTCATTTTTAGAATCTTAAATTCTTTTTGTTGTTCTCTCATCTTTCCCTTGATCTGGTTGAAGATTTTTTCCTGTACATTTAACAACTATTTTATGTTTGTTTTCTCTCCTCCTTACCCTCACTCTCCCTCCAGTGCTTTATCTATGATGCTTCATTGTAACTCGCCTCTACAATGTTGTTACCTTACTGACTGTAACATCACATCATGGACCAGATCATTACAGCCATCTGTTATCCAGCACAGCTGACATATTAACCTATAAATGCCCCCCTCTCCATTATTCCCACAGGTCAGTACGGTTCACTGGTACCCCGTGATAGATGATGCAAAGGGAGAGGAGATTAGAGCATCAGTGGCAGGAGACTGACTCTGAATTTGATCAGTTTAGGCAGAAAGGATTTCATGTGATTGTAAGATGCAGCTGCAGTATAAAACAAGAGATACTTCTTCATGTTTGTCATAGTAAGCCAAAAATCACGAATGGGCAAAGATGGTGTGGGAGGTTGCTCATTTCATTAACCTGCCCTGACTTTATCAGGTTCCAGGGTATAACATCATTTGATAGAGTTTTCACTTTGCTTCTCAGATGAGATCATCCATTCTGGAGACAGTCTGTGAGGCTGTATCTATACTGTTTTTCATGTGTGAGCCCAAACGTATCTCATCTCCAAACAGCCTGCACATTCCTATGTATCCAGAGTGCAGCAATGAAGAAAGCTGGAGCTTTTTCTATCTGTTGTTCTGTGGCATGGCAGGAGCTCTGGTAAGCCTACATTCCTGAATGTGCCAAACATTTCCAGGCATACCCTAACAGGCTACAGGGCCTCAAGCTCACAGTGGTAAACACAGGGGCTAGACAGGTGGTGAAGTACTCGGGGCACGGCCATCAGTTCTGCAGTCTAAGTGGTATACTATAGGATAGCCGAAGGTTGAGATGCCTATTTTTTTTTCTGGTAAGAATTTTGAAAATAATATATTTTATATAATTTTAAGACTATTTCTACCTCTAATATTAAATGAGATGTTTCATATTTTGTCAAATTAACAGCCTAAGAGTTAAAACTCCTTGTTGTTATGAAATAAAGCATAATATGCATTTCAGCCCCTTCCCAATCACTACTGAATAACTTGAGCACTTCTGAGTAGATGCAGCATCATAGAGTATTTCCCAAGCCTACACAGCTATGGAAGTCTTAGTTAATGTTTCCGTTGTATATTATACTCATATTGTGTCCTTTGAAATTGACTTCACTGCAAATAATACAGATATGCAGTATAGTTGGCACTTGCAGGATCTCAGAGAGCTTTTCCTTCTCTGTTTTCCTGATTAGGAAAAGGAAAATAATGCAGATGAACAAAGAATATAAAAATGGATAATTTAGCCTACAAATTTTAACTTAACTTAATCAATCTTAATTTTCTGCTTTTAGAAAATTGGTCAAAAAAAAAAAAAAAAGAGCGCATTCTCCTGAGTGTATTCATTATCATCTCTCTGAATCATTTCTTAAGAGTATTTGAAATTCATTATTCAATCTGTACAGTTTAGTTGCAATGGTCAGTGAAATTACACAGCATCTTGACTGTTCCCTGACTGGTAGATGAATAAAAGAAGCAAAAAGCATGTGGAAAAGTCAAGAATCTAGTTCAGCACATGGTCATGCCAGCTCAGTAAATTCTTTGTACAGATACTTATGACAATAACATTTCTATTAGAAAGACATTGACAATAAGAAAGCCTAAAGAAATGCATCAGTCTTTGAACAAGTATTTGCTGAAAGTGATTTTCAGTATTCCCTCAAATTAAGATAACAAACTATTCATCATGTTCAAGAGGTTTGCCTCTGGGTAATGGCATTCTGTGATAAAGGTAATCACTGTACCTGATTGCCAACCAAGTACCAAGTTTCCTCAACGATTGATTAATGAACTAAATACAGATTACAGCCTATTCAGAGGCTTTGAGTTGGAAATAGATTATGCTATTTGTTGCCACTCAAAAAATGTTATATAGATTACAATAGACATTGGAAAAGTTCCAGTCAGCTTTTTTGTATCTT
Source organism: Urocolius indicus (assembly GCA_013401255.1). Classification (NCBI taxonomy): domain Eukaryota; kingdom Metazoa; phylum Chordata; class Aves; order Coliiformes; family Coliidae; genus Urocolius; species Urocolius indicus. The sequence continues at coordinate 255,399 of WBNH01005208.1, read as the reverse complement.
GCTATGCTTTGTTAGAGGCTAATACTTTAACCCTTGCAAAGAGAAAGCAAAATGCCAAGTTCTGTGAAGACAGGACCACATTAAGAAACAAGAGAGTCATACATTTATAAAAGCTACTCAGAAAATCTTTAGTCTAAAATCTGAATAATACAATTCTGGGCTCATTGATATTAATGGCCTTTGGATCAGGCCATTATTTCTGTTGCGATGACAATAATGTATTCGTTTTGACAATCAGGACAGTGAATTACTGTTTGATAAGTGTTTCTAATTTTAATGGAAAAAAATGTGTCATTAATTAAAGATTATTCCTTAGGCTTAATTTTATAAAGTGTAGTGTAGAACTCTTTTTTTTGAATTAAGAAAAAATATGCCAACAGAGTGCCAATGAAGAACTTGTTATGAGTTAACAACCCTGCCTGAAGATGAATAGGAGACACCTCAACTTCCTGTTTAGTTTTGATTCTGTACTGATCAAACCTCTCGCAATAGCATAATCTCAGCAATATGCTCGTCTAAAAACACATTTCAGTTCACTGCAATCCAGATTTTCTGCCTCTAACAGTTTTTCAGGCTGATAGTGTAAAGGACTATTAGAAAATCATTCACCTCTTTGTCAGCCCCTTCAGCTGACTATAATAGATTTTTGTTTGTTTGTTTGTTACCTGAATTAACAATGATTTGAATTTCATCCATCTGATTCATCTTTGTGAAAGTAGTTGAAAACCACTTACCTCATTCCATAACTTCTCAAAACTAATAGCAGAGCATGTCTCCCTAATCTGAGAACCACCAAGTGAAATGCTTAATGCAAGTTAAAATTACAGTAACAAAAGCCTAGAACAAAGAACTTGAAGACTTTTGCTCTTAGAAGTATTAACACCAGAGAAAGAATCTGAAAAATTTTATGGTAACTTTAGAACTGTTGCTAATTTTATCATTATGTCTGTTTGGCAGGAAGAGACATACAATTACCAATGCACCGTAACATTTCTGTTGCAACATCTCTTAAACGCAGGATTCAAGACAATTGTCTCTAAATCCATTGATCCGAGTTATGGAGTTGTATAACGAAAGATTAGCTAGTGACAGTTTCAAATGGAATTTAAAATTGATGATGTCTTGAAAATATCACTGGGATTTCCATGTTCTTCCTCCCAACACAGAACTTAGACAAGGAATGGAGAAGCAGCTTGCCTGGGTTGTTACCATCACACACAAGGGATAGCAACTGGAGGGAACAGACAATGATTTGGTAGCAGGAAGGTCAATGGTCTTTCCTGAGTAATTTAAAGACTAAACAACCTTTTAAGGAGAGAATAAAATCTGAGCCAATCCCAAATGCTAAATGTGTTATAAAAAAAAACCCATAGGGCCCTAAGTCCAGACCTTTTCCACTAATGCAGTCAAAGAACACTGACAGCTCTATCACTGTGAAAGACGTCTGTTAATATAAGCAACAGGAAGTTATCTGTGATAATTTAAGTAATATGGAAATGTTAATTTAAGTAGCAAGAAGATATAAGCATTTGGGCTTGTTTTAAGGATGATTTCAAAGAAACTAGTATATGTGAAAGCACCTTGTTCTTTTGAGTCTGGTGATCCTACAACTCAGGTGACAGAAGCAATTGCAATACTTGCACACTACTATAATTCTCCAGTGTACAGAGGGGAACATCTGGGTTTTTTTCTGAGGTGCACGGTCTGTTTCTTTGACGGTATAGAATACATATGGCAATGTAGAAGACATACCTCTTGGTAATCAAATAAAGATCTCTGGCAGCAGAAAGAGACCCCAAAGAGATTTTAAGGAGTTCTTAATTGGCTTAATAAAAATATTAAACAAGAAACATAGAGAAATATACTCTTTGAGGGACGACTGGGAAAGTTGCTAAGAATTACAACACTTTTCTTAGCTGTACAGAGAAGTAACCTAAATGCAGAAAACGATGAGTACATTCACACTAACATAATTCAGTCACAAATGTGAGGAATTTCATTGCTGCCTATTGTACATATGAACAAAGATGCATATACTTTTCTACATGTGCTCCTAAAGCCAAGTCTCAAGGACGAAGAAGAAAATCAGTGTGTAGCCTTTAAATCAATGGCCATTTTTTATAGTCTTGAGTAACTGTGTTTTAATCACTGCTGGCTTCAACAACTCACAACATAGCCTGAATTTTCCTCATTTTCTCTTTCTTGAACCTTAGAAATTAAGATTTCCACATCTATTGTTTATGTCTATGATGGTTACATAAAAAATACACAGTCAAAAGACAAAGGAACACAACATACAGGATGAAGCACATAAGACGTCTCCTCTCAGCCTGAAGAACCATGGTAGTTTTCCACCAGAACTAGTGAACTTGAAATTCTGATTTATTGACCTTTGAGGTCAGACATAGATAATTTTTGTTGGATAGATGATTTTTTGTTTGCTTGTTTTGTTTTGCATTGCTCTTTTGAATTTATAGAAGGTAATGTTAAAGTGTTAATGCATTAATTCAGTCAGTAATAAAGAGCCTCTCTTACTACTCTTTGAGTATCCTTCAAAGCTGACATCCTGTTTAATATCTGTGTTCCTCATCTCTGACAATGTCACGCTGAAACTTTAAATTGCCCTATGATAGCAGAGAGCTGTGGTCTTGTTTTTTTTAGGATAAGAGGGAGAAAACCCTGAAGGAGAGAGAGGTAAGTTTACTTGCTTAGAAAAATGTCCTTCATTAAAGACTCAAACTTCAATGAATCTGATTAAATTAAACTTGAGCAGTGTGAACAGTACTCTTTTTTATGGCTTGCAGCACTTTTAACTGAAAGGCAGGTAACAAGTTTAATAGGCTTATATCTGATATTCTGACTTTCTGCACACCAAGGACTTAATTCTCAGAGGACATGTAATTTTGAGTTCCATTTTCCTATCATTTTACTCTTTACATGCTCAAATCACTATGTCCTTTCAGAATAGTTGCATGGCATTACTGTGTTGTAATCTTTAGGTACAGTACTCAATAAAGCAATTTTATTATGGGTTTACAGTTGGTAAAACAAAATGCTATCCATGTTTCCAAAATACTCAGTTCTCTTTAGTACATGATTTGCAAGATTTTGCACAAAAAGAATAAGCAACTGTAAACCTCCCTCTTGACCTAAGACTTTTATTTCAGTAAAACATAACTAAATGCAAGGTCATCTTAGTGTCCACATTTTGTGTTTGTCTATATACTCATATATTTGTTTATACACCCTGTACATACACAGATTTATAAACTACCAGTATTTTGAATCGCCTGTGCTTCCCAGACCGTTGATTTAGATTGAAAAATACCACTTAATATTTCTTAGGGTGAAATCTATTATTGTGTGATGGCCTACAAACTACTTGAGGCCCACTTATTTCAGGTTTAAGTAGCACTTCAGTGATGCATAGCCTTGTACAGATAGAATTTTACCTGTAAGGAACATCCTACTTCTTTTCTTTTGATAGATTTAAATGTGCAGTAAGACTATAAGTGTTTTGTAAAATAATGCTGTAAAATTCGGTATTTCTCTCTCTGTTAATGATATATATCCTTATTTTCAATGTGTTTTTTTTTTGTCTTCAAAAAAAAGAGAAAAAAACCCAAAAAAACCAAACCATAGACTCAAACATGGGAGAGGATTTTAAAGCAAAACATAGTCTTTTGTTTCTATTCCCACTAACACTGATAATACACATCTCATGACCAGAAGCAAGGTACAATCTGATGGGTAAAGAAGAGAATCAACTTCACTCTTCCTTAATCATGCTATTGTGTATACTTGATAAAAGTAAAATTATGTCATTTTCCAAGAAACAAACAAGTACAGGAACATTCTGAAAGATGCTTAGTGCAGACAAATTTATTATCACCATGGCTGGCATAGCGCTTTGAAACCAGGCTAAGTTTCTTTTAGTCAGAAAAACAGCCCAGCTCTTATCTTCTATACAGTGGAGTTGGTGGAAGGCCTTCCATCAGCTTCAAAGAAAATCGAATAGAGCCTGCAATATACAGGCTAAAAGAAGATGAAATAAGATTACAGAAATGTGTGTGAAAATGCACTAATTAAAGAACAGGGGCATTGAGAAGCAAGGATTAAACAGATTACAAATCTAATATATAGGGAATGGCTTCATGCACGATCATGAGTTACACAAAACCCATTGCTATATTGTGCAGGGGCTTCTGTTCCACAGTACTGACTGGGGAGGATTCTCAAGACAAAGCAAGCAAGGTTTTTTCCAATTTTTTGGACCCTGAAGGATATCCAAACACAATGCTCACAACTGATACAAGAGGAAACTAGATGACATGAATTTTAAGTAACCTGTCAGAATTTATTGCCATTAATATAAAGCAAATAGTTTCAAGTCCAGATAAGCAGTTTTATTACAGATATAGCTTTCCATTTAATGATTTAAGTTCCATAGTTTTTCTTCCCTGTAAATACTTAGATATCAATAAGATGTCTTTTACTAGTTTCCACATTCTTGGACATATTAATAATTATGGCCCCAAGATCTTGATGAAAATAGGATTCAGAAGTTGACAGTGAGGGATGTTTCTGAGAAACTGTTCAAGACATACTTAAGAGATTTGCTGCAGAAATGTAATTTCATGAAAGTCTAGATGTGTACTATCTTAAAAAATATCAACTGCCAAAGGTAAGTAAATGACCTGGTAAACAGTGAAATCTAAATGCTATGTATGTGCATATACACCTGCAGAGCAGATAAGCAAAATTTATTCATGCTCATATATAAATTTTAGATAAACTGAAATAAATATTCCATGTCAATTACAGATTTATAGATACTATATGTCTTTATTTTTAAGACAAATTTTTGCAAATCATGGGGTATGAGAACATAAAATCATGCATATAGATAAATTAGTAGCAGAAAATTCCTATAGCATAATTTATTTCAGGTCATTTCAAGAGAACCAGAAGGTAAAGATAAAATAAGTTAATTTATTACTATGACTACAATGTTGCTGCTAGTATCAGACTATCAGACTATCAGAAAGACAGCCTGATAACATACCCCAAAATCCCACGGTAAACTAATAATTTCCATACTGGGGAATAGTAAAGAGATTTTTACACTTTATTACTTTCACAGATATTTATTGGTTTCACTGGACAATAATTCCTTGATTTGGACAAGTGTAAGACTAGAATACAATTGAGAAACATCAGGAGCAAGTAGTCAGACATTGGCTCAAGTTTAGGACACTGGTAGATAAGGATGGTTCAAATGTTATGAAAGACTAGAATAATTAATTATAACACCAGAAAACAGACTCTTGCATTTACCATCTGGAAGCTTTATTACATTTTGTGTCTAAATTATTTCCCTACACTTAGCACAAATCTTCAAAGAGTATAGTTGCCAAAGGTAATACTTGAGTGTGTAACACACACCTGACACGGCAAGACTCCAGCCTTTCTTTACAAATCAGAGAGAAAACAGATCCTGTGGCCACAAATTGTCTCGTCTTCCCCTTCATAGGTGGGAAAAAAAAGAAAGAAAGAAAACAAATACTAAATACACACACACACACACACACACACACACACACCCCCCCCAATACAGGCCGTGGCGGGGAGGCAGCTTCCTTTATGCCTGGAATAAGGATCTCAGCAAATACTTAAAAGATCCTGACCAAACATCAGTTTCCCAATGCTCCGAATATATTCATGACCTGTTTGTGTAAATAAAGGTTAAAACCTACTGAGTGAATTAGTATTTCTGCCATAGCACTTCTGAAAACGCAGTTTGGAAAGGTTAAGGAAGTAAACGGCACAAAAACTGCTCCTTCACAATTTTCACCCCTGCCCTCCAGAGGAGTTACAAAAGTCAGTCCACTCTCCACAATACAAAATGAATGAATGGGCACCACAAAAATAAGACACAGCTCAGAATATTGCCAAATTTCAAAACAACTCTGAACTTGCTTGTTGTTCAGAGTACTGCCGTTGCCATTTTGGGGTTTTTTGGTGTGTTTTGTTTGTTTGTTTGTTTGTTTGTGGGGTTTTTTCTTCTTTTCTTTTCAACATGGCTGTGTCTTTGCACTTTCTGGGAGAAGTCAAAAGGAGAAGCAGAAATAACACAACAACGTGAGAAAGGTCAGTCTGTTGACACTTCCAACCTGATTTTCAGATCACAGAAGCCAGGGAGGGATAAGCATCGGGTAAGCACTGGATTGTATGGATGTTTCAGACCCTTTCAGGTTTGCTAATCAGAACCTGCAAAACAGAAGAATCCCAAACCTAAAACTATGATAATGAAAATGTGAACATTTGTATGCATACATGTGTTTCTCCTGTAGAGGGACTGTGATATGGGACTCATTTCAGGGGTGATGACTTAACAAAGAAAGAAATACTACCACAAAAACTTGGTACCAGATGGCATTCTCCAACATGTGGACATAGAATGATACAATCATAGACATGAATATGTCTCATGTCTCATTAGGATGGGGTTACAGGTGTCACTTGAAGCCCATTCTGTGTTTTCTCCTTACTAAGGGGTACATTTGCTTACCAGAGAACAACAGGAAAATTTTACTATTAATTGTACTATTGCTTGCAAATATACTTGACTGTATCCCTCTACTATTTATTTTTTTAAAGATTCTAGAGAACTAAAAAAGTGCTATAAATCACATAAAAGTAAGGAAGTAATATAACCTGTAATGAAAAAATGTAAAATATTTTCAACTTAAAGATAGCTTTTGCAGGTCTACATTTTCTCTTATGCATATTATTAGTCATTTCTGAGTAGGTGTAAAATGAGGAATATTTTAGTCAAATAAAAATGTATTGCACTACTTGATCTGCAAATCAACCCATCAATTAACTTCAATACATAGAAAAGAATTTAATTGTATGAGCCACAAACTCTTTTTTTTTTTTTCTGAAAAGTATTCAAATGTTGTGAACCAAACCAACTCTCAGGTGAGCATACTCCAGAAATAAACATTTTGTCTTCATAAAGTCAGGTTTTTTAGCTTGATTGCTAAATAACACCCCAGTCCATGGAGCTATTAAAAAAAAAATCTACTATAAAAAAGTGTTCAGTAAAGAAACTGACACTGAAATACCAGTGTATAGGAGAGTGGAGGAGCATGCATGGAGACAGATAATTACTCTCCCTGCACTTTACTAAACAGATTTTACTAACCTAAAAATGTCTGGTTTAATTCATGGTGTGCCAAAGCAGAACAAAACAAGAAAGACTCCGCTTCATAGATATGATTTTGTATATTTGCACCTTGTAATGGCTCCCCTGCAAATGCCCCTTGGAGTTTGTTTTGTTTGTTTAATGTTTGCTGGTTATTTTTTAGAAAGAGCAGTAAAAGACATAAACACAGCAGTGACACTAACCAATGCTATTAACTGTGCTTTTGTAGACTGTTACTGTAGCTCTGACAGTCTTGCTAACTACACAGTAGAATTTAAGCTGGATCATTTAAATAATGATAAAGCTGTCAAGACTCTGATGTGATTTTCTTCTTGAGCAATTCACCTTCTATTACAGGTTTTATTGTACTTTATAGTGGGCATCTGTAAATCTATGGATCAGCTTAGCTTCCTAATTTACACCCATTGCACGTACTACATGGTTTTAACTGACTTACTTTAGAAGGATTCACAGTAGTTGCTAGGAAACCTTTCTGTGTTCTTTTCACTTCTTATATAGCATTAGCTTTTCAATTGATAAGGCTGTACCTTTAGGTACAGAGGGATTTAAGAAGAATCAAACAATGACGGTAGGACTGCAGCATAGATAAGCGAAAAGAAAAAAAAAAAAAAAGCCTAAAAAGAGGGAAGGGGCCGTGCAAATCCTTGTTCTTTGTACAGGTAACACAGAGGATTAGAGCAAAAGAAAGGACATAGTACTTTTTCCATGAATATTTTTAAAAGATATTCTGCATCATAATAAGAAAAGCAGCAAAACAAGACTTCTTACTATAGCTTAAAGTTTATAAATTTGTAAACCACTGTATCAGAGAAGCCATTTTAGTGTGCTACTTCTGTTACATGGCATGTCTTCCCAGAGATAATTTCTAATGGTAATATTGTAAAGCATTTTTCTTTATAAGGGAAGGATAATACCCATACAGCTTTAAGGAAGTAAATGTTCTTGCCAAAAGTATCTGTATTGCAAATGCATTCCCACCAAGACCACACAGTTAAGCGTCATACTTTTTTCCTGCTGAAACACAGTTTGATTGATATCCTCAGCTTAGCAGACACGTAGGCTATGTGAGAGCAACACAGAGCTATGTAGAGAATAGGGAGATAAATGGAAACCTTTCCCTAACCTATTGTAAACTACACTGACTGTCTTACATTTTTACTAGGATAAAATAGTCTCGTCTTTCATTAGGAAGCAACCTTTTCCCAACCAATCCAAGTATACAAATGTGTAATTACGTTACTTTTAGAAGATTCTCTATCATGCCATTTTTCTCCTCTGCAAAGAATCCTACCTCTTTTCCAAAGTTTCAGATCTTATTTGAGCAGGTAAGATGTGGAGTGCTTACTGACATTCTCCATCTGCAAATCTCCCTATTCCTGACACACCCATCCGCTTCACTATCTTCAAAGCTAGATGGCAGCTGTTCAGCCAACACTGATGCACGCTTGCCATTTCAGCTCATTAACTTAAACAGCGCTACAACTATCTTTTAATAGATCTTACAGTAAATTTCTGGATAGTGGAAGGTAATTTTTTTTCCTTTACAATTGAAAGGGGAAAAATCATTAGAATTGTCTTTTCCATGTCTTTTTAATCTGGGACAGCTATAAAACTGTAAGTGTAGGTGGTCCTGCAGGTATTTGCTTTCTTAAAAGTTCCTGAAAACCACACCAAACATATTTTTATTTCTTGTTAGTTTATTGGTTTGGGTTGTTTGTTTGTTTGTTTGTTTGTTTCCCTGTACTGTTCTATAGAGATTAGAAAGTCTCATAACATAACAGGCTCAGTTCGGAAAATAATCTAACTTATTTCTTCCTTAGCCTTACTCAAGTCTCTTGGGTTAACAAATCTGAGTTTGCATTACCAGTGTCTTGGTTAGAGATTTTTTAAGTATCTACTTTCTACCAGTCAACATGAAAAAAGGAAAGAAAAGTATTCCCCAGTATCCTGCTTTCAAACCAGCCAAATCAGAGAACACAATAGTATGTGAATGTACAAAAATAAGGCTATCATACCTTCATTGCTAATAGTCTGGCAAAATAAATATTTCAACTATTAAGACAAAAATATGAATAATAATTCATGAATAAGTTTAAAGTTTGTGAAGCTTAAAGCCAAACAGGCTGCTGAAAGACATAGTGACTCATTACACACTGTAAATCATGAACTTTATCCAGTAACCCCTGTGCCAAATCCACATCAATCCCTCTTGAAGGGTGTGTTTGTCTAAAGCAAAAGTATCTCAGATGGATTTGAAAACATCTGCCATCTCCAGTCATAAAGAATATCCTTTCTATTAAAAATCTCTGTCAACTTGTAATTGTAGGTTCCTTGTTTTAATCTTTTAGCTGTTATCTTATTACTGCTTTTCCCACTATTATTAAAGAGTCTTTAGTGCTCAATACTGTCTTAGCATCAAACCATTCATCTATACACTGCAACTAAGTAATCTCCCAATCTTTTTGATGAGTTAAACAGATTGACTTAAGTCTTTTATTCAAAGGAATTTGATCCAGTCATTTCATCTTTCTTTTTGCAACTAGTTTCTGCAATCCCTCTAGTCTTTTAAAATAGAAATGTCTCGTAAAAATTGGTAATATCAATCTCTCAGTGATGCATGCAAGATAAAGCTCCCACCCCATTCTGAAGAAAAGCTCCTGATTTATGCATCACAGACTTGCATAAGTTCCTTTAACCACAAGATCAGATAGAAACCTTCATATTGTAAGAACTAGAGAATTATAGCTGAAATCTTTCATTATTTTAAAGCCAAGTACTCAGAAGCTTCAATCAACATTACAGTAGATACTACTTCTACTTGAGGTATATCTTTCTCCTTGGTAACATCTTTTGAAACAGCAGAAGAAACTGAAAAGATACCAAAGTAACATAAGAACTTCTAAGCCAAAATAAAACCAGAACAACCCTCAGATCTTAAAAAACAAAAGAGCAGTTCTCCATGCAGAATATTCTTATTAAGTCTCTTAAAGGTCATTTTGAAAGTGGCAAAAGAAACATTACGACATATAGGCTGAACTTGTCCCATATCAACAGAAATGACTTTGTGTTGTATGTTTTCTGTTATTCTTTTGTGAATTCCTTAAAATGCCATATGAATTAAGTTACATATCATTGATTTCTGTTGATAACAATCAAAGCAAAAAAAGGAGGAGGAATAGGAAGAGTGCGGATTTAAACATAATTCAAAAGGCTCAAAATAGCCCCTTGCTTGAAAAGGAATTCTTAACACATAAACCAGTGGAAATTTAGAAAACAAATAAAATAAAAACTACTTTCATCCTTGGTTAAATTATTTGGACTACATTGACCTGAAGAGTTCACTAATCATACATATTAATCTATGTTTGAAATACGACAGTGAGCTAATAAAAAAAAAAAAATGATGCAGAAAATTCAAATTATAAGAAAAAGGGGTTTTGCATTGGAAAGCTAATATTTCTACAGTTAAATTGGACTGTTTCTCTAAAATACATGAAAATCATATTAGCTAAAAGTATAAAGACAAGACTGCTTTCACTCAGAGTATGTTTGCAAAGGCACTCTGAGAAAATATTCAGAACTAGACTAGACTAGCTCTCATCTACTTCATTCACATCTTCCTTAGAAGGAGATATTCAAAGCTATGAGGTACTGCATTCTTCCATGAGGAAACACCTGGTGGATATTGCTGTGTATCTCAAACCAGCAACAACATAGTACAAAAATAAGGTATGGAACTAGTTTATATTAATCAGGTAAACACAAGAAAAATTCAGCATCCTTACTATGCAACTGACTTGGTTATTTGGTCCACTGTTCAAGTGTAAGTAAGTTAGCATTAAAATATGAGTGATGAAGAACAAGTTTTCTATTAAACTTTTGCTTGCCAAAACTAAATCGTGCATTCCATACTATGTTATATATGACAGAATGTTGTGTAGAAAGAATAGTTTAATTCAGTCTTAAAATTGCACTAGAGGAGAACATGACTACTACTCTCAGTTCTGAGTTCCCTAATTTACCAAGCACACTGTTCCAAAACAAACAATGAAAACAATACATAAATTGTATGCTTATGTGTGATGGCAACTCTCGCTTCAAGATGCAAATAAAAGCTCTAATTCAGGCAGTCATACTATTGCTATCAATACAAATACATATTAGTGTGTTAACTCTGTGTGAGATGTATCTGGAATGGCCACAGGTAAGCAATCCTTCCATTATTACAATCTATTTACTATCTGAGTTCACTAACTCATTGGTAGGATTGGTTTGCTTCCAAATGCCTGTTTGGTCTCCTAGAAGCACAAATTATGATTTTTCCTTTTTTTTTTTTGTTTTAATTATGATTAATTATTATTTTAAAGTGACAGATAGTTGGGGAAGACTGAAACTTTGAGTATCATAACTTTTCATTGTCCGTTTTGTAGCTTTTAAATATCTATCAGTTACTCAGCAGATTTCTCATCCTTCACAACTCCTGTTGCGCCACTGAATTAACAGAACTCAGCTTAATTTGTATACTGCTAGAGTCTTAACAGGTAATACTGTACTCTCCATAGTTCAAGTCTGTCTGATATTAAAACGTATTCTTATCTTTTAGAGAAAGGCTAGCCCCACCCACACACACATATAAATAGATAAAGGCTTCCTTAACAACCAGTGGTTAAAAGCACATAGAAATAGATTGTTGGCATATATAGACTACCCTTACACTGCAAAGCCAGTGGTCCTCGTATGCCTCAGTTCCATCCTTTACTGTCTCTCCAGTGCTACTGCACTTCACTGCCCATTTATCAGGTTATAACTATCTGTACCTCCAGCCATCTCAAAAGTATGATATGATTCCTTGTATTTAGCTACTATTCTAAATCAAGACCAAACAAAGTCCTTCTGAAGTCTTGAGAGGGCTGACAGAATCAAACACGTAAGCTGAAAAAAGAGATACAATTCTCATATCCTAACCCCAGTTTATGATCAAACTGCCCTTCAGCTTATTAGTCCCTTCAACATTCTCATTGTCAAGTGATACTAATGACCTCATGAGTTTTTTCTTCATCTTCCAACTAGTGTTCCCTCATCTATCATACTTTCATGATGTCTGTAACTATACTCAAGCTGAAGACTTCTTTATCCTCAGTAGAATAACAAGCCAAGAGAAAGCTTCTATACTGTTTGGGCTTTTGTAGCTAAAAGAGGATTCCAAAACTAAACCTTATCTTCTTATCTTCTGCCCTCCTCTTTTTCCCTCTCCTCCCTTCAACAGTCATCATGCTTGAGTGCTTCTTTCCAAAAATACTTTTATAGCACGTTTTCAAAATCAGGAGAGATGGCAAACCATATGTTCTGCAGTCAATCAGAAGGAATCAAGCAGCACTGTTCTATAAGTTAAAAAACCCACAAGACTTTTACTTTCCTAATGGTTGCAAAGATAAAGATGCACAGGTGTCACTATCTCTTTCCTCTTTTGTCTGCTGAGCAAGTCAGCATACCTGTGGCAGTGCTTGTATACTCAGAAAGGTAGCTTCTAAATGCACATGTGGGATTTTAGAGGGGAAAAAGTTCCTAAAGAATCTGTTGATGCACTTTCCCAAATAGTATTGCTGTCATGAACCTCAAACATTATGACAGACTGTAGGGACATATATGGTAAGTATTTGAAAACTGATGATTAAACAAGTTTGTTTTCCTGTGCCAAATGTAGACTTGAGAAGGAAACAGCTTACATGGATAATAATGTTTGTTTTGGATCGATATGCAGTAGATTGCCCAGCGCTGATTATTTTTAACAAATGCACAGCTCCACCACATGTAATAAAATTCTGGCTGCCCTTTCTTACTCATGAAACTCATAAAGGTTAAACCTTTAGCCTGAAGGAAAAAACAAGATCCTTTTCATCCAATGAAAATTAATAGGACTGAGCATCCCTCCCCTTGCAGGCAGTTGTAATTTTTCAGCTAAGAGGCATAAAGGTTTAAGAAGAATTGATGATGGAAAGTTTTTGTCACTAACATAAACACATTTTAAAAGCAGCTAGCAGCAGGCTCACACTGAGAATTGTATGTCTGAGGCGATGCCAGTGGTACTTAGCACAGCTGCTCGTGGCCATGTGCCTAATTGAATGTTGTTTGTCTCAAGATTTTCCAGTGGACCATTTCAAGTGGCAGCCCACAGCTGATGTGCCATATAACCCGCATTAACACCTCACCTGCAAAATACATAATTACATTTAAATCTGCTGATTAGATGCAAAACACAAATGCATGCCAGTGGTTGCATTTCAGAAGTAACTGTGCCCATTCACAGTGAAGAAAATGAGTGGATTATTATCTAGATCTAATGCCATATTCTGTCTCTCCAAAAAACATTATTGGGACCATGTGTAGGAATTAAAATTTTGTATGACCATTTTTTTTTATGATGGCGCTTCATGTCTAGGTAAATCTAACTCTATTTCCCACACATTTATTTTGCATCTTGACTCTCATGTAGAGGTTTCTAAAACATATCTCTGTGCTGCTAAAAAAGGAAATCTTCTGATAAATTGCTTCTTATATATAGAATGAGCTGTCAAATTGCATGATTTATAAAATTAGAGGATGTTAATCTAATATTATCTCTTAATATAACTGCTACTCTTACATTAGTCTTTTTTACTGGAGAATGTTTGTCCCAGATGTATTTATTTTTTAATAACTAGTGTTTGTAGTGAAGTTTATGTTTGTATTAAACTAATTTACACCCATTTGAAACTGCTGAATCCAAGCCATTTTCTTTTTTCACTGAGAATCCAGTCAAGCACAGTCGCTGCTGAATACCTATTTTGAAAATGTTTTTATTAGTGTTCTATCTTCAGGTGATTACATGCAGTGATTTATCTGAGAAGGCATCACAATCATTGTGAACACACTGGACTACGCTTTGTTCTGCCAGAGGAGGTAGCAGCTAAAAAGCTTCAACCAGAATCTAAGTCTTGAATTTAGGAATAATTTCTTAAGATTCTCTTAAAAAATGCATTTATGTAGCATAATCAATTAATCATCCCCAATGAGATATGAAATCTGGTTTGGCTTTTTACCTTAAGAAATATAGGTAGATAGTTTAGCAGTATGTAATATTACTAAACTCTATGTGTTGAGGTATCTTCACTAAAACAATTAATTTTTATATTATAACCAAATTATCATTGCTTCAGATCTGCTACCCCAAAAATGAAAGAAACAATTATCAAAACTTATAGAATTATAGAATGGTAGAGTTGGAAGGGACCTTTAGAGACCATCAAGTCCAAACCCCTGCAGAAGCAGGTTCACCTAGACCAGGTGGCATAGGAACATGTCCAGGAGGGTCTTGAAGACCTCCAAGGACAGAGACTCCACAACCCCTCTGGGCAGCCTGTTCTAATGTTCTGTCACCCTCACAGTAAAATAGCTTTTTCTTATATTTAAATGGAACTTTTTGTGTTGCAGCTACTCATGTTATATTGTGTTGCAGCAATTCATGTTATATTAAAATGATACCTAGTGGACAAAACCAATCTCTTGAAAAAGAGTGATGGTAAAGGAAAAGCTTAGGGAAGCAGGCTTACAATGAAGGTGAGAGAGGTCTGTCCCTTTGTATCTTCAGACTTTGTGCGCTTTGTGAAGAAGTGTCCCTCTGCGAAAAGTGGAGATCTGAATATCTAACGATGTGTTCCAGAAAACGGCAAGAATGAAGCTTGCATAGGCAATCAAACAAAGCTGATGCTTCTTAATTTTATAGGTTACTCGTTGTACTTCCAATCTGGCCTTCACATTCACTCCTGAGATTCTTGCCAGAAAGAAAGGCGGGAATAGATTTTGTTACTTACATACTTCCCATAATGAATCACCTGGGGCATTTGAAACTTCCTCCCTCGGCTACTGTAAAACCAGTTACTATTACTGGGCTTACCTGGCCATCAGTACTCGGGGAACACGCTGCTGCCTGCTGGTAAGACCTCAAGTGGGTTGGGTAAAGAAACTGCTACTATCCTGCTTCTCCATTGGTGTCATCTGTGAGTGGAGGCTACAGGCTTTGGCTCTGGCCATATATTCTGCAGATGGGATGCTGCTAAAGACCATTAAAACAGTTTTGAGACCAGTGGGATTTGGAAATAAAAGCCAGTTAACTCATTCCTGTTTTTTTCTCTTGCATACTTCCTATCCCCAAAGCTATATAGTAAGTTCTTAGCATGCCCATGCCCACTACAATGAGTATACTGCCATTGATACTGTGTTTGTGGTATGTTTTTTACTTCATGGGCATGGGTTTATTCACTCCTTTTTTAATTTTTATAGTATTAATGGATCTCTTAGAGGTTTCCTACATTTAAATCTCTTACTTTGTCAAACTAGTTTTAATCACTTTCCTTTCTTAGAGGATCCATATCCTGATATGTGCTTAAGAGAGAAGAATAAAGGAAAGCCTCATCCATGAAGTGCTTGAAGTCATTCTCACTGAAAGAGTTCAGGAAAGCAGCTACTCAGATTTTACAAACTATGCTTTAGGAACTTGTAAATTACATATATTAAATTGTTAACCTTACATTGCACCCATCACGATTTTTGTCTCAAATATTTCTTTGATAAACTTATCAACAATTACTTTTGGTAAACCTTCCTCTTGACAGTATCTCTTATCTCAATAGAATAATTGATGTGTTTTAAGGATCATAGCCCTTTCATACAATTTGTATATGTTTACAAAGCACTGTATCACAAAGGAATTGACTTAGAACAACCTTGGTAAACTAAAGAGAGACAACTACTCCAAGGATCTGACTTTAGAAATGGCTTTTTGTAGAGACGTCAGATCTCACTAAAATGCGAGACAATATGATATACACTGGTAATGTGCAGTTTTAAAGCCTTAGAGAACAAATGACTGGAGGGTTACCGTAATAAGATGCAATTAGGCATTTTAAATTTCTTATTACTAGGAGTGAATTTTAAGAGATAATGTGACCAAGAATTATGACTCAGACCCTTGAGAGAGCACTGTACTTAATCTCCTTATGACTGAATTTGAAATCTTGATTTATTCTCTGTCACCCAAATTCTGTTAACAAAGTAAATAAAGTTCATATTTTTAAAAATATAATCTATTATTCTCAACTCTCATATGTCTTTTTAATTTTAAAATTAAATATTCTACATATTAAGTTCCATATTAAATACTCTCTTTAAAAACTCATTTCAATGTATTAATAAGATAAGCTACTGATTACACTAGGCCAGGTGTTCAGAACTGCTTAGCTATCTCTATGGAGCACAGTACTGTGCCATATCATCATATTCTATCTTTTGTCTGGCTTACTTTGTTAGCAGAACATTTCAATAATGTACAAAAAAAAAAAAAAAAAAGCTACTCTGTTTCACTTTATTTCATTCACTGCTGTTCTTCTCCACACCACAGTTACAGTTTTTATTTGAAAGTGTTATGTGGAAGGTGATGAAGATCCCATTGAACCTTCTTTATTCTCTTTCTTCCTACTTGTGGTAACAGGTCATATCAGGGTTTAGCTAGAAGAATTTGAGTGTCCTTGTTTTAACAGAATCATTACAGTGCCATAGCTATGCTGATATAACTCCCCCATGTGGATACTGTATTCTGAGGATAAAAATATTTTATTCTAAAATAATTACTCCACTTTTTAATTCTATCTGAACAAAATTACTTTCTCTCCAAAGGCAGGGATCACATGGGAAGCATATCAAGATACCTACAAAGTTTTACTTCTTCTTGCAGTCCAGTGCTCTCAGGGGATCCTGAGATACTGCAACAGCAATGACTCCAACTCACCAAGTCTCCTCTGTGCTTCAGTCAAGGGAAGAGCATGACCTGTCATCTAGTGTAGTCAAAGAGCCCTTTCTACAGAGAAAAAAGGGGATGGAAAATGGAATACCATCAGATACGTCAACAGTATCAGGTTAAGTATATGGGTTAATATCAGCCTGAAATGAAAGGATGAATTTTCAGTTGCTTAAATGTATAGACTAAAATAAAAACGTAAATATCATTTTGAGGTTTATTTTTCTGATGGATAGTCAAAAATCATGTGCTTTTTTTGACAAAAACAGCTTGCTAGGAAAAGCCTAGGCAGTGCCAAATACAGACTTAGGTAAACTGAATAACATTTAGTGTGGGGACAGAAGTAAGGTTATTAATATCATTTTTTTAAAATCATTTTTTAACATATATGAATGCTTTTCTTTTCCACGAATGATCTAAGAGGCTACATATAGACACAGACAGAAGATCTGTCTACAAGTTTCTCAGCATCGAATGTTTTTTCTAGACTTGCACACAGTTTCCACGCTTTCACTTAATATATGAAAAAGACATCATGCATTCAAAATGCTAAACCAGGTTATTTAATGTAAGTGAAAATAAATAAATAGGATGTTCCATTATTTACTCCAGCCTTTCTTTTCTCTGTTAGAAAAAGTGAAGTTCCTCAGTGGTGTTAAGGTAAAATAATCAGTCTCTAGCTGATCTAGAAATAGTATAAAAGATTTTTTATTGCTACCATGATAGTGTGGATTATCTATACCTGCCTGATGACAGGTAGCATCAAGAATACGCTTCATGTCATTGGCATGAAAGAAATTCTCAGTGTGACCATTAGAACCCACCACAGCCTGTATACAAACAGTGAGGTTTCACAGTATCTGAGCTTTCAAAATCACAAAGACAGAACTACATTTAGCTTTAAAGTTATTTTATAGCATTTGATTTTCCTTAAGAGTAGATTTTTTAAAAAGAAAGTGCCTTGGTTACTGCTTTGCAGCTTTCCACTTCAGTCAGTAAAGTGTCACAGGTTTTAAAGAATATCTGAACTTCCCCTTGAAAGATATGAAAATACTCCTGGATGACTTCTAAACAATAGGGCAGATACTTAGCTTGCATAAATCAGTACCACTCCATTTACGTTAAAGGAACTATGTCAAGATACCAACTTTTACCTGACATGGTCTATTTTTTTGCTTTCAACTGCTCTTCATGGAGCTGGAGAACAAAAGAGTTTCAGAAGAGATCTTTCTGGGCACAGACTGACCTCCTCGAGTCTCACTGACAGGATAAGATGGAACTTTAGCCAATGAGCCAAACACTGCATCACATTTCCTCCAACAGCAACAAACCGAAATAATGATCTATAGGCGCTTACTGTTGCCAGCACTTTTTAAACATTTCCCCTTGTGCTTCAACAGTTGAAATCCCAGGAAGTTAAATTAGCTTGCAAATTTGACTGAATCAACACCTGCTCATTTAAAACACATTTTAACTACAGGAAGGAATTCTTCACTCTCATTTGGTGCAGCAAATAATGAAACACAAAAATCATGGCCAAACAATTTCAAAGCTCTGCAGGAATACAAAATTAAGCCACTGCACATCCTTGCTATTCCATCATTTTTTCTACTAGTTTCAGTACACAGGCAGACCTAGGCCAGAAGTACACTTATCATTTGCCATGCTTGTGTTGAAAAATAGTCAAATATAACCACATATCTTCTCTGGGGCAATCTGAAACTAATTGAGAAATAGGAATTACTATCACAGTATCATTAATAGTTTCTGCTTCCCTTTTGTTTCTTCATATGCCTATACATTGATACGTATAATATAAAGCAATATACTGAATACAAAACAATGGGATATATAACATCTTAAACAAGTAACTTCCCAAATAAAATTTCCAAGAAGCAGATTTCCTCGTTGCCAGATAGTCCTATCTGACAAAGACTTAAGAAGATACTTGAGAAACTACATTTGAAATGCCAGAAAAAATCCTAGCAAAGAGGCCAAGTATACAAAAAATTGGTACAAGCGTTTTAAGTGTATTATTAGTTATGCAGCAGTATAATACATCATGTGTGTTCTCATTCCTAACTGAGGAAATTATACAGTATTCTTATAAGCTCACACTTAGATGTAGGCAGTGGTGCCCCGACACACCTTCTTTGACCGTTAAGACTTACTATCCCACATTCCAATAACAAGACCACCACTTGGACCCTGATCCTCCCAACAACTAACGGATAGATAACTGGATTCACAGAAGCACCTTAACTTGAAAACCGTCGCTTGATTTTCAAGTGATTCACTGTTGTGAACATTGCTATTTATCTTTATCAGTGTATCACCATCTCTCAACTGGCAGCAGAGATGTGGCTCTCCCTAGAAATGAATAACAGAAAAGAATGAAACACTTCAGATAAACAGAGAAATAGGAAAAAACATCAAAAGGGCATAAAAGAATAATGGGAAAGTAATTGAAGTTAGCTTTCAATTATTGATAATAAATATCTCAAGCTGCTTTACTGAAGTTGTACCAAGGAAGTGACACATTCAGAATTATGCTGCAAGCATATTGTATGGATATGCAATAGTTTATGCAATATTTTTACTGGAAATTTCCCTGCTTCTTTAATTTCATGCCAGCTCTTTTTGGAGTCCTGTGCTAACTATTGTCAATGGAACTGTTTGTATTTAGTTCCCTGTAGAAGTGGGTGAGGATTACACTAAGACTTTAAGAAGAGGAGAGATAACAAAGAAAAAAAACAGTAAAGAAGAAAAAAAAACCAAAAACATCCATAATCTTGTAATTCTCAACCTTTTAAATCAGTCAAATAAGGATGAACATTAATTTAATATATTCTAAGACCAACAAGAAGTGAATTTTGGAAGGCTGCACTTTACAGAACAGTCAATTTTTGTGAAAGTACTTATTTTCTATGGCAAGTTTCTCAAACAATTTAATAAACAAAAGTTCAGTATTTCAGAGTTTTGGATTGTTTCATAGTAGCTAACATTGCATTAAGTACTGCCATAGCTGGGAAGTACAGTTACAGAGCTAGTATAAAATATCACTATGAGGAGGCAGTTTGATTGTTAAGTAGGCTCATGTTCACTATGCATGCATTACGTGGAGGACTGCAAGCTGGAGTGAACAGCAACCGCTGGTCAAATATCATACCAATAGTAGAAATAACAGAAAACAGGTACCTTTACTTTTTCAGGCCACGACTGTAGCACAACATCACCTTGTCTCATATTGCTAATTGAAGCATAAGTATACCACAAATACTGAGCCTTTCCATCATGAGTATCAGAAATAATGCTTATGCCAGTAACTAATGGTTAACCTCACCCACAATGAAATATACTGCTTTTGCCTGATAGGTTTTTGAAGCCACAAAAACGTCAAAAGAGTTAAAACACTCATAATCCACTGCCTAAGTCAAGAGCAGCAAACAGCATGAATCCCATAAAGAATCCTGTTACTAGCAGAATGGATGAAAACACTTGGTCAGTGTTGCACCTTGACTCAGATGGTTCAACTGCAACCTGAATGGGTTTCTTGGATAATAAAAGCTCACTGGGTTTACTGTATCTGCAGAACAAGTTTAGTAAAGAGTTGCAGTGCCTCTGCCCTCTTCTGTCAGTTTTCAGTCCCATAGTGTACCAACTGCCATTGAAACATCAGGAATTTGAAAGCTGTGTGACCAAAAATGTCAACCAGTGCCTGGGTAAGAAAGGTGTCCTAGATACTCCTGGGACAAGCTCACGTTAGACCTGCAGTGCTTGAGACAAAAGAAGATTAAATCCTGAACAACAGCTCCAGTCACAGGAGTAGAAGAGGGCAGATGGAGTTAGACAGAGAAAAGTTACATGATGGAGTGACAATTTGCTCTGGAAAGAGGGATGAGAGTGTCAAAATTGACATAGGAGCTGTAAGCCTGAATGACAGGAAAGATGCTGAAACTGCTGATGGACATATAAGAGGAGATGTCAGGAAAAAAGAGAAGTGCACCTCTGAAAAAGATCTAAGCCAGCATATTGAATGCTGCTAAAACAGAACAAGGGCATGAGAAAGGTAAGACTGTTAAGACCGAAGCCAAGCAAGCTTTCTCCAGAGGCCAAAGAATCATGGGAGAAGAACAGAAATAAACTCGAAAGTAGGAGGGAAATTTTGATACCTATTCAGAGAAGTGGTGAAAGTAGAAGTTATAATTCTCTTTCCTGGGTTGTTACATCCATTATAGATAAATGGATTTGGTAAAGAATGTAGTTTTGTCATGTACTGAATTCTTGTCAAAATTTTCTTGGGATAGCCAGACATGTGCTTATCGCAACATAACATTAACATTTAGAAGCTGTCTAGGTGGCAATCTAGGGACATTAACCTTGGATGTCTTATCTGATGCTCCAAAGGTATGGGTAGGTAAATCTGAGTTTGGCCTTGAGAAGTCTAAACCCTACTATGGTGGACATCTGAAACAAAGGTGCTGATTCTACATTATATTTTGAAAAGTGACTGAAATATGGTAATAATGGAATTTTAGTAGCGTGGGGTTCAATGCCCACATCTCTCATGGCAAACAGAAACCTTGAAGATAAAGAATTGTTCAACTGTTGACTTGATGCTAGACAAACAATAGTAAAGGAGGAGAAATCCTAGGAAAAATGAATCACAGCAGGGCTGAGATCACATTGAGGGAGGAAGCAGTTCGTGAAAATTGTTCCAGTATATGTACTTTTCACTTGAAAACAAATTCCTTCCTAACTTGTATTCATTGCTGGCCTGACGTGTTCAGTTATACTTTTTCCTTTGTTCTTTCTTAAGTGTTAAAAGGTAAAATAAGAGTACTCGCACTCCGGTGAATATAAATCATGATACACAATTTTGAGGCTTTAATTTCAAATACTAGCTTGTAGAAGACAGATATGGGTTATCTAGATAAATGTTAAAAGAGCCAGGTATATGTTGTGTATAGGAATAAAGAGAGGCTCATCAAAACCTCTCTCAAAATTGTGTAAGGGGTTTCTCCCTCCTGTCACTGCATAACTACTCCAGAATGCTGGACTGCTAGAAATCTCCTTTGAATCTACACCCTAGCGTTCCTCAAGGCCTTTAAGAACTAAACTACCTTTGTAAAGTCTAACACAGATTAAACATTAACAGGTCTCATTTAACACTTTTTCACCTCCATGATAGGGCTGTCTTGGTTTGTTAGCCTGTCTTTCACTCTTAGATGTTACTGCAACAGTCTTTATTAGTTTTTATCTATGAAATGTGAGGGTCATCCTTAAAGCTTTTTTGCTTACACAGAAATAATTTTTAGCTGTGCAAGCAATCAGTATTTCAGTTTACTTCATCAACTAGTTTCCTAAATACCTGATTTGTGTGAATCTGTCTTTCAAGTGAAACAATGGACAAATTTATGGAAAGCTGAAATGAGATTTTTTATAAGGATGACAAGAGACCACGAAATATCTGAAGGTAAAAAAAAACAAAGCAAGGAAAGAAAGAATAAAGAGGGTAAAGCAAGGAAGACCTCAGAACAGCTGCTAAGAAAAAAACAGGAAAAGGAATCAAAGAAAGCAAGGAAATAAATGTGATAAAAAACCATGTGGACCAAGATTTTTACCCAATCTCTGTGAGAGGACTGGAAGAGAGTGAGTTTCTCCTGTAATTTTCTGCAGTTCAAAGGCAGTCAGAATCAATATACAGGTAAAGATATCTCAGATGGTACAATACTTAGACAAAGTATTCTACAAAGTATTGTCTGATTTTACAGACACATATTGAGGCACTGTCTTTAGGTAACTCTGAAAGTCAGGCTTACTGAACTCTCTAGTCCCAGCCCAAGACAACAACAGTCATGTAGGTAGGAAAAGCACAGCTCTGTTTACATGGCTGCTACTATATACCCTGTCTGCCCTTGAGAATACTTCAGATAACCTTTTCTAGAGGGTTTAGACAATGCTTGCTCTAAGGAATGTAAGGATTTTTAGGCAGTGTGTGACTACTAAATACAGGGACATTTGCATCTTACCAGTCTTATGGTTATGTGGATTCAGACAAGCTGTGGCCTCAGCCCATTATTTGGCTTAGTCAGGAGTATAAACATGAACTTAGAATGGAAAGCAAGAAAATCAAATGAAATAAAATCTTATGTAGATAAATTAGAGGTTACATAAGGATGAAAAAAGACAGAGCTCAATAGATAGGGTGATGTAAGACAAAATAAGCTGATTATTAAAGAAGATAAATTTGCGGCTAGTAGACCATGAAGAAAAGAAGGGTCAGGTAAGGCCCACATCAGTACGAGACAATGTAAGTGAGGGAACTGATCCAGAACTTCAAATAAAAAGTCATGTCAATGAAAAGCTACAAGATGAGGCAAGGTGCAAAGCTAAATAAGAGCTAAGTAACAAAAAAGTGACGGGAAATAGCAAAGAAAAGAGAGCTCAAAGAACCAAACTCATTGAAGAAAACAGAAAGAGACAGCTGAAACTACAATAGGACCCTGAAATGTAATAGAACCATCATTAGTTTTCAGTGAAGGGATAGAAAAAGAAATGAAAATTGTGTCTGAACTACTACGAAAAGTAGAGGCACTATTAATTTTAAAAGAAAGGAATTATTTGGCTGTAGATAGACAGTGTACTAATAGGCCTGGTACCATTCATCTTATATGCCTATTACTATGGAGTAATATCTAAACATGCGTACTAGTATATCTGTCTAGTACAGTATTACCAGCCACCCAATTTAACCACACATTTTAGGCTGAATATTCCAAGACAATATCAACTTTACTAGAAGAAAACCAAACTGAGTTTGCAATATTCTGGTTTATTTATTTGTCTCTAGAGACACCATTTAATCATATTTATCTCAAATATTCATTTCTATACAAATGAGTTTCATAAAAATACAATTAATTGAAATATAGCTGAGATAGCTATAAAGGGTTCCCCCTTCACCATTACAAGTTAAAGTACTACTAATTTTAGGAAAGAAAGGAAAGAATCTACTCCAAATCTGCATCTGAATGTGAAATAGACTATAATTGACTATTTCCATTCTCAAATGAGAAAATTAGTGGTAGTTACAGCAAAAATAAGAGTGTAGCCAGCAGGTCAAGGGAGGTTCTTCTCCCCTTCTACTCTGGCCTGGTGAGGCCTCATCTGGAGTCCTGTGTCCAGTTCTGGGCTCCACAGCTCAAGAGGGACAAAGAACTGCTGGAGAGTGTCCAGCGCAGGACCACCAAGATGATCAGGGGACTGGAGCACCTTTCATACGAGGAAAGGCTGAGGGAACTGGGGCTGTTTAGTCTAGAAAAGAGAAGACTGAGTGGGGATCTTATTAATATTTACCAATATCTAAATGGTAGGTGTCAGGAGGTTAGGGCATCTCTTTTTTCTATTGTAGCTAGCAACAAGGGGTAATGGGATGAAGCTGGAACACAAAAGGTTCCACTTAAATATAAGAAAAAACTATTTCACTGTGAGGGTGATGCAGCCCTGGTACAGGCTGCCCAGAGGGGTTGTGGAGTCTTCTTCCTTGGAGGTCTTCAAGACCTAGCTGGACATGTTCCTATGAGACCTGATGTAGGTTGACCTGCTTCTCCAGGCAGATTGGACTAGATGATCTATCTCTAAAGGTCCCTTCCAACCCTACCACTCTATGATTCTATGATAACATTTTTTCTTTTTTTTTTCAGTTGAAATAATGTGATTTGTTAGCTCCAACACAGCCTAAGATATTTACATTAAAAATATGAGGATAAATTGGTCATACAGAGAGATAAAAGTCCCTCAAAGTCATGTAAAAACAAATCTTTTCATATGTGCTATAGACCTAGTCCATCACTTCAAGTGGATGGTACCTCTTTAAATCAATACTCTGTGCACAGATCAAGTTGGATGTCCAGTCAGTGGAACTTCTCACCACAGGTGGGAAAGCTAGACTTTGTACTACCTTCTTTCATTAATTTTCTTATATCTTTCTTCTCCTAAACTGAATTGAAAGACTGTCTCAGTATGTGAATAAAACATATGACAAATTAAAAAAGCTCAGTTGTGAGGCTGACCTTCCTTCTCCCAAGCCTGATAGTTAGACCACAAACTTGTGTTTCTACTTCTGCCCTACTGCCAGAAAATAAGATGGGTGAAAGCATGAATCTGAGTGTCACTGAACAATATAAATTGACTAGTCTTCAAGGGTTTTCATTTCTTACTTCTAATCCACAAAATATCTATTACATGGCACAGACCAAACTCCAAGTCAAATGTCACCTACACTGTATATGTATGACTCATGGCCTGCAAAACATATGGATTACAAGTATATTCATAGACTTATAGAATGGTTTGGTCTGGAAGCAACCTTAAAGTTCATCTAGTTTCAATCCCCTGCCATGGGCACCTTTCACTAGACCAAGTTGCTCAAAGCCCCAACTGACCTGGCCTGTATGTATTTACATACAGAGATGAGACATCACAATGCTTCTGGGTAACCTGTTCCAGTGCCTCACCACCCCCACAGTGAATAATTTCTTCCTTTTATCTAATCTAAATATATTAATGCCATTACAAATATATTTCCATGACTCACATCAGAGTAGTCCAAGAGTACAAGGTACTTAAAAAAAATAATTCATTTTAATTAATTCATTTTAAATTCGAAGTAATATATGTTTCAGAGTATCCATGGCAGACTTATATGTAGAATTCAGGTGCAAAACTGTACTTCAGGACTTACTTTGCTCCAGGACTTGTCACAGATGTGTATTTTGTTGGCCTATTCTGTGGTGCAGCAGAATGAGAATTCTTCATGTAGCAGAAACAGCCCCAAGGAGTTACAAGCACAGCCACGGTCAGAATGAGGTCAGATTATTCCATATCCCTTTTCTCTGGTACAGCAGCAGCAGCAGGAAAAACATATGGTGTAACAGACATTAAGTCATATTGCTTGTTCTAAGCTTAGTCTTCTACTTCTGCCACATGTGGGAAGTTCCATTGTAATAACTGTCAAGAGTCCTTGCATTACCCCACATTTTTGAAAATTCTTTCTCTTAAGAGTTCAGGCACCTGAAACAGAAGGGACACAAACTAAATCCTGTGCACTCTGACACAAAAGCACTCAAAGACTTGTATTTTACTTCAGGCTGCAAAGAAACAAATTTACTTACTACAGCATCCCAGAAAAGGGAACTACAATCTAATGTGAAATGCCTCCAGTTTTTTATTGACACCATTGATCACATACCCATAATAAGCTAAGATGACCGCATTTGGGCACCTTTTCTCATTGCACATTATGAACTAACCCTGAAGTCATCCTGAAGATCACATTTGAGGCCTGCCAAGAGAAACAGAGGGTGTTCCAGGGCAGCCTGAGGTGTAGTTGGTATACGTACCTTGTCCCCCAGCACAGATTCCCAAGCAGCTGTGGTAAAGCAGAGGATGACCAGGCACAGACACGTAATCTCACCACAAGCTGTGGACTTTTCATTACAAGCTTTACAGATGGGTGGATTTTTCAGTATGAAGAGAATTTTCGGACATATGTGAAGAGGCACAGCTTGGAAGTAAATTACGGCAGATGCTATACACATTCATATGAGAGAGGGTGTGAGAATCTTCTCCAGTATTTGAGTACTGAACTTAGAGGGAATGTTTCAACTTGGACTAAAAACTGCTTATAGAGAGCTAGGATCACAAGCTCATTTATCATTATACTGGCAAGTGCTCCCTCTGCATTTAAAAGGAATGGGAGAGTCTCACCAGAAAATGTGCTGTGCCTTCTGCACTGTCCTCTGGGACAGCATGGCCCTTTACTCTTACTCAGAAAAATGCCTTAAACCCCTTTCATGTTATATATGCTTCACTGGAAGTGTTACATATTCATTCAAGAGGAAAGAAAAAAAAACAATTAAAAGAACATTCATAAAATGTTTTTAAAATATCTATATGTGTGCATACATCTTTCCAGTATTTTTGTCAGAAATATCATTAATAAAATCAAGATCTAATGATGTAACTCTACCCTAAGGTGAAATTTTCATTGACTTCATTGAAATACTTTCCTGAGTAAGTCCAGAGGAATTAGATTCAATACAATTAAAGATATAATATATTCCTTCACCAAAATAATCCCATAAAAGAGCTGCTACAAATACCAGAACACTGTATTATTCCAAGTGTGTGACACTGGACTGTTATATGCCTGCGTAGATAGTTGCAGGGGAAAACAGCACTCTACATTCTCTTCTACCAAAGCAGATCTCTGCAGGTATTTTTAATGGGGCTGTTAATAACTTGGCAGCCATCCCAGCCAGATGTAGCACGTTTAAACATTGCCCTTACAGCTTTGTCAGAACTGTTGACATTGCATGTCAGTAATGGAAAATTGCCACTGCACCAAACAACCATCTTCATTATATGGAATCACATTGTTAATCTACAGCCAAATGCAACTTGAGGCGGAAAGAGAGTTTAGATTGCACCCATCTGTATACTATCACTCCAAGTGGCAGGTCGTTCTTCAGGATTAGAGATTGAATCAGTCTTTCCATCATCAATAAGCCCTCCTCCACAACGAGTGCCTGTCAATCCAATATTTTACTTTCAGCACTGTGAGGACCGCACAGCATGGTAATGAAATTTCTCTGTAAGTAGACCACGGGGATTTATACCAGAGAGATATACCTCTTTAAAAAGCTCAGGGAAATCAGATAGCGGGCTGCACAATTTGGACAGTAAGCGCCACCTTAACTGTATTATCTGTTTAGGGACAAGATCTATCAGAAAAAAACCCAGCATGTTAGTGTTGTGTTATTTCATTATTTTTTGGTAGTAATTAGTATTGGATGATTATTTCCCATTTGGGAAGTTTTGACAGCCCCAGAAAATACATCCATTTCTGAAACAAAACCAGCTTGTTGGTATAACGCTTCTAAATGTGATATTTCTCATTGAGAGTATGGCCTTGGCTAAAAAAAAAAAAAAAACAACTGTTTAAAACTGTCACTTATTAAAACTTCCTGGATATTATTTATTATCTTTTCAAGATGCAATTTAGCTTTTTCCAGCAGCAACTGGAATTTTTTCAAAATTCCCACTTTCTATCTGCAGTAAGTATTTTGTCACACTGAGGAATCTTCTGCCTACCTAAATTACCATTCTTCCTCTTATATATTTTTAATATTACTCTAACCATGGTACCTGGTCACCATCATCAGGACTTTCCTGAAACCGAATTATCATTTCAGTACTTTAGGTATTTTGAATTCCTGTAGATAGGCTTATTATAAAAATCTATACATGCACACTAGCTGCAACTCATGCACTTCAATTATTACAAATGAAACTACTTTTCAAAGAAAGATACCATAAGTGAAAAAATTTCCATACAGTAACAGGCATCTAGCTTTTAAAAAGTGTATGTATTTTATTCATTCCCATCTGGTTACATTGTGGATATTAAATTCACCTGCTTGCTCCTTTTTTAAGTGTTCATGTTTTAACTGAAAATGGTTAGTTATGGCATTGTTTAGTTTTTCAAAATCTATTGTTAATTTGGGTAGGTTATACATTTGTTAAACACCTAACAAGCTCAAGCTAACAATTATGATCATTTAACAGAAATTACTATGTGCCATTGTCACATAAAGTGCTGAAAATAGGAAAGTAAATGAAATTGAAGACATTTCAGCTATGGAGGAAGAGAAGCAAAAGATTCTAAAACCAGAATTTCCAGAGCAGTGGGACTAGTAGAAATAAAACTTAGAATACATCTTTTACCTTATTTCATATCTAGGGTTTAGTTTCCTGCTCCATAGGGAGACAGATAATTTGATTTTTTTTTTCTTTTTTTTTTTTCCTGACAGATTTCCTTTTCATTATACTGACTGATGATGCCATTTCCTTTCCTTTCTGACTACGTGGACTATGGTCTAGTACCTACGGAGGTGACTGCCCAGAGGATTACAGCAGAGTGCATTAGAAATCTCCACTTCAGTTGGACAGTAGCTCATGGTTAGTAAACATCTCACCAGTGGCAGATGTTTAAGTTCCTCCTTTACTGAGAGGAACAGAATGATTCATTCCTTCATTCTGTGATCTTTTTATCAGAAATATCAGATTCAGTAAATTATCAGTATGGACTTGTATCTTATCTGAAGGATAAAGTCCAAACCATGGAACTTTTCTCCTGTATTCCTCAGTCATTTCATCATTTATAAAATAATAAGGTTGGATCCTTGGTTTATCCTCTTATTTTTTTCTTGGAGGCAACTAAACTGATGCTGTGAAAAGAAACATCACATGAAAAGAAACAACTCTAACTCAGAAAAAGAAAGTTTTGGTGATTGGAACTCAGGAACTCCATTATTTATTATTAGCTCCCAAACAGACCTTTTGGATGACCTTGGCCTTGCTTGGTAACACTTAAAGGAAGATAAAGGCTACATGTACACTACAAAAAACATTCTCTGCCTTCCGACTACCTGGTACAGTGAGCTTGCATCTACATTTCTTTGCAGTTCAACTCCATTGATAAATGATTATATCCAAACTGTGGTGCACTCCACCCTGCCGTGCTTGGCTTTAATTCCTTTAGTCCCATTTGCTACTTCAGTATCCACCCTGAAAAAAGGGGGTCGTTTTGTATTCAAAACACACAAAATAATGACCTTAACATAACTTTCCACAAAGGTAATTTTTTAACACAGTGCCAAGAGTCTATATTGTGTTATGCAGGGATTGCACATGACATGAAGATATTTTAGGATGGAAGGTTTGCCAACGCAGTATGGGAAGCCCACACAAAGATCTCAAGGTTTTACATGCATTTGAAAATGAGCTGTCTCTGGAGTGACCTACCCACAAAACCACATTCGGGTCTTATTTTAAAAGGAACTCATCACTCACATACTCTGAAAGACAGCCTGCAAATAAACTATCAGGTATGCTCTGTAGATGCACTGTGCAGACAGGGTCCGAAGGGCAACTGAGAAAGCTGATTTGACTAAGAGAGTAGGAAATACTCTGCTTCTTGGCTTTATATTGTATGCTGTCAACTCGTTGAGTCTTTGAGAACAGTCAGGATCCTGGATATAAATGTGTTCCTCATTCAAGGTCTCAGTAAGGAGGCTGCAATCAATGGAGATTCCCCTTTTCTCTCTTCCAGAGCACCTTTAACTTCTACTGTCTTATTCTTACGTGCTTACACACGACTGCACAAACAGCTGGAAAAATTTAGGACACTACCTTTCCCCAACTGCTTGTTACCACTCCCTTGCCCCAAGAGGCAAATAGGATTTGCGAGAGCACCCTTACTACTTTTCTGCCAAAGCCGTTGCCTGAGTGGGGACCATGCTGAGGCTGGGGTGCGCTCTTCACAGAGCAGTGACAGCAAGGAGACACGCAGATGACGCTAAGGGAGCACAGCTATCTGTTTGCCAAACAGCTCTGTTTGATTTGTCTTGCCCTTTGCAGTGGTAATTTCATAATGATAGTCAATGATTAGTGTTGCAAAACCAACATGCCTCTTGTATCCCTTTGTGGTGGTTAGTGAAAAGGCAGTATTACAGCATATCCCATCAGTGTGTGGTAAAACATAACTGATCAATTGATGTTTGAAGCTCTTTTTAATGTCTTTGAGTGAACATTAATTTAACACCATTCTTTGTGCAAATGGATCTTTCAATGCAGAAAAGAAACAGCAGAAGGAATGAAACTTAAAGGATGTAAAATTGAAATGAACAGGCCATGTGTCATACCCCAAGGGTTCTTGGCTCAGTGCTACAAGCATCTTCCAAGATTAAAGCCAAGCATTAAATCTGGTCTCCTACTCTGCCAGCCTCAAACTTGGTATGAATTTTGTTACTGAGTTCCAGAGGGGGAAAAGTTTACTACCAAACTTTCTGAATCACCTTTGTATTCCTTGTATTTTCAAGTCGCCTGGGAATCTGTTGAACTCTTGGCATCAATTAGAGATAGTTTAAAGCTACTTTAATTCATATTCTAGCTATGAGTGTCCCTTTCGAGACACTCACCTCTCCAGAAGAGCCAGATAATTGACCATTCTGCGCCTGCCTGTAACCCCAGAATATCTCCAAAGTGGGGAGTGTTTCCAAAGGCTGTTTTACCCTTTTATGACTTCTTTATATTGCCAAAGCAATGTAATTTGGATGTCTAATAAAGAGTCAACTCTTCCATGCACATATTAAACTGCTGAATCCACCACACTGTGATCTGTGACAGATTTACCAGTCAGGTTTGATGAGTGACTTGTCTCATTAAGTGACATTACAGCAAAATTTTCTAGCTATATAACTAAAACCAGACTTCACAATACCTCGTTGCAGTAATGCATTGAACACACTTTTTTAAGAGAAAGATAGAGGAAAGGTAGGCAATTTGTACAGAAAGGAGCAACATCTGAGAAATCACTTTAAAAGGATGATTACAGCCATGGTACATGTAGAAGAGGAAAGAGGCCTAATGAAAGAAATTGACTTACATGGCCAGTTAGAATATATTTCACATAATGGAGAAAAAGCTGAGTCAATGAACGATTTTGTATCACTGTTATTGTGAAATGATTACAGTCCCCTTTATCACAGCTGTACAATATGCTGACTGAACAGGAAAACATGTGGTACACATGGCATAGTTATTTCTACTACTATGTAAGTAAATGTCAGACTTGTTCCACATATTCAGTGATTTTCTTAATGAAAACGTCAGCATACACTGGCATTTTCCTCCTTTCATTTAATTCTTGCACTCCCCTTTCATCTGCTAGCTGACCTTTGCATGCACTTGGTAGCTTGCCCAAGGTGCTGTCACACCTTCATTGCTCCTCTCTAATGATGAGCTTTCGCTGCCAGATTCAAACAGGATGCTTGGGCATGAATTGGAGGGCCCTGTTTCCTGTACACTGCAGGGATAAAAATTTGGACATTTCACTACTTTATGGGATTTTTCACTTCTTCTGTGAAAAGAATAATCAACAACTGTTTACCAGAATTTACTTGTTCAAATACTACCCTGCTACAGGACTCAAGGAAGGAATCACTAAAGGAACAACTATCGCACCACAGAAACACTGAGAACTAGTAACTGTTGAATGAGTCAGTCAACGGAGTATGTTTTCTCAGTACAAAATGAAAGGGATGACACACAATTAGAATGAGGTGAGTTTCACACAACAGCAATGACAAATAGAAGGAACTTGCATTTTAGAAAATAGGAACAATTATATAAAATCAAGCCACATTTATAGTACTATGTTGCACAGAAAAGACTTAATAATACTGTTGACCCAGTAGTTACACTGAAAGATCAAGACTTTATCTGGATATATATTATTTCCAGTATAAATAAAAACAAATTGTGATCCAAGTTGCTGAAAGATGAAAATCCTTTGTTTAATACAAATCCTGATTGTTCACCATTTTTACTGCTGGTCTGAGGAGATTTGTCTCCATTGTACTATATTTAACAGCCTCTTGCATATGTTAGCCAACCACTGACCCCATAGCAGAGTCAGCAGGCAAGGGCAAAGTGTACAATAAATACTGGAGTGATTTGAAGAGAGATGTAATAGAAGCTGAGAGAATACACAGTAGCAGATGGTTCAAAAGGAGACTAAGTGTAAAGCTTCCTTCCTCAGCAATGCCATTTTGATGGTTTGTTCTCTCTTTCCAGGGTCTCTACACTCACAAAAGCTTTCTGCCATAGAAGCTCCCGGTCCAGCCTTCCGAGCCTTTGGGAAAGGACAGAACACAGAAGCAATTACCTTTTCTACACCTCCCTGTTGCTTTATGATACTCTTTTACTCTGCCTGTGAGTTAAGAAATGAATGGACTAACTGCAAGAACAAATACTTCCTGGCTAGTAGATTTCACAAGGTTCAACAAAAGCTAGACTCATCTGGGCTACACAAGTTCAGCTACTTTCCTGATATTGTGCTATGTCAATACACTGTTTTTTTCCCTAAAGAACAATATGTACCACATACAGAAACATAAGGAATTCCCGTCTCAAGCATAAAGTAGTTAAACTATAACTGCTAGTAACAGATAAATCTAAAATAAAGATGACCTATTAGGGAAAAAGGAATGATCAGTTATTTAAATCCCTTTCTCCATAGCGTAACAAAACGCATATCATAAAAACAACTAGGTTATGAATTTGACAGGTTTTCTGCTGTGCCACAAGTCTCTTACTGTTAGTCAGGTCTCTACCTGTAATACCTATAATCATTTTTTTTCATCATGAAAACGTGGATCAAAAGAAGTTGAAATGAGGCATACAGCAAGGTGTTGGAACATAATAAGTAGGCTAAAGTAATTAAAGCTTTAGCTAAATATTTTCCACTTTTATCAGTTCACTGTATGCTCAGAGGAAGAGCTTACAAAAGAAGGAAAAGTATTCTCAATGCTACAGGAGAATGCTCACAGCCTAAAAAATGAGCAAGCAAAAGGTTCAGTCTGCAAATAACTGTGGTGGGCTCTTCGCTGCCACAAGCATTAGCACTCGGGCACCTCAGCGCCAGATCAGTGCCTCTGAAGTCTGGAACACCAGCAACTTCTTTAACCAACTTTAGACATTTGTGATTGAGATTTTTGGCCCTGTGCTCTATACAAAAACGTAATTGAATGACAAAGTTCTGCTATAATAAATGACTCCTTTTAATGGTGAGTGCTAGAGAGCAGATTGCTTATTTCTAGGAGTGAAACATATAGTACTCTTTCAAGGATAATCTGATAATAGATCACAAGGATTTTCAGTGCCACAAAAGAGTAAGCAGAGCCTTGGGATTTCACTGAGAAGAGGGACATAACTAGCCCAACATAATCTACTGATGAAGGATTAGAGATTCACTGCAAGCTGATACAACAGTTATACAACCTTCTCTTGTCCCCCTACATCTTAATGAACTGCAACATTTTCCATAATGGGTCATAAAGCCTTTGTTTTCCCCTCCAGTACAAGCCAACAGGTTTTACTTTGTAGAAAAGAACGCTGTACAAATGCTCTCAAGGCTATGAAAATAAACAACTACTTTCAATTAAAATCGATGCACTAGTACAAAATTCCTATGTTCTACACAGGAAAACATTATTTATCAAACTCTGCTATAACATGCATATGACTTGGAAAACATGATCTTGTAACACACTCTGAAAAATTATCAGTTTTATACTAACTGTCACTTTGTTAGATATCATTTCTTTGTTTCATGGAGCAGGCTGGGCTGTCGTGGCAGTAAATTTCACAGAATGGAATCTTTATACATGAAACGTTGCCTCTTTTTGTCTTGGCAAAAGTGAGTTTATAGTTGATGGATTTGAGTTAATGATACTAGTTTTATCAGATACATTGATCTGTCTCTCTGGAGTGGTTAGCAGTGTATGAGAAACAGATTCCACAACTTTCTTGTTTTCTTACATACGTTGGCAACAAAACCAATATTTGGGTAAATAACATATAAGGAAAGGCAAAATGTTTAAATCATTTAGTCCAACAACCCTGCCAAAGCAGGTCCAGCTAGATCAGGTCACATAGGAACATGACCAGGAGGGTCTTGAAGACCTCCCAGGAGGGAGACTCCACAACCTCTCTGAGCAGCCTGTGCCAGTGCACTGTCACCCTCAATGTAAAATAGTTTCTTCTTATGTTTAAATGGAACTGTTTGTGTTCCAGCTTCATCCTATTACCCCTTGTCCTGTTGGCTAGATACCATAAAAAAAAGGGATGGCCCAAGCTCCTGACATCTTAGAAAGACTGTGGGGAAAAAAGGATTTTGGACAGCTTTCTGGATACTCCAGAAAAGGAAAATATATTAGCAGGTTATTTTAAATAAGAGAACAAATAAGGACAGTAAAGAAAATCAGAAAGCTCAAATTATTGTAAAACAATTGCTATCACTATACAAGCTTGCATGGCCTTTCTGTTCATCAGAACATGTGTTGTCATTAGATTAATTCTATGTCTCATTTTGTTGAAGACAAGCAAGTTTGCCTAATATTTTCTTTTTTTTTTTCATTTGCATATTTACCAGAAAGAATCTACAGCCTTACATTGATGGATGAGCTTTTTAAAGCTGTGTACTTGGCATTGTCACCCATGTAAAGCATAACTGACAGAGTTTTTCAAGATCTAGCTGAGTATGATCAAAGTTTTGTATAAGCAGATGGAAAGTTTTTCGTGCAATGTTACCCAAAAGTCACTCCCTCTTCTGCCCTGAAAATTAGATAAGTACTGGAATTACATTTTTTAATTCAAATTTTCTTCTTCTGTCTGTTAACCAGTAATCATAGTAAACACATAGTAAACACTAGCCATATGTGTCTTGCTATAAGAAAAACACAGAAATTATTGTATCTTTTTTTTTTCTTTTCTTACTCACTTCAAGCTACAAATAGCTCAGTTTTATATTCTTCCCATTCTCCTCTTCCCTGTTCTTGTATAACTTTACATGATTTTATAGAGTAAGAGACAGGGCAGAATTCAAAGAGTTTTAATGACTGAGAAATTGTTGAAATAACTGTTTCTACTGTAATACATTAATGAAGTTTGCCTAACTATGATATTTTTTCACTACACTAATTGTTAATCTGACTAACAGCTTGCTTATTAATTTAAATGGCTCATTCTGTTTTGTAATGCAGAGCTGCAAATTCTCTTTTAAGATGTTCTTCTAGAATTACCTACCAGCAATCCTGTAAAGTGTCAAACATAAAGCTCATTACCATTTAAAGTAGATAACCTTAGGTAGTTAGAAGAAATGATTTCTGACATAAATCAAGTAATTTTAGCAAAGATTAAGGAAAAAGAATTTTGAAGTACTATAATTTTCTTCAAAATTCCCCATGTTTGAAGGAAATATTGTACGTGACTGAGATTCACTCTTCGTACAATCTTCTCCACTTAAGAGGTTGTGCTTTATTCATTTATGATAATAGGCCACTTTAGATAAAAGACTCTTATTATTCTGAGTGAGTAATCTTGAAGGAGAGCTTTCCAATGACCTAACAAACCATGAGTTCAGAATTTGAGAATTAGAGAATAAAATATTTCTTAACCGAAAGAAAATCTTAAGTACTACTTTTAGAACTTTCTTGATTACTAAGTTCTCTTCTTCATTGCTAATGCTAAGCCCAAACAGTCTGACTGACAACTAATATGCTTAATGTTAAAATAGGATGGAAGTGCTTTAAACCAGCATCTTAATATTTCATACAGGTATGATCAGAAGCATGTATTCATCTTGGACAGGGAATCAGATTACATTTACATATCTCCTTGTCTTTGACTATGTGGTCTGAAGTTCAGAGCCTTAAAAATACCACATTGATTTCAAAGGCCACTGGATCTGGCATTAATTAATAACTCTAGCTGCAATGATATGCTATTTGAAAATACTTAATTGAGCTGTGAAAACGCCATGGGATACCAAAGCAATTTTTAGTCCAGTTTGAATAAATTCAATGGCAAAACTTTGTAACAGTGATGGAACAAGCCCTAAAAGAGCTGAAGCTGCAAGACTTGATGACAAGAAAATTAAGCATCAGGGTGTATCCACATTGCCTCTGCAGAGACAATGCTTTCATTCCAGTCTTATGACTTATCCTGAGCACAGTCAATGGATTTGCTGCCTTGAGAGCAAATAATAACAATAAGTAACACTGGCACACTACTGTAAGTTTTCAAAGCAAATTGAATCAGCATATAAAAATATTTTCCCTATGTAATAAATCTCATTATAATCAACACTTCCCTATGATATGCAAATTTCAATTATTTATATAGGATATATTTAGCATTTCCATGTGACTTCAGTTTCTATTTTAAAAAATTGAGAGTTGCACTAAATTCCCTGCTCTCCTTTGGAAGCTGTTATCAGCAACAATGTAAGACAACATAATAATGGAGCTTTTCAAATATTGGCTTTACAAATATAGTTTAGAGAAGGTGAAGAAAGGGTTTCACCTTAATGTTAGGAGTTTCTTTGTCCAATCTATTGTGCTGACTTCTTTAAAACATGTAACAAAATAAAGCTATTTACAGATATTTCACCTGTTTTTTTTTTTTCCCCAGGGTAAGAGAATAAACTTCATTACATAACCATCATGTATTTTTTCTTATTAAAATTCAGTTCAGTGTTAATGAAATTATGCTGGATTTCCAAGTATAGGAAAAAATCTTACATCAACATGTGTCGAGAGAGAAATACAGACCACTGTCAAGAAGGTACCACTGATTCACTGATTCTATAAATCTCTGTCCCAATCAGTGTTGTTAAACACTCAGGAGAACTAGGATAGGTTTGGTGTTTCTGAAATCCCAGCAAATAAAAAAATGACCTTATTCAAAAAAAAAAAAAAAAATCTTTTGCTTGAGAAACTACTAAAATAATGACCTGAGAAAGGAAAGGCAGGCAGCATCTCTTGAAATTCATGTCTCCTGACCTAAACATACCCCATCATTCTGCTCTGCTGGAGGCAGGGAGAAGTGGAAGCATCAGAAAGCAGATATTGCCTAGTGCAACCCTTTTACAATATACTGAGTTTCTTACTGTTTCTTGTAAGACATGAAGAACATGACAAAAACTCATATATAAACCATACACTGAGACTAAGAGTTAAAGAGATGTGGAGTTGTTTTTATTCCCCAAGTAGCAAATGCTTCTCGTACATAATAGTTACTGTGAAGACAGAACAATAACATGAGACTAGAACTTGCCCCATGGACAATTACTATTTGTATTTGTACTAAGCATCTTCTCTGTTGTGATTCTAATAATGTAATCTGCATAAGCAGTAGGAACTAAAGCATTTTCATGATGATTGCCATCTCTCAGGATGGCAAAAGTCAACCTGTGAATTTCTATTCTCCCTTTTCATTGTTTTTGCAGAAAATCCTATAGAATAATACATTACTTCAACATAGACTAGACTGTCACTAACAATGATTTCCAAAGAAGCATTAACATTTAATAAGTGCTTCAAGATTGGTTTTTTTTGAGATTCACATAGAAAAGTTAAATTCAAAAAAGTTAAATTCATATGAAAGAAGCAACTGAAATATGTGTATGACAGGGTCAAAGAACTGCTCAGTAAAACATACAATACTGTCAGCAGGAAAGTATGTATTCCTAATTGAAGTACATTATACATTAAATTGTATGTATCGTCAAAGGAGGCAGTTATCAGAGAGGTCAGGAATTAAAATCTTATGCACAAAGACGTGTCATCTCTTGGATAAAGCATCTCCAGGTATCACAGGTAGTTTTGATAATAGACACTTTAAGTGAATCCTGAACTTTGACAGAAGGATATACCATAAAAAAAACAGCTGAAGGTCCCAAAGTAAACCCCAGCTAAGAGCTGTTTGATGCTAGTTTGAAATATCAGCATGTGAATGAATTAAGGTTGCACCCATCCCAGGTGAATTCCCATACCTGGTATTTCTCCTCTTTTTTTCTTTGTGGCCTTCTGAATATTTAATTACTTTGGGCAAAGCAGAAGAAATTCAAAAGAAGAGACAGAGGCAATGTAAATGTACAAAACCCACAGGACACAAGCAGCAGATGCATAGACGATATAGATATAAGTCTCCTTTCTGGCTATGCTTCATGTGAAGAAAGAGGCTGGTAAGAAAATAGAACAGCTTCTGAAGTTGCTTACTTAGATTCTTACCTTCAGCCTTTCTTATTAAATAGATGTTCTGTGTTCTTTGGATCCCGTTTTGATGCACCTAATTCTTCCTTATATGGGGACAAAGAGGAGTTGTAGATTTTTGACATAAGGATTGGTTTTCAGCATAGTAACTACCATGTTTAATGTTGTGCTGTTTAAAATGTCTTTTGGATACAGGCCTACATGTGCCCTTTGGCAATACACTATCAAACAGGAATTGCACTTCAGCAGCAATTGATATGATGCTGAAAGTCTTCTCTGTATCGAGCTCTAGCAAACTATTTCCAGGAAAACAAAAATCAAATCTAAATGCCATGTTCTGTGAGAGTGCTACTCCTATGCAGGTATGTCTTTTGTAATGGATGGAAACTAAGAGGAATTTCTCATTGCTACTAAAAACACATTCTAGCAACACTAGCTGGGCTCTTAACTACTGTAAAAAGTCTCGTAAACTATTTCTGAATAAAATCCCTGTATACAATTTAGCAAAGACAACACCATGCTCAGGATTGTAGTTTAGGTTTGTAATATGTCCTTGAAGATGAAAGTGTTGTATGTGATTTTTGCCTTTTTAGGGTAAGGAAAGTGATAGGTTACCTCTTACTGTGCAGCTTTGAGGTCTCCCTGCTCCCTTTCCAAACTAATAAACTAAAAATAAAAAAA
The DNA here is from genome assembly GCA_013401255.1 of Urocolius indicus. NCBI lineage: Eukaryota > Metazoa > Chordata > Aves > Coliiformes > Coliidae > Urocolius > Urocolius indicus. The sequence goes on along the minus strand of WBNH01005208.1, from coordinate 215,972 downwards.
GCTCTGGAAGATATGACTTCTAAATGTTGAGACACACTCTGACTTTAAAAGATAAAAAAATGTCTGAATTAGGATGACAAATGACTATTAATTAATCGTTTTTAAAATAAATTGCAGAATTGGAAGCAGAGGCCTTAAATGCACCATGACCTGCAGTTACCTGAAAAATGATGCTCCATCAAAATCCACAATCAGCAGTTATTTATTGTGCAAAGTTCCAAATTGGATTTTCGACTTCCAAATTAATTTAGATTTTAAGTATTTTGCATTTGTATTGGCACCCAAAAGGGTTCTTGTAAAAATCATGTTTAAAAAAGGGATATACGATATTTACAGTAGGAACATGCTTGACTTTCTATGATATTAAAAAAGCTTAGTGAAAGGGAACAATGCTCATCATCTAAATGTCTGGTCTAGAAAAATTACTCCTGGGGTAATTTTAGGATGCTGATCTCCTTGGATTCAATTTATGTTCTGCATCTACAATAAAGGGCAAATGTCTCTGCAGTTCCCTGCTGAAATCAGTATTGGGCTTGTACTGACTTCTCAGTCTCACAGCTTGGAAGAAGGCCATTACAAAAAAGCACGGAAAAGGGAAATGAGCCACTGCAGAGAAAGTCAAGAGTGAAGATACACTTCAAATCAATTTTGGCATGAAGTTGAGCTCTTGTTATGTCTGGTAGGAATGGATTTTAACAGATAGGAGAGAATAACCTTCGGGCTACTATTTTCCTAATCAAACAGATTTTTTTTTTTTTTTTTTACTTTGCTGAAAAGACCAAATTGTTACAGATTTTTTAAAAGTATTTATTTTAAGGGTGTTAAATGCCTAATAAGATCTCACAAAAGTGTTTCTATCTTGGAAAAATATGTTATTCGCCCTATGAAACATGTGAAACAGATTTTCGAAGTAAGCCTTTGTTAATCTAACTGTTATGTTCTCATTTTATGTAAGTGCTTTCCCAAAGATTGTGGAGAAAGAGACAAAAGAAGGATCAGTCTGATTAATTAGTAAGAAAACACTTTGAAATGGTATTTAACAGCACGTCAAGTGAAGGGCACAATCAATAAAGGATCACCATTCAAACATTCAGTAGTATTTAAAAGACTACACAATTTAAAAATCCACTAAAAAAAGTGTGACCTTAATGTATACAGCACGATCATGGTTTGCCATGACAGCCGATTCTGGTAAGGGGGAAGGGGCTTGTAAAGATGGCCTCTGCAAGAAGTTGCTCAAAACTCTCCCCAGCTCTGAATCAAGACCCACTTCTGGGCCTGAGCCAATTAGACACCTCCATGATCACTTTTCAAGAAGACAGATAACAAGTACTTTTCAAGAAGCTGGGAGAGGGGGCTTCTTCCTGTTTCTACTTTCTTCTTTCCCTTCTTCTTTTCTGCCTGGTGGTGGTTCAAGGAGTGGGAAGAGAGAGAAGCAACCATGTGGACTCCAAGGCCATTGAGGAAAGAGAGGAGGAGGTGTGCTGGAGCAGAAACTCCTCTGCATCCTGCAGAGAGGAGTAGTGAAGCATTGATTTGTTTGCACTTTGTTAAAGACCCCACATCAGGAGCAGTGACTATGACCAGAGAAAATTGTGTTCCATGAGAGGTACACCATATTCACAGAAGCCATAGCTGTGGTGAAGAACCCACACCAGAGAAGTTCATTCAGACAGCCCAGAGGAGGCCATGTCCTGTGGGAGGGACCCTGTATTTGCAGAAGCTATAACTGATGGGAAGAACACACTCCAGAGATGTTCACCAAGGACTGTGCCCCATGTGAGGGACCCCGTATCGGCAGAAGCTGCAGCTGCTGGGAACAACCCACATCAGAGAAGTTCGTTAAGGACTGTGTCCCGTGGGAGAGACCCTGCATTGAAGTAGTGGAAGAATGCAAGGAGTCATCCTCATCTGAGAAGAGAGAAGTGGCAGAGATCATCTGTGAGAGACTGACCACATCTCCCATTCCCTATCTTCCATCCCATCCTAAGTCATTGAGAGGGGAGGAGGTAGAGATATCAGGAGCAGTGAGCTGAGCCTGGGAAGTAAGGAGGGATGGGGGAGGGGGATCTTAAAGTGCTGGTTGTAATTTTTTTCAACATCCTACTCCCTTTTTGCTTTTTGTTCTGTTTCTTGTAGGTAGTGGAATTAACTTTCCTACTTTCCTCTCTAAGTTAAATAGTGAAGTCTGTTTCGCCCAGAACTTTAATTGACAGTGAGCCCTCCCTGCCCTCATCTCAATCCACAACATCATTATTTACCTTTTTCCTCCCATTTTGCTGGGGTCTCTGCCGTCCTAACGAGGGTGGAGGTGAATGGGGGGCACCAAGCAAGAGACTGTTGTGGTGCTTCATTGCTCGCTCGGCCAAACCACAAGCAGAAATAAAGGAACAGGATTTCAGAACAGCTGAGGATCGCTCATAACCATTCCAAAGCTAACTGAAATATAGGCCATAAGTCTCACAGAAATCCAGTTTCAAATACTTACCATAAACCCATCATTACAGTTATACACATGAGAATCTTCAAGTTCAGCTTGCAGCAGAAAACAGGTATAGTTGCAAATGAAATAAAGTGATATTTGTTGCTACAAAATCTTGGACTATCACTCACCTATCCTGGTCTACAGTGCGGTTCAGAGAAGCTCCACAGTCAGTTGTGCATTTGAGGTCTTGTTATCATTTGGGTAAGCACGACCAGATAAGATCTTAACTACTATACTCCAAACATACAAAAGTTCATTTACACTGCATATGGTACTCTATTATAGATTCCTGTCTGTTTTCTAGGTTATTTCACTTGCTAAGTGGTCACAACAAATGTACACAAAGACAGTAAGCCTACAGACATTCAGACATGAAATACTTCCCACTCCTCAAAACTATTCTTCATATAACTGAAAATTTTGTGTGCAGCTACTTGTGGCTTAGGTACATTGCCAAAAGAGTTTGCATTGAACTGCCACTTATTTACATTGCAACATTCTCAAATTCACTTCACTTATTTTTAGAGACAGATAATAAACACTTATGTGTTCAAAGTAAATAAGACCACCGAATCATCTCAAAGGCTTTGCTGTTCAGAATGACATCAGCTCCTGCCAATGAAGCACACTCAGTACTAGCCACACTTCAACTTTATGCTATTTATCTTTGACATAATGAAAATACCATTCCTCCAAGTACATGGTCTGTCTTCCTCTCTTACATCAGAGCTATAGAGGGTAAAAGATGTATGAGCGTGTTCAGACTGTGAGCACCAGCAACTCGGTATATTCCTTTTTTTAGTATTTAATATCTTTCCTGACTGCAGTGGAGTTATAGCTATTTGAGGTTAACAGTGGAATATTTGGACTACCACTGTGTGAGGGACAGTAATCTCTGGCACACAACTGAAAGCTAGAATATTTTCTTGTCCTACTTTTAAACATTTTGTTAAAGAGATAGGGTAAATATTTTTTAAAGAACTCCACACATCAGGCAGTGCCACTGTGAATCACACGTTGCTGCTTGCTAGACATGTCTCTCTAACTGCAGCTGCTCACACTCTTTTGTGTATGCTTACAGCTTGCAGACTGAAAGTCCTAAAATGAAGAGAAAAGGAAAAAAAAAATGGATTACAGATCATCTGACTGGAATCAGACTGAAGAACCTGAGGCAGCAGCTGCTTAAAGCTTCTGTAGGGGTTATCTAACTAAACCTGAGGGATTAATATATGACTGTATTCCTAGATAACCTATCACCAAAAGCATTAACGAGGAGTTTGTAACACAAGTAAAAGCATTCACAACTTCTACTTCAGCAGCCTTTAAAATTGCAGCCAAGCGCCATCAGAGTGCATACTGACATTAGATCAGTCCTTTCTAAAGATCTATACAGAACTGCATTGTTTCCTGCAAATCAGCAGTTTTAGGCCAAATTCTATAAATCCCAGTGACCTTGTCTTTCATCAAATAAAATGTGAAGCACTGGTGAATTGAATGGAGACTTTAACCAAGCTGAATAATAGTTTAAGCATTCCATGCTGGGATATGCAAAAGAACAAGCTATTCTGTAAAAGTACAAGCAGCCATGTAGTAGATTAGATTGTCTGTACTAGCATCTGAAATTCAATCCTTTCTTATATCATTTCAAAAGCTGATGGACAATGTTTTGCCAAGTCTGCAATTTGGTGGTGATGGAATTGCCTCATGAATGTGATGGAAGTTAGATTACTACTTAGAATTTCATATATTTGTGAGAGAACAGAAGAAGAATTATCTAAGGTCTTCTAAACTGCAAGAAAAGAGAGGAAATTGGCTACATGCTGAAGCATCGGCAAAAGGACAAGCTGAATCTGTTTATAAGAATGCTGGCAAAAGATTAAGTGCCTTACAATTTCAAATCAAAGGCCTGCTGGTGGAGAAAAGCTGGAGAGAAAAAAGAGAAATCTGCAAATACAGTTATACTTTGCTTCTGATACTAGACAGGAAATAGGAACAGAGAAATTAAAAGTGAGAAAGGAATGTAAGGAATTTTTATAGAGGTAAGCATTTGTGATCTTAAGCTTGATAAAAGGTAGGAGATATTAGGAAAAAAAAAACTACGGTAAATAGTTGTATCTGAAAGAATCACCTTGCATATTAAAGAAAATGTACGGACTATTTAGTCTTGTATGATAACAAGGATATTTTAAATACTTAGTGGTTATATTCTGTTTCAATGTGTTTGTTAGCATACATGCTGTATAAGCTGTGCAAACTACTCGCAGTTCACTTTGCCATAGTACACTTCAGCTGTTCTCTGTGTTAAATTTTAAAGTAAGGTTTTATAACTCATTTCCCTACAATAGTTTTTCCTTTATATAGATTGTGTTTATGCAAAATACGGCAATATTGGTAGATTATAACATATAGCTAAAATATATTCCTAGCTATACAGCAACACAAAAATATTGTTACTTATTACATACTATAGCAGGTATTGTTCTACGGTGGAGACAGAAAAGAAAGGACATCCCCAGCCATCTTGTTTGGAACATTGACATCCTTACACCTAAATGTAGTTAAGAGAACACAATAATGGAAGAGCTATTCTGAAGGGATGTAAAGTAGTGCTTAAGTATTCAAACTTCTAAAATAGGAGTGACTTTGGATATCTGACTTCAACTATGTGATCCAATAGTTCATTGTCTCCTTGAACACAAAGGCTTTACAAACAATGAATATCTAGTTTTGATCTGAAATATTATCTCTACATTTGTGAGTCTCAATTTTGCCCTGTCAAAGTCCCAGCAGAAGAAAGAAAATGGATGGGACACTGTTTAGGTCTTTAGGTTCTCATTCCAGTGTGTGCTCAGGGCATGTCTATACACCTGTTCATGGTATGCTTAACCCATTGGTATCTCTCTTCGAAAGGCAGTCTTAGTGGTTAGTTGATACTCATCTTGTATAATAGCCTCATATATGTATGCTCACATACACCTGAGCCTAATTACAAGGAATTCAAACCCTAGCTTCACTCTATAGTGCTTCAGCCAGAAAACAAGGCAGTCTGAATTAGAGCAGTATAGAAGAGCATGCGAAAGACATGATTCAGTCTGTCCTGGAACATCTTGACCTCACTACTTTTACCATCCTTGGTAGGCAGAAAAATTTCCTGGTGTTTCAAGAAAGATCTGTCATGTTTTTACAACTTACTTCAGTCCTCTCCATTTGCTTTCATTGCAAACTTTTGTCTTTCCTCCCTGCTACTTACTTTCATTTTCCCTATCACAAAACTATAGCAATAACTTGAAATTTTGCTGGTGTTTGTTCTTATTCCCTCTTTTAATCTTTGCTTTACTTTCACATTCTCTCACATCACAGCACAAACATGCTCACCCCACCCTCCCTTGTCTAACTAACATTTCTCCTCTCCCTTTAATCTCTTTACATTCAGAAACACTGCTCTGTATCCTGCCTTGAACTGTCAGCTCCCTTCGATACAACTAAGTTGCTCTTGAAAAAAGCCTCCTTTTGGCTTCTATAATTATACATTATGACCATTTTTTTCACGACATTTCTTACACAGGACCGTCAAGATTTTATTGCAGTTCTTGATGGAGACTCCCAAATACTCTGTATTTTGTCTTCTCTCCTGCTTTTTAAGTATTTCAGGGTACTCTTACCTGCAAATTTAAATTTAACTATCTTAAAGCATCTCACAGCCCTACTGTACTACCTTAGACCTGTTGACTCCTTGTCTCTTTGACATCTTCTTATGAGTGATTGGCCATCAACTTTTCACATATAACAAAAAAAAATTAAAACAGCCATCTTGATATTCACTTGCAACGTTTCCACTATTTTCTTAATCACTTTGGATAACTTTCTCATTCTATCAATCAAGGAACAATTTAAAGATGCAGCTTTGTAACTCATATCTTTCACTAGCCTCTCTCAAACTGGAAGACAGTTTTGCAAATTCTTCTACTTTGTACCTCTTAGGTATAGTCCTTCATCTTCACAGCAAAACTTCTTTCTAGCTCTGATCAATCAACATTTTTGTATCACATATATTTAGAAATACAAGTTATATTTAGTCTCACCTATTAAAAATGCTGTTGCGAAGACTACAAAGTTTGCTCATGTCACCCTTCTCTTTTCATTCTTCAATACTAGGTCAGTTTTTATATGAAATACAAGGTTATTTTTTATTTTTAGTGCTCAGTACATCATAGCCCCATCCTAGAAAGTTCCAGCAGCAACTCCACATGACTTCTCAGACCAGTCTCCATATTTTAACTGCTCTACCTCTCACATGATAGAGTGAAAATGTCTCCCAATCTTCCTCCCCTTCATCCACAATTATTATGAAATCTCAGAAAACTTTAAGACAGTGATGTTTGTAAAGCTCTGCTACTATAGCATACCATGAATGCGCTTTTCTTGTGCTCTGGGCTTTTTTGCATCTGGTACCTCACTTCACTTTTTAGTCAGTTGGGCAGGAAACTTCTTCGGTGCATTTATACAGTGTATGGTCAACTGCAGAGCCAGTACTATAGCCACATTTATAGTCCCGATTGAAGATGTTCTCTTGTGGACCAGCTCGTTGTAGCCCCTTGTTCATAACTAACCACAAGCCTTTGAGAGCGTGTCCAAGACTCAAGATATTTTATGGGAAGGAGAGGTGGAAATAGTTGCAAAAGAGACAGACGCCTTCACAAAGAATATAGTCTGGGTAACTTACACAAGTTGTACAGGAGAAAAACAGAAAAGTCAAGTGAAAATTTGTTTCCTTTTGCTAAGAAAAAATAAACTAGCCTCACAGAAGGGCTTCTAGCAAGAAGTCATTTGACTGCTTCCCTTTGTTCTTCTCCCTGTCCCAGTCGAGGAAATGTGAGTCGAAAGCAGAGGTCACATTCATGCTCAGAGGTTGAAAACGATTAAGAACTTTCTATAGTACAGAAAGAGTTCTCCATTAAAACTAGACAGCAAGGAGAGTGTTGAGATGCTAACAAACCTATTTCTGTGCTACACATATGTAGGTACGTAAATTAGTTTATTTTAATGGTTTTAGTGTAAACTGATGCTCTGATCAATTCCATTACTGACACTACAGAAGCAATTACAGAATCTGTCCAGTCCTCTTCAGCGTAGATTCTTTTCACCTGATTTCACAAGACTGGTACTACCTCTTGGGTTGCTCTCCACTGTGAACTAACAACTTAAGGTATTTTTAAATAGTCTTCATGAAACAGTACTTGCAGCAAAATGGTACATAGAAAAAAAGTAGGAATATCTCATCTAGAAAGCAAATATGTTTATACTAAACTACCTGATTTCTGTCTTTTGTGATTCTGGATATTTAGCATTACTTTAGGATTAAAGACCAGCACGAATTACTGATAAAGACTTCTAAGTATACTCCATCCTATTTTGTACTGAAGTCTTTATTGAATTATGTATTTTAAGTTACACTCACAAGAAGTGCAGCGAAAGGCGCACTGAACTAGTCTTATATAGCATTTAAAAGCCTTCTTCAAATGCTAATCATTTATAATTAGTCTACTTCAATTAGTAATGAAACCACAAATTGCCCTCTCCAAGAAAAGAATATATTTCATGCGCTGATTAAAAGCGAACAGTGATCTTCAAATTGTGAAGCGAATGATTGATGTGAAGTAAAACTCTCTCTCAATTTTGCTCTTTTAACTCTTTGATGAACTCATCAACAAAGGCAAGTTTCACCAAAGTCTCAAAAGCATTATAATGAATTCACATAAAGAAAAGCACATCTGTGTTCATACGTTCACACTTTAAATATATCCTTACTTTAGTGTTATTTTATGCCATTTACTAAGCAGGTGTTATCTTTCTTTTTCTCTCTGGGAATCAAATCTTAATTGGGTACTTTCTAGCATGCAATAATATCCAAAAGCAACTTACTGGTTGGCAACTGGTTGTTAGGAGGTAGTCCTCAAAAAGCTTTGGGCAGGAATAAAGGCATTTTGTTGATTCAGTACAACCTCAATCACTAAAAATTACACAATTTTTGAGAAAATATCCAAGCTGAATTTTGATACTTTTTCCACTTAGTGTCAGTATTCTAAATTGCTGATAGGAGCATTTACTGGAAGAGTGGTTTTGCTCGATCTTAATGTACATGTTCTCCATGCAACAGTGTACTTCATGCTCAAGCATATGCAAATAAACAGTATTGAATCAGCTATAATGAACTAGGGCAGGGACAAGGGAAAGAAAATTAGATAATAAATTCAGAAAGTAAGTTTCTGCTTTCTGCTGATATCCCAACTGGTAGATTACAGAAAATCAATGTTCTGTTCTTTATGTTCTGTTATTAGATGTTCGGTTTTCAGTTGTTTGGAGGGGTCTTGTGTAACTGGGGTTTTCTTCTTTGTTTTCTGGTAGGTTTTTTTATTTTGTCAGGACAGTGTGTGGCATAATAAGTGAAAATATACGGAATGATCACAGAATCTTAAGGGCTGGAAGGGACCTTGAAAGACCATCTAGTACAAAATCACTGCCAAAGCAGGAGCACCTAGAATAGGTCACACAGGAACTCAACCAGGTGGGTTCTGGATGTCTCCAGAGAAGGAGACTCAATAACTCATCTGAGTGGCCCATTCCAGGGCCCTGTCACCCTCATAGTGAAGAAGCTTTTCGTTATGTTTCTTTGGAACCTCTTCTGTTCCATCTTGTCCTTCCGTTCCCTTGTCCTGTCATTGGACATCACTGAGAACAGCTTGGCTCCACCCTCGTGACACTTGCCCTTTGTTATGTTTAAAAACAAGATAAAATCCTCATCACTGATAGGAGTTTGTAGGTGACTGCTGTAGGAATAGTAAGAAATATATTCACAAAAATATTTCAAATGGGAAAATGCAGATTTCACAAAATACGAGAAAAAATCTGTAACAACAAATCTGTCTCAACAAGAGCAGCTGACCAAGGTAGAGTGTTTTTCTAATAAAATTAATGGAATTTACAGATATTTCCAGTAGTTCATTTTAGCCTTATGCTTCTTTCAAAAATTAAAGTCTGCATATAATTCCTTCCATTAGGGCCCTGGGCACGGTCTCTGAAATGGAGGTGGTATCTCCTTCCAGTCCTTTTCCATGGGCAATGATTGTCCTTCATCTGGGGAGGCAGATGAAGGCAAAGAAGTATGTCTTGGAAGTTGATATAAACTGTAAATCATTCCAATATTATAACATCATTTGAAAAGATGTAGATGCGTATTTAATAATTGCAATCACTCCCCTCTGTATGTAAATTGGGAAAAGGACACCATCTTACATTACATACACGTACAGCTGATTAATTTCCTGAATAAATCTATAGATAACTTAGTAAAATAGTTAGGAATAGCTTCATAAATAATTTATCAAGTGTCTAGAACTCATACAGTAAACCACAGGATCTCTAGCAAAATTGTTGGTTCCTCTGTTACCCTGCTTCTTCCTTAAATATCAACTACATTAGTAAAATTATGGTGAGCTCACAGCAATGCCATAAATGTGCTATCAGATCTGAAGAATGATCATTATCCCACAAAACGTCAGGGTAAGTATGTCTGATTTTACACACTTAACCTCTTGTCTCAGTTCAGTTGACAACCATCTGGTTCTGCAAAAGTTGTTTTTTGTGCAGAGTAATGAAAAAAAATTCAAAGGGCTTGTTGTTTGGTTGCAAATGACCTCACGACCCCATTAAGATGTTTAGATCACTATGAACTAAATTGTATTTTTCTGTCTTTCTTTCAACATGTCCAGACACACTACAACAATAAAATGTCCATAAAATATTGTGCACAAGACATGTAAACTAGCTATACTGTAACTTAACCGTTTGTATTTTTTATACAGCATACGTTTCTCAACAACTGTTTATGAAGGAATTATTCAGAGATTAGTTTGGGACAGCCTTTGGATCAAGTGCCTTGATTTTCTCATACAGGTAGTTTTAACTTCTAACCCTTGACATTGTATTTGACTTTTCTGAAGGAGGAATTTTAGGAATTTTTGCTATTACAAAAACACAACAGTTTGTGTTACTGTGTTACATCTTCCATGCTTTGAAACATGACAATTAAATGAACAACTGAAAATATAATCTATTTATAATCAAAAATATTATTTAAATATAATCTATTTAATGAGAAAATCTGTATTGTTCTAAGACTTTCCTGGCCTTCTGATGTGGATACTGTTTTGTTTGACAGAAAATGTACTGTTATCATCAGACTATTGATGGACTTTCAGAGTCAATATTACTAATTCTGCAGAAATGAAAATAATTTCCCAGGAGACATTCAATTTACCACTTAAAATGCGCAAAGGACTCTGAAAAGGAAGAGGAAAAATTGTTTTGCAAAATAAAGGTTTATCATAAAAATTAAATATTGTCTGTAATGAAGAGGTTTTTCATATAATAAAAGCTCTCACAGCACCAGCTTCAGAGTTCACATTTTGTTTCATGAATAAATATGGGAAATGAAAGTCGCATATATGAAATAGTTAGCAGACATTAGATTTCTATGTTCTGTGAACACCAGGCAGGATAGACACATAATCCAAAGAACTAGTGAAAATATATGGGTAAAATAGCAATCAAGTTGCCTTGGAACTCAGTGAGAAACAAATAATACTTTTACAGACATTCAGGATTATATTCAGATGGATACATGGTGCTGCTCTACCATGGAATGAAGATGCATTTCAACCACATACAGCATACTCAGTTGTTCAGGCATTGCATAAGGATGCTCCCTCATTTTTGGGAAATTTATTCTCCTCAAATAAGGAAACATCCTCATGGAAAACTGTATTGATTTTGTGGGAAAACATCACAGAATACCATAATGCAGTTGAAAATAGTGTTTCCATAACTGAACCACAGAGAATTGCACATCTATGGAAATCATAGCACAACACAATGCTGGATTTTTGTAGATGGCTGAACACGTGACTAGAAAGATAGTTATTAATTAATTGGGAATGCTACTCTACTAGTATACATATAATTATATATTTATATATATATAATTAATTGGGAATGCTACCATACTAGTATAGCTAAGAGAAGGAGAGTGAAAAGTGAAAACAGAGAAGAAATTTTCTCTGACAATGAGTTAAGAGTTATGGAAAAAAAATTGATGGAAGTCACAACTCTTGGAGTTTAGACAACGCAATATAAAATGCAATATAAGAAATACTGATGAACTGGCAGAACACGAGCTGCAAGAGCTATTGGGATTTATCCTCTTCTTTCATAACTCTTTACTCTTCACATTTACACCATTAACTATTTCTAATTTTTTTTTTCCCCACCATCTCTGTAGTAGTAAAAAGTGAGTTAATTCCATGTTTTACGTGAAAAAACTCTCCATTTCTTTGGGAATACCTTGCAATAAGCTAACATATTTTAAAAAAGGGTAGGAAAAATCACCATTTAAACATCTGCATAGGAGTTATCTTACAGTGTCCCTTGCTACACAGTACAGATAAGTACTCTTAAAGCACACATCATTTTATATTGCCGCCAACAGCTCATTTCTGAGTTCGCTCCTGAGAAGTCAACAGAACACATTAATGACATGATAAACACTAAGTAAAGTCATACAAGCAAGTGCACAAATGACAAGGTTATTAGGATATAATTAGACATTAGGATGTGGTAAAGTTAAATGGACATCAAATGCTTAGATCCCAGGGCACAGGCGCAGGATGTTGTAGGTTTTTTGAGTAGGATGAATGAATGAAGCAGAACGTAGTGGCCAACTCTCCTGAACTAAAACTCTAGCAGAATCCTTCTGCCTTCACACAAATGCACACCGTCATTAGCAGCAACACACAGCAGTTCAGAGACTAGCATGCTCCTTTCAAAAGACACAGGAGCTGTCCTAAAGAACTGTATTTCTCGGAAAAATGTACCTCCTATTCTTTTGTAAATAGCCTGTGATTTGGAGAATAATTCTGCTTGGATAACTCCAGTCACCTCAAGAATCAGACTTTCTAATTTGTCTCCTACTTGTTCTTCAGCTGTACACAACTGCGTTAAAAAGACTAGCAAGCAGGCTAACAGAACAAAACTGTCTGTTCTTTGTAAGTACTGGGACTTATGACTCCTAATAAACCTTTGTTTTGAGTTGTACACATTCAGATTCAAAAATGTATAGCCAAGACTGCTTACTGTGATCCCATCACACAACAGTATACTTGGGTTCTGCTGCTATGACATTTTATGTAGTTTTCTTGTCACAAGAAAAACTGAAAACATAAGTAAGCAAATGTAATATATAGAGGTTTTACTTCACTTTGTTTGGCGGGTTTTTTGTTTGGGTTTTTTTTTTTTGACAGCACTCAAATCTCAAATCACTCTGGTTATACAGCAGTGAATTTAGGTATATTACAGAATGTATGAGGACAACTATGGCAGTAGGTAGGGTCTTGGTTTGCCCCTAAGACTTGCAATCTATTTTTTAAAAGTATATATTCTTAGGATAGGTTTTCTTAGCTCCAGATTTGCAAAGAATCAAACTCTGTTTCTCGGAATACTTTTTTCATATCTTTCCATTATATAAGGTAATTTTTCACCTGCTGTTTTTCTGATTATTTAGATTATCAGGCATCAACAAAGATCTTTTAAGTTGTTTTTTTTTTTTTTTTTTAAAGTAAATGTGTCTCCTACAAACAGATTATATACTCATGGAAAATATCAGCTAACTCCTCACCACTAGATATTTTAAGTTATTATTATTAAACTTAAGATGCAAAAGGTAGCCCTAGTTTACCATTGCAAACTGGAGGATTTTCTCACTGAAACGGCTAAACTCATGGGCAATGTTCCAGACTGTCTGGGATCAAAAAATGGCTCTTACATCATACTGTCACTTAGCCACCCACGTAAGGAATGAGGCCAAGTAAATGGACACTCCCAAAACTGGATGACTCTTAGAACTGAAGTCCAGGACTACAGGCAACCTGACACAACTTAGGGTAGGCTTCACACAGCTCTAATTTCAGATAGCAGTAGGGATCTGTCTGAACCCTGGCCAGCGTCAGGCTGGAGGCAGTGAAAAGTTCTTTTTGTTCTCTGTCCCTTTTGTTTTTTTTTCCAAATAAAGCTTGCACACACTACCAGACCTGCTTTTCTATTTATATCCCTGTTTAGACATATATCGGTAACTTTGCAGACCTCTCAGAGAACACATACTTCATGGCAGATACTTTGCCAATGCACAGATTGTAGGGAAGCAAAGCTCATCAGCACTTCCCTCAGCCTTGCTCCCTCAAATATGCACACCACTGGCTTTCCAGGTAAAGCAGTCATTCCCATAAAAATTGAGCTGGAGAACAAATAAGAGAAAGTGACACATTTACATCTTAAATTTTGGTCTATTTCAGACTAGAGGCTGTGTGTGGGTGGAGCACATACTCAGACCAGTAAAGCAGGAATTGCTCATGTACTGCTGTTTAGATATAGCAGCAGAGACTCCACTTTGTAAAGTTACATGAATTATCAATATGTTTTACTTTGGAAATACTATAGTTTGCAGGGTTAGAAATATTAAAATAATAGCAATCCCAGCAGAAAGAACAGAGCTCGTGTTTAAAGTATGACTTTTCCTCTTCTAATGGCTAGATATTTATAATTTACTAACCCTGCAACAGTAATGACAGGATAATTTGACAAAGCAAAGTAAGCTCTCTGACTTTCCAGCTTAATCTCATATTTACTCAGGTAAGTAATGTGGTTATCATTTTAAGTGAATAAGAAACTCTATTCATAGGCTGTTGAGCACCAGAAGTTTGGTTTGGGACTTGAGAGTTTCACAGAGGCCAGTGTGCCAAGGGAGTCTCAGGGAGACTCATCTGTACAGCTCAAAAAAAACCCCTGGAATCTGGGACATAAGTGGAGAATTGAAAGCAGCTGCGAAGTGCAGGGGGAGCAGAGAAGACCCTGTCAGCAACCATGGGTATGTGAATCATGGTGTGCAGATGGGCCGACGGGATCCTCTTTAGGTACCTTTTTGCCAATCTTTGTTGCATGATGTTACTCACAGCATCAATTCCCTAACATCTTTGTCAGAGTCAGTCTAGCATTGCCTGGTCTCCTAGGCTGATAATAATAATAGTTTATTTTCTCAAGATTTGCAACATACAAATTCAGCCATACTGCATCCTTTTCCTAAAGCTGAATCAGGTCTCTGGCAGCTTGGAGACATCTGAACATTACTTCAGTGCTTACAGTTGTAACCATTTGTCTTTGGTGCCCTCAATGGAGAAGACCTGCATCTCTTTCTTCTCCAAACCCACTAGATTTTTATGTAAGAAATAGGCTAAACAGACCCATAAAATGCAGGATTTAAAGGCTGGGGAGGGGTGGTGGTTTGGGTTTTTTTGTGGGAGCAAGGTGGTATGTCAGGGGACACAACACAGATGACACAGACACAATTTCATCCTGTGACTCTGTGCTATTACACAGGATAATCTAGCTTTTTGCACAGATATGTTAGAATCAATCTAAAAAATAAATCACTGAATACCTTGGTGTGCATACTATTTTCCCTATATTTTAAAAAGAAAATAAGCCTCGTGTTATCTAGACAATACTTCTAAGACTTCCTTCTTGCTGTGTCCAAACAACCAACATTTCTGTAATA
The DNA here is from genome assembly GCA_013401255.1 of Urocolius indicus. NCBI lineage: Eukaryota > Metazoa > Chordata > Aves > Coliiformes > Coliidae > Urocolius > Urocolius indicus. The sequence continues at coordinate 200,826 of WBNH01005208.1, read as the reverse complement.
ATTACAGCCTTGATATTAACTAATACTGTAAGGTATCTTTTTTTGGAGTTTTCATAGCATGAGATGATTTATTTAACTGATGAATAGCTTTGAATGTGCTTATTTTTAATCCTACCCATTTATTTTATGAATAATTGCTATGTTTGTAATTATTCCAAAGATATAATACCAATATTTTTAATGATAATCATGAATGACACGGATCTAGCAAGCTTTTTTAATGTTTCTAAAAAAATACTCCAATTAGTCAGAATGAAATATTTGCTTAATACACGAGCTTGATGTTTCATTTGATCTCACACCAATACAATGAACCCAACAGGCCGAGTCTCTCTCTACAGTCCATGACTAGATTTCTTTTTTAATGACACTCTCACACTTTAAAATCTGCAGAACACTCTTGAAGATCTGTGTGTTACTAGTAAAAGAATACGAAATATTACCAAAAAGAACCCTCAAAGCATTTTACCTGCTCTCTCATCTTCTGTATCCAACTGTTGTGTCATGTTGAGAATTTAAATTGGAAGGTCTTTGTGCCAGGGGAAGTTTTTTTTTTCCCATCTGGCAGAATGGCTTCATTGTCCATTGCCACGATTTCTCGTGCTAATGCGCTACAAAGAATGGTTATTATTTAATGAATATCTGTCGTCTCCAGGATGGTTCACTGAGGTTATCACTGTCAGCTACATTTTCTAAGCTTATTTTAAAAAAATACAGGAATAGCTATCCCCTTGTTCACTAAAGAGAACCAAAGATTTTACCACTTAAGCAAAGTGCATGCATAAATACCATCGGTAGTTGCAGTCTCAAGAGTTCTTAAAAATAGCAGAGAATCCATCTCTAGATGCCTGGCCCTGAATCTTGGCCTGTGATCCAAAATTCATTTTCAGGCCCTTAAATAGGCAGAGGAGTTTATAAAAGCCTTCATTATCTAGTCATGTCAGACAAGTCACTGCCAGTGGAATCCATCAGCCCCGTGTCATTGAAGGCGAGACATTTCTCTTTTGCCAAGTTCACAGACTACATAGGCTATTATTTGATAACAGACCTTCAGGTGTTTCTATTTTGACATATGAAGCTTTTTAGAAGACTTCTGAAGACTTTCAGGAAATATTAAACTATTCAATCCTAAATATGAAGAGAGGCCCACCTATTGCCTGCCATTCTACTAATCTTTTTTCTTTTCTCTTTTGACTCTTACAGAAAAAAATTGAATGAGATTTGCATTTAAAAACTCTTTTTGACAAGTGAGTTACTGATTTGAGACTGTAAAGCATGATTTTAATGCCAGTTTTTGAGCTCTTGAATCAGTGAATATTTACAGCATTTTAGCTAATGAAATTAAACATTTTACATTCAGTGCCTCAGAAAACACCAGAAAAATAAAACATTGTGAATTCCAACAAAGTTTTAAAAAACTTTACAAGTTTTTAAATTCATTCTCTTCCCTATCCACATCCTCCTTCCCAAACAGTTTGTTGATCACTAAGGAAATCGTTAACCCTGGTATCTCTTTCATTAATCTCATAATAGAGGCTTTTCTGAACAAGTAATACACTTTTTATCAGTTCTGCTAAAAAAAGTAAACAAGGATAGAGCACATTTATTGTTAGGATTTTATCTCTCTGTTGCATACATGCAATGTACGTAAAATTTTGAGTAAGAACTGAGAATAATACTGTTGACTGAAAACTGATTAAACCAGTATGAAAGTTCTTTCAGCCTGTTGGAAAGCATTAAGCAAATACTTCATTGTGAAAAAGCACTGTAGCTTTTGCCTCAAATTTTCAATATTTGGGAGCTTTGCTTCCTTGGTTTCTGTTGTATTGCTTTTCTTGTGTATACTTACATAAACAGAGAACAGAAAATGTGTTTGGATTAGAAAGAAGGGCAACTTTAAGTAACTTATTTCAGTCTAAACATGATGAGATTTCACATTATTGTCTCTATTAAATTAAACCACATCTAAGTTTTGCTTACTCTAAGCTTTGTATTTAACTGCAGCCTCCCATAAAAGCTCTCAGGTGGAAATACAACTATGTTGTTTTTCAGGTTATAAGAACATCCTGTCTCTCCTATCAAAACAGAAGAAGACTGAAAAGCCACAACTGTGCATCAAATTCATTGTGCTGATAAAGCCCCATTCCAATTTCAGTGTAATTTTTATTGGTTGCAAAACTTACTCAAGCTCTACGCATGAATTATGCATTTTAGAATCGAGGACAGACAATATTTTATGAACCATAATTACAAAACAAGTGTTACAGAAAGAATATTCTCATGTATCATCCTGGTATTCTCTCAGCAATGTAGCATTGTGCCAGTTTTGTGTCTCTAATACTAGTTTTTTCTTTTATGAAATTTGTTAATTAAAAAAAAAAAAATATTATCAGAAAAACCCCTCCCATTCACACTGCTGTGGCACTATCATCCCACAAATTCACTGCCACGGCTTCATTAGGCTAACAAGTGTCCTTAGATTTCTACAATAAAAGCTATATCCTTTTAAACTTGAGTGTTCGCACAGATTCCTGATATGGCAGGCCTAAAAATGTAATACTGTACCTAGACACAGCACACCATGCACACAAGCAAAGGGTGGTAAAAAGGCAGAGAAAAATAAGAGTCTTGCAGCCCTACAGCCTACTTAGCACTAGAACTGATGGAAGAATAATTTTCTGAACATAACTCATCTTAGCAACGTAGTCAAGTGTATGAAACTGGACTCACTATGCTCTTTAGTCAATCAGTCACAAGAGATTCTTAGTCTGAATTACCCTCTGGAGGAGCATCCCAGTCTCTGCAGGCTACAGAAAAAGCTTGAAGACAGACTTCCTAACATAGGTGTTTAAGTTCAAACAAAGAATAAGGTACTGTGAGTGCTGACAAAATGGGAAAATAGAAAGCTCCAGAATCTCAGTGTTAGAGTGGGAGGTCTACATGCTGGGCATCTCAACCGGCAAAGAGTTCAGCTAAAAGATTAGATAGTGGAGGCATCTTCTTCAAACACATCAGATTTCACACATCAGTCCATACTGTGTAAAGTTAGTCTGTCTCCTTTCTCCAAGGAATTTAAAATATTAAAATTATAATATATAAAATACTATAGTCCTGTAGAAATCTAGATGCCCAAGGAATAAACATAGCAGTCCCTGCTCAAACTGAACTACAGTAGCTTGATGATTAACTAAAAATCCTGAATGTGTCTTTCTGTTATTTTTATATGCAATTTATGTTAGAATCCTAGAGCCTCTGGATACGTGAAGAGAAAATGAATGTAAGTTAGATGTTATTTTTGTATTCTTATTTTATCATAATGATTGAAGGCATTCATGACTGCTTCAAACTAGAAAGCACATCTCGAACTTCCAAATCTATGAAAACCAACTCAAATATGTCTGATTGAATGTTAGACACAAATCTATGACTTTTAAAAATAGCTTTGAGTAGTTCTAAAAATGATTGTTTTAAAACCCTATGGAATGGTAACTCTAATCACAACATTAACAAATTTGTTTCAGTTCCCCATAATGACAAAACAGTAATACTACCACTGAATTTAAGACACTTTTAAAAGAGAACAGCAGAAATACTCTTCTACCCTGAAAGTAAAGCTACTCTGATGCCACTCAGGATCAACGTACTCTTAGATAACAAAATACCAGCCAAGCATGAGATTTGCATCTTCACTTCAGATTTCTCACACATGAACTTCTTTCCGCCTTATCAATGTAGCTACCAAAAGGCTTAGCAAACACAGCCGGAGTGGAGTCTCTCACTGTAGTTCTGACTGAAAACTTAATTGTTCGTGTCCATGTCTAGCAGCAAGTCATGCCTGCAGACTTGTGATAAATTTAACTGCAGAGCAGGAAGAAACTAGGGGATATATGCAAATAAAATATTAACCTACATCTGTAAGAGTTAATGTGCCATATTATATTACACATATTATGCACATAATTTCATTTATATTTTAAATCAAATGGCCTGATCAAAAAGAGAAATACTCTACCTGCACTTCAAGCAATACGGGTCAGTTTAAACATGCTTAGTGTTACCATGTCCTTAGCAAATTTATTTCTGTCATTTAGATCAAAGGCATGTACTTGCAGCATTTTCCATGCCTGCTCTATAGATACAGATATGTTACTTTCATAAGAACCTGGTACTAATGCTATTGTAATTGCTCAGAAAATACTAAAATCACAGAATTTAATTCTGTGAAACATTCTCTTTAATATAATATTGCTGGTTTTTCTTATGACTATGTTATTATTTATTCTATTAATGCAGCTTCTTTCAGAAGTTTCAGTGTTCGACAACAACAAAAAAAACAATTAAAAGCCCACAGACAACGCTGCAGTAACATGAAAAGAGATGCAATAAAATTAAATCTGAAGTTCTAAATTATTCAAATTAAATGTTTTTATAGGTGTCCACAGTAAGAAAAAATAATAAAAAGCCTTCAAAGGAAGAAAAAAGGCAACGGAGGATTTGAAGACTGATATTTGTTTTAATATCTGTAATTAGTTTAATAATTTGGCAATACATGTGCCTCAGAGGATAATGAAAGTTGTCTATAGAAATTACATATGCACTTGCTCAAAACTCCACTTTTTCTTTTAACTATCTATGCAGCATTTTTCAGACCCTTCATGCTGATCTACTGAACACAGATATATTTTGTGCTTTTACGATGCCTTTGATCTATAAACCTCAAAGTAACTTGAACAATCACAACACTCTGCAAATGAAAATTATTTTTACTTTGTAACTGGGGAAACTGAAGCAGAAGGTTCTCACCTTCAGACATTTCACATGTGCCTGAATAAAAATTACTGCAGTCCAAAATGCAGAGGTGACAAACATCCACAGCGTGCAGTGATGTATGTCTGAGTTACAAAGCCTCGCTGTGTCAGCAGCATCCGTCCAGCTGCACTTACTTAGGTTCCAAGGTATGAACCTGAAGTTCTCTGCCTTTGGTGTCTGAGTATATAAATGTTGGACTGGATGATTTATTCCCTGATTTTATATTATGGCACAATATCTAGAAATCCACGTAATGAAGAATTCTTCTACCTCATTTGATGGCCTTTATTGTAATACAAGCTGAGAATCTCACAGATGGTGAATTCACCATCATTACCTCTCATGACAGCAGTCCAGTTTTAGACTGAGGACTCACGAACAATGGAATTAAGAGCTGAACGCTGGACTTATCTAAATTCACCTGGAGCAAGATGATGCACTACCCCAGAGATAATGGAGGAATTAGTATAATGAGGCAAACAAATGCTTCAGAGTCTTAACTTCCCCTCCAACACTTCTTGCAACGCTTCCTCTGCTCTGTTGTACACTAAAACCATCTCAGGGCTGCTGACAAGTAGATGATAAAGGAAAATAATAAAATGCTGTCACAAATGTTGCCCGTTCCCTTTACCATCTCCACAGACACAATCCAGAGTATAGGAAAAGAAAAACTGCCCTGCTAGGTTAGACTGAAATGGCTAAATCCTGCCTCCAACTGCAGTCAGTATCTGATCCTTAGGGGACAAGGTAAGGAAACAAGGTAAGGACAGACTCATCCTTCTCAGCAAACATCACTGCTTCTGGTAGTCAGAAGGTTAAAGATTTCCTGAACTGCCTATCAACCAAGAAGCAACCATTCATCTCACACCAAGTTCCAAAATGTAATTATTAATTTTTTATGAAAAAAAATTATTTTACTTGTTTTACATCTGATCTTTGAAAACAGATAGGAGTTACCTTCTTCCTAAGTAAATTGCTGTTCACAGACACCATTGTAATTACACGTTTTTATTGATCTCTCTGTGATCCCTCTATTCCTTATATCCTTTTTGTCCTCTGATTCTCAGAATAGACACATCCTTATAAACCTATGTCTCGCCTTTAATCCAGTCATCAGCCACGACAACTGATAATTTCTATGATTACAAAACAGTGACACTTAAGTAAAAGTATTTCCTCATGTATCACAATAGCTAAGTTTCCTAAAAGATCTTTCAATGAGTGACACTGTCAGAAATTGAAGTTCACTAGTGCTGTAGCTATTCTAGTAAATCTAGGTGTCAAAGAACATTTCCACTCACAAGAATTTTTGTGGTTTATTAAACCATTGCAAAAGCCCTTGCCACACCTTTGGCACAGGAGAGCTGGCACTCTCTGGGCAGTATTGTTTGTGATGGAGTGTGTTAGGTTAAGACTGTTTCCCATGAGCAGTCTGGATGCAGCCTTCCACCTTTCGATGCTGAAAGTGTTTAATAGCACATTCAAATGCTGTCTGATGGCTCTGGGGCCAGAAAACATGCCCTGCTACTGCTCAAGTGTGCTAGCATACAAAAAGCTCAAACCAACTAGGTTATCCAAAGTAGAGCACGAGGCAGGATTTTCCTTACATGTCCACTCTCATATATCAGAAGTGATTATATATGATCAGCATATCCCCACACAAATAAGTCCCCACATTTTGGATGTTCTTGGAGGTATAGTTACATCCTTCTACAGCCATCGAGGCCAAGCACATGCTATTCATAAATGTTTAACATAAAGAGAGTGGACCACAAGGTGAGAGCAGTATTCCTACATCTCAGTCTACTGCAAGATTCATATTTTCCTCTGTTTTTTAATTAAACCAATTAAACTATTTAATGATAGTTTGGAAGCTCTACTGCTTATCCCTGAAACAAACCATATCTTATCTTATTTTACAACTTGAAATCATTACAAAATAATTTCTTTATTTCTGTCTTTTGTTCCAGGAAAGAAGTCTTTCCTCTATTTTGAACATTAAAACCTAACACACAATGCCTGTCCCCAACCTTGCCTGTATGTTGCCTTTCTAGCCAGCTCCTCATTAAAGGCGTGTTTTAGCATGGCATACTTCCCTTCTCTTCCTTGTATATTTAAGTGATTACGCAGGCTTTCAGTTGTTTCCTTCAAGTCAAACAGTGTCTCATACAGCTGAATTAAACTGAGAGCTTACTCAATAATGAAATTTCATCTGACTTTGTGATTCTTCTGATCAAACAATTATATGCCATGTTCCATTTAGGAAACCTAATCACCTTAATGAAACACAGACTTTTATGCAATTTTTATGTATTAGCATGAAATTTACTACACATTCACATTTTCCTTTGTGTTTCTTCCATGTCTATTGGTTTTTGTAGGGTTTGACTGTTGCACTGCTCCAGATAGTCCAAAAAGCACCAATTCTGCTAAGTTCTGCAGAAAGATGACTTGGCCAGCTTAACTTCTGGTGAGATTCATCTCATGGACTTTGGATACTGACAAAACAGTCATTTGAGCCTGAATTACCAGATCCCTCCTCCGAATGGAGGAGACAAAAAGCGTCTTCATAGAACAATACACTAAATTCTAATAAAATCAAAAGAGCCATCTGAGATCCAAACTTGTAAACTGTAGCCAACTAAAATTAGCTGAGATAATTGTATTTCACTTACATATTTTTTGTAATTCCTCATAAATACGTGACGAGAGTTAATTCTTTGATTGTCCTGGAAGAAATGGAGGAACAGCACTTGAGAGCACAATATGTGTTATTTTCCCAAGTGATAAGCAGTCAGAGAGTGTCAAGCATCATGTGCAAATCATATTCAATTACCATTCAATCTAGAGTAAAAAATAAGGACACGACTGTTCAGAGTTTTAGTGTGTAATTCTGTCTTTTTCAATGACTTCTCCAGAATACAGTATACATCCAATGAAAATCTTCCTGGGACTTAATTTATAGTGTGATCAAAAGCATAAAATTGTCCTCTCTGATGAGTTATCATCAAATACATTGTGAACCTAAGACAGAGTGAATTTAAAACAGCAGTGTGTTTCCTTGAGTAACGAAGAAGGAAGAGGTAATGAGAGACAGTGAGGTTTGTTTTGTCCTCTGGTTTACTACGTTCACATTCAGCAAATCATTTCCCCGTTCTGTGACTCAATTTACCTTTGTGTAGACTGCACATTAGCTTTTTCTGAAAAAGCAGCTGTGAAGCTTTACAGATCAGAATTACACCTTGCTTTTAAATACATGTGAACTTCTGTTTTTTTTCACACCTGGAATTGAAATCAGAGTTCAGCTTTTGAAGTCCATGTAAATAATTTCAGACTCTCAGCTGAAAAGGGCTAGGAAAGTGGGAATTAATATTTAAACTTGCTTTGCATGGCATTTTCTGCCACGTGTTTTCTAATCATTGACATTACCCAAACATGCCACATTTCCTCTTTAACAAGGTTTTACTGTGGGATTATCTTGATTGATGTGGATAACAGCATTGCCATGAAGAGCGGTCTTTTATGCATGCACTCCAGTTTCTATTAACAACTGTAAAGATTAGGGGTTTATACAACAGGTACTAACAGATTTTTCCTGTTATTAACCATTTAGGTCAGTATTTTGCTTTATATTTTGTGCATGATGGCATTATGATTAGGTATTACAAGCAAGTTTCCTTTCTTTTTCTTGTTTGATTTATTGTTGGACAAGCTTTCTGAAGTCTTCACTCGTCTTTTCATATTTGGGGAATTCAAAAAGTCTGAAGGCTCAAGGAAGATGAATACATTATATCATACATTAAGGATGAATGTAAAATGTATTGTCACTTTATGTTGTATTAATAAAAACCTTATCAGTAAGGTCATCAACTTCATTAAAATCACTTGTAAAATGACATATGCCACATTTTGGACATAACCCTTACCGAAGTAACAACAAAATATTTACAGCTGAATGTACTGTTCTCTGTTCAATGCTGTGAACAGTAATGTGTGAGAGAAGGAAAGTGCCATTCAAATAAATGATTACGTATAATTTAAAGATTTAAATCATTCATTTTCTACCTTGAGTCCCAGCATATAACATTGTCCTCTTGCCCATTTTCTCTCAAAAATCTGTTGAGGTTTTAATTTTTGTCAAAGGGCTCAGGAACCGTTTACATCTTTGCTTGAGGAAAATCTATGCTGCATCTGTTCCCTAATATCTGCAAAGTTGAAAGTTAAAGGTATGCAGACATTTCTCTTCATGATGATAGAAATACCTGAGGGTTAAAATGAAAAAAAAAAAAAACCAACCAGCAATAACATTAGGCTGAAATATGTGCATTCACTTCAGTTCCAAGCCTGTAGCTTCCAAAAAACTTGGTGTTTGCATGATAAAAGGAATGAATGTTGAAATGAGAAATTTTACATATAAATAGGTTTCTCACAAATCACATATGTATATAGCTTAAAAAGCATCCCAGAATCTTTATGGTTGCAAAATGTTTAGTTGTTGACCTCACTTCATTCTTCCTAAGGAGAAACAGATGGCTGTAATTGAAATTATATGTGATTTTAAAGTTGTGCCTAATTTATGGATTTTGATACAGCTCTTCATTATTATACAATAAAAGAGGCTTTCTTTCTTCTTTTCCTTCTGTCTCTTAGTTTTGATTTATATATTTATTTTTAAAGTCTGGTCAATGCTATAGGCAAGAGTGTAACTTTGACACAAATCTTTGCTCTGAGATATGTCTACGCAGCCTGTTTGGCACAAATGCAGGCTTGATGACGTCACTCACTTTCTGGGCAATTAACAAAGCTCCAAATTTACACTATGTTCCCCTCTCCCATTTTTGGTACTGCAATCCAACAAAGATCTGCCCTCTGCCCAGTGCCAGCTAGTATGGGCAAGCTTGAGCTCTGCTGTAAGCCGGGTGCAGGCCAAGCCACCCAGTGACTCTGGCAAAAGCCCAGTGAGAGCTGGTACTACTGTCATCCAGCCCTCAGCACTCCTTGTCTGAAGGAAGCCAAATTTCTTGCCCTTCACCCAAGGATGCAAGGGGGAAGAGAACCCTCACAGTAGGGCACATGCTAATGAATGCAGGAATATTTAAAAATAACGAGAAATCTTTGATGATTTAATGTAGTCTTAAAAGATAAGAAGTAATAAATAACAAGAATAGAAGGGAATTAGAAGTAAGGTCTGTCCGAACTCAGCTACTAGGACTGTCTTACTATCTCATTTGAAACTACCTGGGTGGGAAGGTTTCCCTAATACCTCTGTAATTTGTGTTAGCATATTATTTCAGAAACGTTTTCTTTCAATAAAACTAGGAAAATGTCCTCTGCTGATGCAGAATCATTACAATGTGCCCAGTTTTAGGCGAAGCAAATAAATTGCTTTTGTTTGGCAATTAATTGAAAATACATTTTCCTTTAATAATAACAATTAAATAAAACAAGATCAGCACAATTCCTTTTAGATTCAGGTGATAAAATTCTTTTTAATTTCATGTGATGGAAACATTTTCCCAGGGGATTAAATCTCCCCTGTCCCATTAACACTGACCTAAGCTTTGTAGGATAAGTCATCTTCAACAAAGCTCTGCTTGGCAATATTACACAACCTTTTCTGGAATCCTTCCCTGTACCCTACTGAGTTAACACCATGGCAAGTCTATGGATCTACTTTAGAAGATAAGGTTAAACCTTCAGAAATCTTATTTAGTCTACCAAGCATTTGTAATTAGGTAGAGACATGAAACCAAAAAAAAAAAAAAACCAAACCAAACCAAACCAAACCAAAACAAACCAAACCAAAACAAGAAAGCCTATTAAACATGGGAGAAAATATAGTTAGTGGAATAAAAGACACTACTCAAAATTTGGACAGAAAATTGAAATAAACAACATGTATTTTGACTTTTTAAGGTAATTTTCAGATAAACCCTATTAATAGTAGGGAGCCACTGAGATTTTTCATGACAAAGACTGATGATGTGCTTTACAAAAAATCAACCATCTTTCTTCAACTTTCCTGATCAGAGAATGACAAAGCCTTGACCCATGTGTTTCTGAACACATACTGTTGCCGTACAGTCAAGAGTTGCCTGAAGTGCTGGTCTCAAATTCCTAAGCTTCTCTTCCCTCTGACACTTCTGAAATGGAGAAAAAGGAGTCAGGACCAAAAGGTAATAACCAACTCAAAGAGGAAACTCTTACAGTCTTCAAAGTGTTTTGAGACAAGTCCACAGAACATTTTTTAGTTTTGGTCAAATAGAAATGCTATTCCCACACATCACCTAATTAATGGAGACCTACAGACTTGCTTCTTTAAAGAGTACCACACTACATACAGCAAATCACAGTAATCATCTGAGACTGTGAGATACAGGATAACTGACAATGTGTGATGAGACTCATATGACAGCAAAATAAACACGTTTAATTTATAACAGAAGTGGCTGAATCATCTTCTGTGATAGTTTCCCAAGCTCTCATCATTTCCTCTGGGATGCCTTTAATGCTTGAGCAGTTCTATCAAAATTATTGACAGAAATGCCAAGCATTCACTGGTTCTGGCTATGACACTTTTCTTTTTTCCCAGGTTTTGATGTCCCTTCTGCACGGATCCTAAATTACATCATACTCTCCACTGTAGGGCATACATAAATAAGGTGAGATATGACAGAAAAGACACCTATGTCTTCACCCATGTGAAGAGATGCTCTCACTTCAGCTGGCTAAGAACTTTCCAGCTTGACTGTACATATGTCTTTGCAAACTGGGTATTGGAATAAAAGGTGAAACATATCTTCTAGGTTTGGATTAATTATTTTAAAAGTAAATACTTCTTCCTCCAAAATACTTGTGGAGCAATCACACCCAGTAACTTCCACAAATAACAAAACAGAAACAAAAGCCTCAGTCATGCCAATGATTAATTCAAAGAATCGTTTTGGTTGGAAAAGACCATTAAGATCATCGAGTCCAACTGTAGACATAACACTGCCAAGTGCACCACTAAACTGTATTTCCAAGTGCCATATATACACATCTTTTGAACATGTCCAGAGATGGTGACGCAACCACTTCTCTGGGTAGCCTGCTCCAATGCCTGACAACTCTTTTGGTGAAGAAAATTCTCCTAATATTCAGTCTAAATCCTCCAGTCTAACTTGAGGCCTTTTCCTATCATTCCATCACTTGTTACCTGGGAAAAGAGACATCAGCACCCACCTGGCTACAATCTCCTCTCAAGTAGACATAGACAGTGAATTACTAATTTCAAAGTGTCTAATTCTTAATTTTCCACAATATTTTAGCAATTTTTAGTTTCCAGATACTTTGCAGTAAAAGGAGCTCTCCCACCTTGCAGTCCAGCAATTAGAATGAGCTGACAGAGGCTTCGACTCAGATCAAATATCTCTGTAACAAAATCATAAAATACTTCACACACACAGTAATATTGTGGGCGGGGGCCTCCTTAGTCTCTCATTTTTTCTATTAAGCACTTAAATATTCATTAATACAAGAACCTGGTCATCCTTTGAGAGTGTGCTAAGCAGCAGAAGATAGTTACTTTTTGTATTGCTGACCAAAACAGATGCTTAAGCATTTTATAGCTAGTGGAGCTGTTCCAACAGAAAAGCATGGCATTCTGTAATAGCATATAGCTCCACAGTTAGGAAATTTTCTCCCAAGTTGGAAGGGGAATAGAGGGTGTGGGGCGAGGAGTGGGGCGGGAAGTACTTAAAATCAGTAGAGATTTGAACTGTTTCTGAGCCAACATGCACATGAAAACTGCAAAGTCTGTTCTGTGATAGCAGCTATATCCTCTTGTAAATCTAGTTTTTGTTGAAAATGCCTGCAAATGCATTTTGGGTTGAATAAAGCCCATTGCTTTGATTCGCTAGGAAAAAAAAAGAGTTGGAAGGAGGGAAGAGAGATCTGTTTCTTGTCAACTGGAACCATTTTAATTTATTTATTTTTAAGTCAGTCACTGAACTGACAAATCAATTTATTGTGTAGCCCAAGTGCAGATCGCCTGACCTGAAGTCAAAGCAAGCTGCACATATGTAGGCAAAATTTGGCCTTTGCTTTTTGAGTGCACCCCTCTGAGCTGTAGAGTACAATTCCTACTGCAGGCTCTGCAGGTTCCATGTCAGCCAGTGCCAACGGGTAAACTAAAAGACAGAAGCTTTAGAGATTAACAGATTACAGTTTCTCTGCAAGACATAATTAAATGAGAAGAAAGCTTAATTTCTCTAATTCCTAAAATGCCATAAATCAGAGTAAATGATCTTGTATTTTTATTTTCATAAAAGTAAGTATTAATGTGTGTTTCACAAAGCACTGTATCACTACACATGTATTCTAATAGCAACAAAGCAAACGTATCCATTAACAAACACCTGCTGAGATAAGTACTTTGCACTATAGTAATTCATAACGATATCTATTATATATTGCTTTTTATAATTTCTTCTAGATTCTTTATTCAGTAATTGTACAATAATTAACAAGAGCAAGTTATGTATTAAGGAAATAGAATTGTGGCAATTTTCTGCAACCTAAAGCATAACATAAACACCTGGAACAGATTTTTTTTTTTCCCCACCTAGTGTGATCAGCCTACACCTACAAAGAGCTACTGCTAGATTCTTCCTGACCACAAGTAGGAAGCATTTTCTGCTTGCTATTTAAATTCTATATCAGTAACTGACCAAAACTGAAAATTCTGTTTCTAGAGACAATCCAGAAACCATACATGTGGTCTCTAGAAACAGATTATTATCTTAATCAAGATTCTATCAACACAGCATGTTTCATAAAAGGAAGCAAGAGAAGTATCACCAATAATGCAAACAAGCCCCTATACACAGAGATACCATGAGGAAGTGGCATATACAGTGGCAGATCAGTCCAGATCTCTGGAATATTTTTGGAAAATCATTGATGCACAGTCTTGTGAATTGTCAATTGATATTGTCCCTAAAGCAACACAGTGTATACAAGATAAAAATCCACCCTTGGCTACACAGCTAATGTATGGTAGCAAGGCCTGTGCCAGAAGTGAAATGCTCCAAGTTTAGGAGCGTTACAGCAGCCTCTAACTCCACTCTGGCCTGAAACACTTGATTTAGGGATCCAGTGTCCTAATGTAATTGTTACAGCTTACTTGGAATGCTGTTGCACAGAGTGCCTTCAACAATTTCTGCATTAAAAAAAAAAAACATTCTGGGTCAATTGGTGTTTCTTTTTAGAGGATATTCAGGTGCAATTTAGGGTTCCAATGACAACCACTCAACACATTTGAAGATATGTTGTTTCAATAACGAATTAAACTAATTTAAAAATACATACCTAGGTTTTCTGAGAATTTCTTCTCCCAAATGTGAAATTTCAATACAACCCATTCTTTCATTTGAATGAAAAGACAAATTATACAGAAATAAACAGAATAAATTACAACATCACCAGTTTGTCTCTTTGGAACCGTTTGAGTACTTCACTGTTCTTCATCTGTTTTTAAATTTGAATTTTGTTAGCGATTAATCTGGCATTAGAAAAGTTATTCCTTTTGCATCCCTAGAGTGGAAGAATTGCAAATCATCAGGAAGAAAACTATCAGGAATTCTACACAAAAAAAAAAAGCCAAACACAATCCAACCACAGAGTGAAATCTGCATCTAGGTGTAGGTTTGATTTCTCAGAAACTGGATAGGTATGAAAATGACTTTTTATTTCAGATCTAATGCATACATACAGAGGGAATTTGAAAAGCTCCCTGGCAGAAAACAAAGAAAACAGGAATCATCTGTACTATCCTTTATTTCCCTGACTCCGTGCTTTCTTGCAAAGAACAAAGCCTGTGGGCTTTGTACCCAGTATCCCAAAGACATTTGTCCCATATATTTAGATAATAAAAATATCTGGGGGACTGTAGTCTCTGAAAACAAAGAAACTCTCTGCAGGAAAAGGAAACACTAGTGTGACTACCCTGATTTCTAAGGTTTTCCCTCAGATCGTTTTTCCATTTTGCAATCCACCCAAACCCACTCTCACTCCTTCCCATTATGTTTCTCCTGCACCATCTTCCAGTTCTTTCTCTTCTGCTCTTTATGGTCTCTCTTGCCCCTTAATGGCTAAAAGATGCTCCACTAGAAATCTCATTAATATTTTGAATATTAATAAAGGTAAAGTAAAAAAAAAATTAAAACTTAAAAAATCTATAAGTCCCGAAAAAGAACTTTTCTCTTACAAAAATAAGAAAGAATCTACAGAAAACAAAGTCCAAGTGTACAGGTATAATACCTGCAGTCCCTGTATTTATCATTCTTTTTTGTTCTTCCTTTTTGTAGTTTCTTTTACACGCTCTATTTGCACTTTTCTATTGCATACTATCACTCGGTCTTCATAGAGGAGACATGCAGTTCTCATTGCATACATACCCATAAAACACAACTATATAAAATAAATATATTAGCAAGCATATTATATAAAACATATGTTTTTTACTTTTTTCTCCACCCCTGTGTTAACCCTCAGCCTGTGCATATCCTTATACTAAAAAATATTTTGAAAAAATTCAAGATACAAGACTGAGCAGATGCTTCAACAAAGGCTAGAAATCAATTTATGTAATTCAACTGGAAGGTTTAATTTTACGGTAAATTTAAATTCTATAACAAAGAATGTTGACCTCTACTCTTTTTTTGCCTCATGCTTCTACCAGTAATAAAAATCTGTTTTTCATAACAAGTAATTGCCAACAGAGAATATTCATAAAAAATTTATTCTATGTACAGTGAAAAATACTGTTGTTTACAAAAAACCTATACCACCACATGTAGGAAAAAAACAAAGCAACTAATGATATCCCTATACTTAAGTTAGGACATCTTCATTGAGTTATAGCAACCTCCTACATTGCTGTAACAGCAAAATGCACATACTAAATAACCACACTTAGAGAACACTCTGGCATACATATGTAAAAAGGAAAGAACAGACCAAAAAATTCCTTTTCTTGGCTATCTGGCTGGTACTGTCCAGTCTTTGAGGACCACTCCAACACTGCAGGCTAAGGGACTAGGTCAGGCATTGGAGCAGGACGGCTCCATCCTCCAGTCAGCTGGTGCAGAGTCTATGGACAGTGTTCCGGTGCACAGTGCAACTAATGCTGGCACTCTAGCAATTGAGTAAAATCAGCAGGAAACCCATCAGATGGGCAGTTCACAGCAAAATCCCATAGACAGCTGCAATGAAGTAAAAGCAGAAGGGGATGAGAAAAAACAAAAAATGCTAAAACTGCAAACAACCAGGAAAAAAAGTGACAACAGGCAAGAGCAGTTTAAGAAACAAACCTAAAACCAAAGCTGACAGCACATTATCAACAACGCAGAGCACAGACGTCTTCCTGCGCTCTAAAAGGCACGCAGGAGTTAGTGATGGATTTCAAGCACTTGGTTACAAAATAAAATTAATTCAGCAAATAGAAATTATCTTTGGAAAGGAGACTTTTTTCCTTTAATCA
The DNA here is from genome assembly GCA_013401255.1 of Urocolius indicus. Taxonomy (NCBI): domain Eukaryota; kingdom Metazoa; phylum Chordata; class Aves; order Coliiformes; family Coliidae; genus Urocolius; species Urocolius indicus. The sequence continues at coordinate 184,493 of WBNH01005208.1, read as the reverse complement.
TTTGTTTTATATTTGTCCTAGAACTATCATTTAGAGACTGAAAATTTCCACAATCATTCTCTCTCAGAGATGATGTGACAGAACGATAACCAAATGTGTAATCAGATCTGGCCTGTTTGGAAAAAAATGTTAGCATTTACTAATAAGAGATGTGCAGGACAGAACTGTGAGTTCACAAAAAAATTATCTTAACCAAGAAGTGACCAATGTTATGTCTTTCAAAATAAAAGAGAGGTTTTCCTTGGTTTGTGTATTTTTTTTTATTACAGTCACAGGATGAGGTACCTCTTATATGCTGCCATGAAACAACAAAGAGTCAGAATACCCTTTCAGGCTGAATTATATCCTATGCTAGGAGAATGCAACCCTGTATTTCGATCTGTCTATTAAGATGTAAGTTACCATATCCAACAGGGAATTCCCCATTCTCCCCATGGAGGCAATGAAATTCTAGAGGACAACGTTAAACTGTAGCATTATCAGCCATCTTAGCTGGAAAGAGAACTTCAAATCCCTGTGCCAAAAAGTTGACATTAGAGCTAAAGCTCTCCTTATTATGGAAACTGGGGCCCTCAGGTGAATACAAACCATTGAGCTTCATGTTCATGTGTATTTTCTCTCTGGCCCATTGAATCATAAATTATTTTCTGCCTAAACATCTGATGTTAAGGATATTCCTTGTACACAAGAAGAGATTCTGAATCATTTCAGATCTCAGGAAGTGTGGGTGAATACTTTACTTTAACCATAAAGCAAGTATATCCACACAGAGACTTTTACATCAGCAGCCCTTCAGTTCACTGCCTTAAATACAAGAAATCTTCTATTTTATTTTTTTAATTGACCTCTGCAGAGCATTTTTGAGACAAATCGAGTATGAAGAGAAGATGCAGTGTTCTGTTTCTTCCCCATCCCTTTGTATCTCCACACATATAATAGCCAAGCTCACGCTCTCCTGCAAGCAATGAAGGAGTAGATAGACAAAAATAAATAAAGTGAAGTTGTTGCTAATACTAGCCTTTAACTTTGGTCTTCGCATTTGCTCCCTCCTTGTCAGAACAGTTAAAAGTCTTTAAGATGTCAGTATGAATAAGACATTCTTCCTCCATGGCAAAATTTGCCAATTACTTTCTTGCCTTTGACATAAAATTCATTTTTTTTTACAACCAATCTGTAAGGTTCTACCATTATTAGCAAGATAGGAAGGTTTGCCAAGGAGGTCTGTAATCACTAAGCCGCCTGAATGCAAAACTTGGTCACACCATTGCTAGTTCAGGTAGAACCTTAATTAGAATTTAACATCTTGAATCTTTTTTGACCCCTGTAGGATAACAGGAATTGGTTTAAGCTTTTCATTGGACACAGCAGCACACTTGAGAATAGAGCAAATATGACTTCTGCATATTCCAGGACCATCAGTGCCCCACAGAAATTCAGTGGGTGCTACTGGGCAGCCTAGGTGGTGGTTCTGCAAAAAAAAAAAAAAAAGAAAAAAAAAATCCTGGATTCTGCATTTAGTGATGTTACAGTGACTAACAGGCCCAATTCTTTCTCAGTGAAATACAGCGGTTCACCATGTACACTCTGCACCCTGTGTTTCTTCATATGCTTAGGGAATACAGAGATTCTGCTGGCCACTTCAAAGATATTAACTTTTAATGACTATTCTCTAGCAAACTACCAAGAGGTGTCATTAAAGAGAATTTCACTGTGGTATCAGCTCTCTTTTTAAAAAGAAAAGGGCGGGCGGTAGGGAGGGGAAAAGGAGAGAGGGAGAGAGAGATGCCATAAGTTCAGAAGCGAAACACTGTTATTATTCTGAAGGGGGAATGACATCCTTGCATTAACACAGTATGAAATCATGGTAGCAATTTTCATGCTGTATTATTTTGTTTTTGTCAGGTCACTGATTTTCAATTTCATCAATACTATATAAAACTAAGGAAGATAATAGAATAAAAAGCATCTATTTGCAGTCCACTACCAAAGCAAGAACATGTTGCTGCTTCTGTGAATTTAAACCAAACAATCCACCTACAGAAGATATAGGTTACTCTTACCCTAGAATAACATAAATAAACCAAAATCAGAGATTACAGAAAAGGCAATATATCAAAGTAAACCTGATGCAACTCTGAGTAAGCATACCTTACTATAGTTTAAAAGTTGATCTTCCTCTAACATGCAACACAGAAGTACAAAGCCAAAAAGATACAATGGGCTTTGTTTACACTCATCTGGAACCTGTTCTCAGACTTTTCGCAAACACCATTTAAACTGAAATTACCACTTACATCACCTTAGGTTTAGCTCACCAATTCTCATTTTTCAGCTGTCATTCTGTGTTTAGGCTATATCATTATGACTGATCTGAGGTCTCCTAAACTGAAATTACAGCAAAATACAGAATTAGGATGCATGCTTTTTCAAAGCACAAGTCAACACCTGTGAGGGTCTCAGCTCAAGAAGAAAAGCTCATAGAACTGCACCTAGGTAGCAGAGAAGATCCTAGAGGTCCACTTCTCCCTTTTGGAGGCACTGATGATCTTCTGTGCCTGGAGAAGGAAAAAAAAAAAAAAAAAAAGGGAGAACAAATGGAAAGCAGCTACCACTTACAAAATATCCAAACAAGCTTGGAGCTTGGTAGCTTCACTGGGAAGTGTCAATATCTGCATTTCTAATTCATAACTGCTCCTGGCTCTACACCACCTGAGCTCCTTATCTGAACCTCTGTAGTCTAAGCAATAGAGCTTTTCCTATGAAGAAGTCACTGAACTTTCAGGTTTGCTGTCAGGCATACACTTGTGTAAAATCAGAGATGATTTTCCAGTGAGAAATGGGCAACTTCTTTTTTCACAGGTATTTTAAGACCCCATAAGCTTTCTGCAGTGGATGGTAAGTGCAGCACAGCTAGTCCACTTCCATTTATTTTCCATTTGTACCCACAGAAGGCATGTCCCTCACTGACTCTTGAGTCCCTTCAGAACAATATGTGATTCTGTGTGATTCCATTCCCCAGTATTCTTGCTGATGTACAAAGGGACCTAATGGAAGCCCTAACCTAGAGGGGTGAAAACAAGACTGTGCTGCACAGCACACCCAGTTCATAGTCCACATCAGCTATTTTGATGGAAACAATGCATGTACTAGCACTGTAAGAGTTTTAACACATGGCCAATTCCGGTGATTTTCCCTACTGTATTACCAATATCAGTAGTCACACATTTTCCTGTGAAAACACTGTAAGTTGAACATTCCATAATTTTTTAATAAAACTTGATCCTTCCCATCTCTATTTGAAAATAATTAGTCCTTCTCCAAAGCTGAATGATTAAAATGTAACTAACACCGCATTTATTTTACATGATCAATGTTAGTACAATGAACAGCACATGAATTAATAATGTCTAGGCACTTTTTCTAATTGTTTCCTAATGTTCTGTTATTATATATTCATTTGATATTCACTGTAATGCCAGTGATCACCATTTCTTCATTTGCTCCATTGAAACAAAACAAAACAAAAAAACCCCACATATTTTGCCTCTGCTTTCTGCAAAAAAAAAAAAAAAAAAAAAAGAATGAAGTATGGTTACTTGATTACTTTTTCATTTTCACAATTCAAAAAGTTTCACAGTCACTCACAGACACGGTATTTTTTCAAGAAAACCAAAAACCATTTAACATTGCACAGCGTAAATGCTTGCCTGGGGAAACAGATCTCTTGAACCAGATGGTCAGTCACTGCCCAGAATTCAAGGGGAGTCCCCATTTCAAGCCTTCCTGAAGTAGCACCTTCATCTGGATTGAGTTAGATGCCCCAAACTGATGCCCTCTTTATCTCTTTGCAATTCATCTGGCTGCTGGTCCTGTGTAACCAACCCACATAAGGCAACATCCACTAGTAATTTAAACAACATACAAAAAACATATCCTATCTTAACTATGCAAAGAGACTGTTCCACATAGCTATTTCTGCATCTGCATGAACTGTTTCTATTGACTAATTGTATGTTTCATCTATGGGTAATCTGGTTGAATCGGCAGGATTCTACCTGGAGATCTTGCTGGAGCAGCCTAGTTGCCCACACAGGAAGAGCTCTGTCCACTAGTCCAGGCACAGCAGGAGATGCCCAGGAGAATTGGCAAGACAGTCCAGAATTCCCACCTGAAGCCCTGCCTCATCACATCAAGTGCTTTGCTGTGGAGGAGCCTGGGAGTTCAACTGATTATCTTTTTTTCAAGTCGGTTTATTGTCTCCTCTCAATCTATGGCTTCAGCTCTGCTGGGACTGGTGGTAAGTTCCCCTATCACTCAGGGAAATAAGGACTTCACTGTGAGCACATGGCATAGCCCCGATATTCAGCCACATCACAGTCACTACTATAGTTCAAAGTTCAGTTTCGTGACTTATGCACAGTCTTGTCATCTCAAATCTGTTACTAACTCTTGAGGCAGTTTCAAGTTTTTTTGATCTGGATATACTCAATGTCACACTTGTGCATTAGGAATTTATTGTCATTGAGGGCATCTGTTTGGTTAACATCTCTGAAGTTTCTCCTTCCTGTAGGCTAATAGCTAGAAAACTGTCACTAAGGGAGATGAAATGAGACTCTTAAGTGCCCTGGGACTACATTTTTTTTTCTTCCATTTGAGTCAAAATACAATAAATAAATAAATTTAAAATCGCATAAATCTCAATGTGTCTGTTCACAAGCTTGCATGTCCTGGGAAACTGATAAATTTCTCACTCCTATGGTGTTCAGATTTTCCAGGTAGCATTAGCCTTCTTATTACAAGGTACTTTTACTTACCTTCTCTCATCTTGGAAGGTAACATGAAAAGGAAATCAGATTGTTCATGGAATTACAAACTTGCCTTTAAACAAAGCAAAATGTTTTAATTACATGTATTGCTATACTCACATTTAAGAGAAAAGAAGAAAACCATTGTGTAGAACCACATTCTTTCTCTAACAGTAGGGCACATGAATGTGGTAGAAGTAACCAGTGCGGTGTTCAAAGCAGAGTGTACAAGTACTGGTTTCATTTGTTATTAGGCTTTGTTTGGCTCAATCACAACTTCCAGCACAAAATCAACTAAGATAGATCAATTGAGACAATACTGCAGACTATTTTCTGATTAAACATGAAGAAAAAATCATCACATTTTGTGTCTATTAAAGCTCAGTGAAAAAGCTCACAAAATGCAAAACATGACACAGGATGACTCCAGGCTTTGTTCTGTGCTCTCGTCCATATCTTCAAAACATCTTGTCATGTAAAACAAAAAAGTACCTCACATCAATATTTTATTGAAATTCTTTCAGAGAAGACTTATATACATTATATTTTCAAGACTAGATGCAGCCTATTTTAGTTTCAAGGGAGAGCAATATATTGGATAATAGCTGACATTTGACTCCCTGGGTTTTTCTTTTATGAATCAAAATTCATTTAGCGATAGTAAAGTAGAAGAGTGTGGCTAAGAAATCAATAGAAATGTTGTGTATTCTAGTTATGGAACACAGAGATAACCCTAAGTCAACATTAATGATGCTGGCCTGTGTAAACATTGACAAAGCCAAAGGAATGATTGTAAATAACAGACTTCAACAAGTAGGTATCAACAAGCTGTGTTAATGGAGATTTCTGTCGTACTTTACGATGGTTTTAATTTATTCAATGTGTGGAAATGATCAGCAGCATCCAGCTAATAGCTGTAGGATGATGCAATTCAGACAACATTTTTCAAACTCCATGACAATAGTCACCTCCTCCTTTCTTTTAATAGCTCTGAAATAATAAATTATCTTTTAAAATACATAACATTTATTTACCTGCTCATCCCAACTCCGTGCCAGTTCTCAAAGACAGTTTTATATTTATTTTCCTGATTATAATGAACACACTGAAATTTTAACACTACCAAATGCTCGTATCCCACAAGTTAATAATTCAGGTGAAAGGCTATAAAAGAAGTAAAACAAAGACATTGTATTTCTTGACTATCCAAAATATGTCTGCTATTGGAAGAAACTGTTTATGTTCAAAGAATAAAACATCAAAACAGAAGAGAAAGATGAGGATGTGAGGTGTCTGATTACATGATGCATGATGAAGCCCATCTTCCCCTCACCTAGGAAAGAGAACTGCCAGATATGACTGATGTGAACAAAAGAGTAAAAAACTAGGTGACAAAATTGTGTTTAATAAATACAGCTCCTACAGAAACTACAGAAGAAGAAGTATCAAGTGTAATGTAGGTAAAGACTAACATACATTCCAAATTATTATAGGAAATATTAATCCTAGGAACACTGCTTCTTCAGTTTTGGCTTTCCACATTTTGTTTATGAAATCCAGAAGCCTAAGCCAGCTCTTTAATTAGACATTAAATAAAAATCAAGAGCAAAAATCTATTTCTGTTCTGTTTTATTTCTAGCAGCTGATTTTTATTAAAACTTTGCCCATTTGGACACCAACAAGTCATTTTTCCCTGATTCGACCAGCTGCTTGAAATAGAGCAACTCTTGAGATCTCTCAGCTAAATCTTTAGAACATCCACTTAATTTTCAGTTAATTCAAAACCAATTTCATTTTATTACTCTAAATGATCAAATGTACTGTGAAAGAAACTGTCAGGCATATCTGTAAGTATGCTTGTAAGTTCAGGACTCATCAACACTGGTCTTATTTCTTTAAATCTAGCATAAATCAGAGGTTAATAGCAAACCATCTGTAAGAGGTGTCAAAAAAAGCCATTATACTGTGAGTGACAATAACTATGCAAAATTAATAAGAACTTTCAGCTAGTATCTCAGAGGCAACAATAAACAAACATTTTAGGTCATCCTTCATTTATTTACCGAGTCTTCTAATACTTGTTAACAAGTATCACTAAAAAGGCCCAAGCTCCTACACTTCTGAGAATTTCAGATTAAAAAAAAGTCTACCTCTCATAAAGACAAGCTTAAACATGCAACTTTAATGTACCCCAAAGACACAAGTGAGAATGTAAAGAAAAAAAAGAGATGGTTTTCATGTTTTAAGCAAAACTCCTGACTCTTGTACATTTAACATAAGCAATACAGTATTTTCAAAATGTCAGTAAAGAAAATCTTTGCCAGCAGGATCAACACAATGAGAATGAGGAATAAAAAAGGCCCACAGAAGAGAAAGTGCTTTCTCTCCACTTAGTTTGATTTCTTACTATGAAATGAAAATATGCTTATTACACTCTGTTGGGAAATGCATATAAATTCCACCTTTATTTTATGAATATTTACTTAGCTGAATACCTAGTGCTGTTAATCCATATTTTATGAATATGCGTACACACACACTCAAAAGCTACATGGAAATTGTTTCACTTGCAACACAAAAGAATTTTTTCTCTTGGTGAACATCTGAGTTTTTTTCGAACAAGGAGTAGGAAGGAGTCCTGTCACCAGACAAAGATAATTTGACTTTTGAAAAGTTTTTAAAACTATTTGCAGTCCATGGAATATTTTTTGTTTTCATACGATACCTTTTGAGGTGGAAACGGAAAGAACATTCTCCTTTTGTCTCTTATTATGCCCTTCCCTATGTTATCTTTAGTGAATAGTAATACATTCCATAAAGATAATTTAATTATTTTCAGGAGAATAAGCAACAAAAAGCCTCAGTGGCTAAGGGTAAGAACGCTTTCCTATTCACCATCCCATCATATGATACTTTTATGACAGTTATTTTCCTTTGCAAGGGTGCAGGGAGGAGAATCAGAAGCATTTTCTGCTCATATAGGAGAGAATAACTCAATATGTGTATTTCAGAAACCATTTCTCAAGATATTTCAATTCTATTTATTTCAAATACCACTGCCTCAAGAGTAATAAATATACTACTGCCTGGGGATAAAACAAAGTGTTTAATCTCGATGCAAGTGGTTGCACAGTTGTTAAATAAGAGAACCTCAGTATTGTTTCTTTTAGACATAAAGAAAATAATTTAATTCAGGATACTTTCTGAATTACAAAATGTAGGCCAATTTTAGCAATAAAGACATACTAAATTAATGCATCACACGGGATTTTTGTATGCTGACCTTACAAACAATAATTCATCAGAAGGCAGATCAGTCCACAGGAAAAATCAGTCCATTCTATAATTGAGCTGTATATAAACACTAATTGACTCTGATTCAGGAAAATATGAACATTAGTGTTTCACCACTGCAGTATACACTACCATAAGTAAATATGTATGTTCTTGCTTTGTTCAGCTCCCAAAAAACCCATGCTGGATTTTAAATTGTTGGTTAGGCCTGCCTTATTTGTATTAATGTATTCAGCTCTATTCTAGAGTGAGTATTTTTTCAGGAGTATTCCAGTGATTTAACCAAAACATATCTTTGATCTTCATCTGAAGTGAGATTATTAATCTTCAGATGGAGAAAGTCTCACGAGACAACACCCACGTTTTGTCTGGTCATCTCAGAAGACAACTTTTGTCTCAAACTCCTCGTACATTAACCACAGATAGCAAAGGTGGTAAAGATGACTAAAATGCAACATTATGTTTTAGTTTGAAGAAACAGTTTCCAGTGTACAAACATTAAATAATGTATCTAACTGTATTTTGGGCATCTGAGCAGTCTGTAGAATTTTTCTCTAAGGGAAGCTTTTCCCAACTCACTGCATTAACTGTAGATAACCCACAGTTTAGTATGTCAAGACAGTAGTATCTGAGTCGGCTAGAAATGATGTTCTGTAAGATCCTGCACACCACCACCAGACAATTAGTCATGCGTGTTCAGTGCTCAGCCACCAAATTGGAAACACAAGCTCTTTCCAGAAGACAAAGATGACAGCATCTAATTCATCTAGAAAAATCTGTGTTGATGAAAGGGACAAAAGTGGTCACAAGAAGATAAGTTTAATTTTGGAGTTTTGTCTTTAAGCAGAAATATTTTTCCCTAGCGAGGATATCTAATTGCAGCATTTAGGCAACCAAAACTCTTAGTTAGGACATATAAAGATTAAAGATGCCATTCCTAAAATAAGAGTTATCTTCAAGCCTAGATTATGTTTTCATTTCAGCCATAATAAAATGGTACAGAGCCTCAGATGAGACAAGGAAACTACACAAATTAATTCTATGACAAATTAATGAATTTCATCATAGTGATAATGTAAGCCTACAGAACTGAAAACACATGAAACCTGAAAGCTACAAATTCAGCAGGCAAAGATGAGAATGAAGTCTACAAGCCCTTCTCCTTAGACAAAACACTAAGACACAAGACAGCTAAATACTAAAATAAAGATTCTATACACCTCTCACAGAGATTCCGTCTAGACTTTACTGTGCTCTGGCATATGAGTTTTGAAAACTAAAACTGCTTCTTCACAGAAACTATAGTCCAAGCATGAAGTTGGGAATTCATTAGTAGGAAGACTTTGGTTTCATTCTAAATTCACCTAAGTTATAACTATTTGCATTTTGTCTCATATAAGAAAAAAAAAAAAATCAGTATCATCTGAACCAGATAATGAGACTAATATAGGATAGTGTATTTTTGGGAACTATTAAAACAAAATAAAGTTTTATTTTTAATGGAAAATAGATATATGAATGTAGAAAAACTATATCTACATAATGAGAAGGAAAAAAAAATTCATGAAGGTAGCCTTTTACTTTATCCAGGTAAAACAAAATCCAAGAAAAAAAAAACTCCTCTGAAAGTCAGAGGGATGACAAATAACCTTTAGATGAAGGACAAAATATAGACTGTGAAAGCAGAATGATCCAGTAAAAAAAAAAAAAAAAAAGGAAAAAGAAACAGAAACAATCACGTAACACAAGGTATTTTGGTTACAGAGTTATATCACCACTAATGCGACAGTACCAGCTTCTGCAGCCAGAAGAAAACAAGCAGGTAGATCTGTAGCAGCAACATAGGTGCATGCAGACTCCCAAAGACTGAATACAACTGCACTACATTTAAAAGCTGTGGTGGAAGCTGACCTCATTATAAATTGATACAAACACAAATCCAGAATTAGCCTCATGTTTTGATATACAGTAGCCTCAGCATCATATTCTTTTGCCAAAATAATTTTTAAGGCTTCAACAAGCTCTCAAATACTAGACTAAATTTTGACATTGTGCTAAATGCACACCAGCAGAGAGAGCTATTTTACATTGCATCATCTATATTTTCAACGTAAGTAAAGCAAGAGAACATCTGGATAGAGAGATGCATATGGACCTTAAGTCCCCATGACAGGACTGGTACTGCTCCATATTCAGAACTTCTTGCAGCTGTGTAGAGACTATGTTGTAGCACTGCAAGAGGCAAATGCTTGGCACTCTGCTTCATGTAAAACTCATACAGTTTTAAGGACATTTTTGCCTTGTTATATTAGTTTGGTGCTTGATGCTTGACATTGGGCTTAGTCCCAGACTAACCAGACTCCCACCCTGTGTACTTTTCATCTTATGCAAAGTCCAGAGGAAGCTGCACAGGTACGCAGAGAAAATAGTCCTGTAAAGGAAATCTCTAGCCTCACCTCAAAGGGGGAACTCCTACAAAACAGAGAGGGTGACACAGAGCCAGCTGTACCAGTCTCACAGTGCTGAGAACTCCCTAAAGCGCTATTTGAGCTAAGTATTTCACTAAACTCCTGTAGAAAGTATATATATAACAGACCAGTATCACAGTATTGTATTTACAGTGCTCCAGCTCTTGAGACCTTGGACCTAACCTGCACTTCACTTTACTCTGTACAGCCCAACAAAGCACAGCTGCACCATGAGTAGCACAACAGAAATCCTATAAATGACCTCTTGGCTTTTCTCCATTGTGAACACTACACACTGTCCCTGTCCTCTGAGTCAGTTTGACAAGGCAGCATGCACCAGTCCCCTGTTAATGCCTCCTGCTCCCCAAACATTTTCCCAGCGTGAAGCAAAGAACCATAACCTTTAAATATATTTATTCCTAGCCTCACTTAACTCTGTCTAGCAGCACAGGACTCTGTGCCTGCCTGGAGACATTTGGAAAAGCAGCAGGCTGAGAGTTCCCCACTGCCAGGGTTAGACCTAGACACCCAGGCACAGTTCAGTTCACAACTGAAGTTCAAACCCAGCTGTATGAACACTAGACAGAGGAATCTTGCCCCTGCCCTGCTTTGCTCTTCTCTGGTTGTCTGTCTCTCTTTCTTATATTTGAATTTTATCTGTGATGACTGACACATGACACTGAGTCAACTTACCTACAAGTGGTGCCTTCCTGCATGTTTTATGTAGCCAAAAATCAAGCACTAAAATGGATAATAAACACATTTGTCCTGCTTCAGATCCAAGGCAGCTACTGATCTGGAGACATTAAGACACTTCACTATAGAAAGACTCTATAAATATCTCTGCTGGTGATTTCCACCTTCCTTTGAAGTGTCAGGCATTTGAAATTACCAGAGATCCCTCTACATTAGGCAGACAGATGTGATGTAACATATTAATCCCAAGAGGCAGATTGCTATATCCCTTCCTAGCACTCACCTAAAACTCAGCAGAAAAGAGTGAAATTAAAGCAAACCACTTTGAAGATATCTGTTGTCACTTCACTCATTTAGAGAAATAGTGTCAAAGCCAAATACTGTATTGCTGGAGCTTGTGTGCTAAGTGCTATTTCTTCTTTGTTGTGGTGCAACTGACAGGCCCCTCAAAGCAGAAATAGTTCATGATTGTACCACATTCAACCTTGGTAGCTTTCTTAAGAGAGAATGTCTCACTTGTGTCATACTCAGGATCAAGGCCCTGTTGTGTTAGACACTGTGACAACTAAAGGGTGACTCAGACCAGAAGATCTTTCATTACAAATAAAAAATCTGTGGTCTTTTTGTTGCAGGCAGAACCAGCACATTCAATTGTACAGGGTCTCCAGAAAGTAGCCGGGGCAGGGACTATTTGCCAGTGAGCCATGTCTCCCGCTGTGGTTACAGTGCACTTAGCCAGATGATTTACTACATCACAGCTAACGCAGCAGGATAATAATAAGAAAAAAATTTCTGTCCACTTCTAACCACATCCACACCCACAAACACAAGCAGAGAACACAGCATCCCTATGGAGATGACCTGAAGTGCAACACGTGTGGTTCAGGAGCTTTTTGACCATGATTATTTGCAGAAGAGATCTTTTATAGTTTTGTGCTACAACTGCAAACAAAATTCTAACAGGCTCTGTAGAGTTGCAGTTGCCATATTGAAAGAACATCTGTGTTTATGAAATACAAACAATATAAGGCCTTTATCTTTTTTCTTCCTTGAGATACAAAAAGACACTTAAGCCCATATCTCCAAAGATATCTTTGTCTCCTATGTGTCACTTAACTCCCACTCAACTCAGTACTTAACTACGTTGGAGAAGCTGACATTAAGGTTTTATCCAGACAATTCTTGAAAATACCTTCAGCTCTCTGGGAATGAAAAGAACAAACATTAGCATTGTCTCCTAAAAATGGAGAATATTTGAGGAAGTCATGAATAATCAGAAACGGTCAAGCCTTGAGCAAGTTTTGTAGAATCATGCCCTCTTAAAGTAGCAAGAGTAGCTCAAGTAGTGCAGAAAAATGATTGAACTGGACTGAAGATTAAAATAACAAAAGGTGAGCTTACCTTATTTAAAATTCACTTTGTCTGTATATATTTTGATTTTGGCTATCTACACAGAAATCAGTTTTAATCCCGTTTCTATGTTTTTAATTATATACTGATAGATAAAGGCATCTTTGCATGCATCAAGAAGAGTGTGGCCCGCAGGTCAAGGGAAGCTCTGCTCCCCCTCTAATTCTGCCCTGATGAGGCCTCATTTGGAGTCCTGTGTCCAGTTCTGGGCTCCCCAGCTCAAAAGGGTCAGAGAACTTCTAGAGAGATACCAGCACAGGGCCACGAAGATGATCAGGAGACTGGAGCATCTTCCTTATGAGGAACAGCTGTGGGAACTGGGACTATTTAGTATAAAGAAGAGGAGACTGAGGGAAGATCTCATTAATATTTACAAATATCTAAATGGTGGATGTCAGGAGGTTGGGGCATCACTTTTATCTGTTGTATCCAGGACAAGGGGTACTGGAAAGAAGCTGTAACATGAAAAGTTCCATTTCAACATAAGAAAAAACTATTTCACTGTGAGGGTGAGGGAGCCCTGGCACAGGCTGCCCAGGGAAGGTGTGGAGTCTCCTTCCTTAGAGGTCTTCAAGACCCGCCTGGACAGGTTCCTATGCTACCTGATCTAGATGGACCAGCTTCCGCAGGGGGGTTGGACTAGATGATCTCTAAATTTCCCTTCCAACCCCTACCATTCTGTGATTCTATATACAATTTCATTCTCTTTATCTAGAGAAACAAGAAGTAGAGTTTGCAATGTCATTGAAAATTTCCAAAGGGTTATAATGCTGTTTTTAAATACTTTATGCTCTTATTTTAAAATCTTTTGTGATACTTCATTAGCTCTGTTGTTCTGCATCTACAGAAAAGGTTAAGAACTAACTTTGTGTCACAGTGTTGGACCTTGCTAGGTCTGTTAGCTTGCAAGCAATTGAGTTCAGTATCTACAACCTTCTGTCTTTCATTTTTCGAAACAATAGTACAGTTCAACACCAACCAGATAAGTTTACAATTGTCGTGGTTTGGCCCACCTAGCACAGCAGCACCACGACAGTCCCTCGCTCGGTGCCCCCATTCACCCCCACCCTTGTTAGAATGGTGGAGGCCCCAGCGAAATGGGAGTAAAAAGATAAGCGAGGTTGTTGTGAATTAAGACAAGGACAGGGAGAGCTCACTGCCAATTACGGTTCCTGGCAAAACAAACTCCAGTACTCGACTTAGAGAGGAAAGTAGGAAAGTTTATTCTACAAGAAACAGAACGGAATAAAAGCAAAAGGGAGTAGGATGATGAGAAAATTACAACCAGCACTTTAAGATCTCCCTCCCCCATCCCTCCTTTCTTCCCGGGCCCAGCTCACTGCTCCCGATATCTCTACCTCCTCCCCCCACAACGGCTCAGGGGGGCAAGGAATGGGGGATGTGGTCAGTCTCTCACAGATGGGCTCTGCCGCTTCTGTCTTCTCAGATGAGGGTGACTCCTGGCATTCTTCCCCTGCTCCAACACGGGGTTCCTCCCCCGGCACACAGTCCTTAACGAACTTCTCTGGTGTGGGTTGCTCCCAGCAGCTGCGGCTTCTGCCGACATGGGTTCCCTCTCTCGGGACAGAGTCCTTGGTGAATATCTCTGGCGTGGATTCTTCACCACGGTTGCAGTTTCTGCAGTTACAGGGTCCCTCTCTCGGGACAAGGCCTCTTCTGGGCACAGGTTTGATGAGCTGCTTTGTCGTGGGTTCCTTCCCACAGTTACAGCTGTGGATATTGGGTCCCTCCTCCGGGACACGGCCTGCTCTGGCCATAGTTTTAAAGAAGAAAATCACTGCCCCTGGCTCGGGGTCTGTAGTGAAGTGAATCGCTGCCCCTGGTCCGGGGCCAGCTGTATCAAAATGAGTCGCTGCCCCTGGTCCAGGGTCAGCTTTCAAAATGAGTCTCTGCCGCTAATGTGGAGTCTTTAAAGACATGAAAATAAATCTCAGCTTCACCAGTTCTCTCCACAGAATGCAGGGGAGTCTCTGCTCTGGTACACCTCCTCCTCTCTTTCATCACTGACCTTGGAGTCCGCATGGTTGTTTCTCTCACTGTTCCTACTCCTTGCCCCACCACCAGCCAGAAGAGGAAGAAGAAGAGACAGAAGAAAGAAGAAGCAGGAAGAAGATGGAGGAAAAGCCACCTCCTCTTCCGGCTTCTTCTTAAAAAGTGATCGTGGAGGCGTCTAATTGGCTCAGCCCCAGACGTGGGTCTGGCTCAGAGCTGGGGACAGTTGCAAACAACTTCTTACAGGTGCCATCTTTACAGCCCCTTCCCCCTTAGCAGAAAAGGCTCTCATGTCAAACCATGACAACAATACATTCAGAATGCCAACAAAAGAGACACTTCTCTCTCTCTCTACCCTCCCCATTCTTCACTGGAAATTATTATTTATTGTTATTTATATGAAACACTCCTCAGTATGTGTGTGTGTGAGATGAGAAGAAAGGAGAAGAAAACAAGCTCTTGTAATCACATTGAAATACGTATGTCAATTAACAAGAAACAGAACGGAATAAAAGCCAAAGGGAGTAGGATGATGAGAAAATTGCAACCAGCACTTTAAGATCTCCCTCCCCCATCCCTCCTTTCTTCCCGGGCCCAGCTCACTGCTCCCACCATCTAAATTAGAAATTTCCAACCATCTAAATTAAAAAAGCTCTTAAGTTGTCCAAAGATATGAGTTTTTTCTTTTTTTTTTTTTTTTTAAAAAACCAACCAAACAAAACGACGACAAATCCCAAGTTGTTCTGACAAAGAACCTATCCCCTCAAAACTTCTATTTACAAGAGATTCATACTCTGGTGACAATTTCCAACCTTGTCCATGACCCCAGTTTTAGCCATGTAATAAAGTGGTGTCAGTCTAAAGTTACCTACTTTGTTATGCAGAATTAACTAAAAAGAGGAATTTGACCTCTTTGTCTTGTTTGTAATAGGTGTTCAAAAATGAGTGAGAACAATGTCAGATGGCTCCTCAGTTGGTCATAGAATAAAACCTCCAACTGCTTTAGTTACCTAAGGTTGAAAGTTATTTCATATTGGATTCATCAAACATATTTATCCCATTAGAGGAGACAAGAAGTCTTTTTGAATGGATCAGTAAGCTCATTCAAACTATTCAAATAACTTCAACAAATGTCAGGTTTTAGAAAACAAGAGCCTGTGCAGAATACATCTACACAATTTTACTTTACAAAATAAGCTTCAGAACACAATCCTTTGATACTGTTTTTATTAAAACCACAGTACTAGCAATCACTGCCAATAAATGATGCTGATCTGAAAGCTCTAGCTGTATGAAACAGCACCTTCAGAGGAGTTTTATTATTAAAAAGTACTACAGAACTTTCTGATGTAAAAAAGAAAGCTGCATAACTTCTTAGAGAGAACAACCATAATCCTGCTGAGGAGCATTAATCTGCTCAGCTGAACTATCCACACAAGGCTGGTAAAATATTTGGCTAAATTCTCACAGTAAGTTCTGTATGCCTACACAAAACTCTTTGGTAAACTGTTCTTAATGTTAACCAGGTGTCCAGAAGCCAATGAAAACCCTTCTGAGGAGTCCTTTTAATATAACAGTTTAAAAGCAAATAATCATTTTTAAGTATAAAATGAAGAGGACTTTTGGTTATGGGTTTTGTTTTTTTTTTCTTAAAGTAGAACCCACTGTTACTTAGAAGCTGCACTGAAATAAGCTATTTGGAGCTGGGTGGTGTTGCAGTTGTATTGAGAAATAGAGTAGATTCTCATTGCACTAATTGGAATATGCTTTTAAAAGAGATCTGTTATTTAATGATAAGCTACATAAATATAAAATTGAGATTTTGTTTGCTTGTTTGGGGGGGGGTGGGTTCTACGTTTGTTGTTTGGTTTTCCTTTTTCTTTTTTCTTTTTTTTTTAAACAGACCTAAAATGCTCACATGCTCTTCAAACAATGCAAATTAATACTCAGGGTATCAGATTCACAGAAGAAACACAGCCCTCAAAATCTAGGATCATGTAGAACAAAATAACACAGGTAAACTATTTTTCAAGCATGAATAATAAAGGATTCTGGCTTCATGCCCAGCCATAGACAGGCAGAGAGCAGAAACCTCATGTATTCAAAGCACCAAGGAACATGTTCCCCAGTGAACAACTGATAATTCACAAACCACACTTCTAATGTGGAGGGCTGGCCACAATGCCCACAGCCATAGTCTCTCCTTGATTCAGGACAATGAACTTCTGCACTAGGGGAAGGCAGAGCACATGAAAGTTTTTCATAGACATTCGCAGTCCAGAGGGAGAACAACTCAACCTCACCTTTTGTATAATGACTCCGTAATATACTTAGTACTACAGACAAGTCTGCAAACACCTGCCCATGCTGGTTTCCAACTCCTTAATTATGACAGGTCTCCTAATTAAGTTATCTAAAGATTATTTTTGCTCATTTGATATAATAAAAAAAGAAAAGTATGTAACCATATTGCTCTGTGTTCTTTAAATAAAGATGATCTTTTCGTGTCTAAGTATCCAGTCAGAATAAATATGGCTTCCAATTCTAAGTGGGGAAGCTTTTTTCTTGTTCACTGCCTTGCTTATGACTATACAATTTAATTAACATTTCTGTAGTACCTTTTTTGCCAGATAACGACTTCTTTCTTCAACTTTGCTTTTCAAAAACACCATATAATAAATCACAAGGGAAAAAATCTTTATTTTTAATATTTCCATTTATGTATTTAATGAACATTATTGAATTTTTGCCAAGTACTTATTGGAAACTTAGAATAAATATCTATGAACTACTATTTCATTTCTGTCTGTGAGAATGAAGTGTTCTGCTGACACCAGAATTTTAATAATAATTAGCTGCTTTATTAGAAATCTGCTCTTCATTTTCAGTAACATTGCAAAAGGCTGAGTTTTAAACTAAACTAGAAATCAAAAGCTTTTTTTTATTATTGAAGCTTTTCCATCCTTTGAATATAAGTTTTGAGGAAATCTTCAAAAACACAGACTGCAGAATGCCAAGCCATGCCTTGTACTAATTAGTACTCAGCACTGAATTTGGAGTTTTCAGCAATGAGTACTGCCTGCCCTCTTGAACTGCCTTAGTTACGCCTGCAGTTCTCTCTCAGAAACATGCACTGTGCTGATGAATCTGCAGCATTTTTACGTGCAGCTCCTCAGATCTTTCTGAAACCTTACTGCCATGAGACCTCACTTCTCAGCTGACCCTTGGTAGGGGCACTTGTGGTACCTTCTACCCACTTTGTCAAGTATTCAATTCTCTTTGAAACTTTTACTCTTTATTAACCTCCCTCTAAAGGAATTGTTCATCTTTCATTTGATGATATGTGTATTTCTTCTTTAATTCCCTAAATGGAAGAAAAAGTCAAATACTGACACAAACACCAGAATTCTTACTATACTCACCTACATTTTTTTCTGACGTATGCCCACGGAACAATTACTGTCAGTAAGTTCCCAAGGGTATACTGAGTGACAAAATGGGATCTACTTTATTACAGATCTCGAAGGCATGGCATTGATTGTTTAATTATGAAACACAACAAGCATTCTTTAGAAAAAAATACTGTTTCAAGAAGCTGCGTTATCCTCAGAGTATTTCATCAGCTGAAATAGAACTCAATATTTATTAATAATATTTCTTGCATGCTGATATTTTGACAGGATCAAGTCCATTAAAATAGACCTTTTAGTGCACAGTTCTTTATGTCTGTGTGTAAACTACCATAGTTATCTGAAGTTTTCACACTTATAATGTATCTGAATATCAATTATAAATCAAAGTATTCAACGTTCAGTAGGTTTCAAATTATGAATGCTCTTGATCATATTTCACCTTACAGCTTCTTTGACAAACTATAAGACAAATGATTTTTTTAAAGTCTAATCTTTACTAAATAATTGGGTATGTAATTGTTATGTTTTGCATTTATGAAAAGGAACTATGTATTTTTGTTCTGAATTCTTTTTAGGCTAAGGAAACAACAAAACCAAAACAAAAAATCTTTTTGAGACCACATTGCATACTTCCTCTCTAAAAAAAGATCCTTCTCGTGATATCCAGACTCATTAGAGGCAAAATTTAAGTATGTCAACATAAGACATAAGAAAAGAATTACAATTTGGTTACTTGGCATACCTGTAGTCCCATATCAGAAGCTCTTAATCAGATATTAGTTTGGCAAGTACCAATGTCATAGTATTTCCATATGCAGCCCTGATTAGTGTTTTAAGAAGCAGTATCAGGGTTTTTTTTGACCACTAAAAAAAGAATAAAAATCTTGATTTATGAGGTGAATATTGACTGTGGCTGAGCTGTAGGCCAATATTTATGAGTGAAAACCAAATCTTGATGTTGCAGCATATAAATGTCAGTGTTTGGTGGAAGTTTTTTCATGTATGCGTACTTTTTTGCTTTTAATCAGGGTAGACGTTTCCCTATCTTGGAACCATACTGTACCTCTCTGCAGTCCTTCACATCACACCCAACACAGGATTAAGACCCAGTATGAAATACTATCTACTGTGAGTGGAAAGAATAGAAATTGTAGCACATTCCTGCCACAAAGCACTCCTGTGTTTCATTAGCAACAATGCCATAATGAGGAAGCAGACCTCTAAGAAACATATTCCTCATATGCAGAGCACAGACTGTACTGTTCATGTCAAGGCTGTTCTTTCCTGTTATCGACCAACCAGAACTAACTCCAGATTTCTTCATCTCTTCTCTAAGATAAATAGTAACCATTTCCCTAGAAATCTCATCCTCCTTTCTGGTCTGCTCTCCTCTAATTTTCTTTTTTTTTTCCCTTTTTTTTTTTTTTCATCAGAGTGATGCTTTTACCAAGGCATTCCTCATTTCTCACAGTCTGAGAGAGCTAGCCACAGGAGTTGTTATATTTTTATGCCATTCTCAGACGTGGAAATCTGAGACATGATTCATTGTTTACTGAAATAAGTGGACAACCTGCCATTGATCTCAACAGATAAAGAACCTGACCTTTTATGTGCAAGTTTTTGCTCTCAAAGGAAAGCCAGGAATGGCTGGAAAAGAACAATTGGAGGTTGCCGAGACCTACTGCTGTCCATTTTTTCACTTGCATGTTTGGCTTTTTTTTTTTTTTTTCCCTTATATTCTGATATCTTTCTAGAGTTGTGGGTAATTATTTAATTTGAAAACAGAATCTTCTAGTATCTCTGGAAGACACAGACAGGCACAGCTCATACATGTTATTCATTACAGAGTTCTGTATCATCACCATCAAGGACAGTATGGCAGACTTTATCATTTAACAATATTTATATTTATTGTTTAACAATATCGATAACAATGTTGATAATACTTATTGTTTAACAATGCCTTTTTATTTTTCCAAATAGATTGATACCTGCCTACTGACTGATAAATGCTTTCGTGGTCAAGAAGGCCAATGGCATTCTGTGATGCATCAAGAGTGTGGCCAGCAGGTCAAGGGAGGTTCTTCTGCCCCTCTCATCTGCCCGGGTGAGGCCTCATCTGGAGTCCTGTGTCCAGTACTGGGCTCCTCGGCTCAAGAGGGACAGAGAACTGCTGGAGAGAGACCAGTGCAGGGCCACTAAGATGATCAGGGGACTGGAACATCTTCCTTATGATGAAAGGCTGCAGGAACTGGGACTGTTTAGTCTAGGGAAGAGATTTCATTAATATTTACAAATATCTAAATAGTGGATGTCAGGAGGTTGTTTTCTATTGTATCTAGCAGCAGGACAAGGAGTAATGGGATGAAGCTGGAACACAAAATTTCCCTTTAAACCTAAGAAAAAACTATTTCACTGTGAGGGTGACAGAGTCATGGCACAGGCTGCCCAGGGAGGTTGTAGAGTCTCCTCTGGAGATTTTCAAGAGCTGCCTGGACACGTCCCTACATGACCTGATCTAGGTGTACCTGCTTTAGCAGGAGAGTTGGACTAGATGATCTCTAAAGAGATCCTTCCTTTTCTATGCAAATGCAAACTTTGAAAGCACATGAGGTTTGGTGCAGTGTTTGTCTGCATTCACAAAGAATCTGAAATATCATTAAAATGTGAAGGGCCTCATTCATTGAACGACTGATATCTCACAGTAAATGATTATTCCATCAATTGCCAATATAGTTAACCAGATCATCAGACCTATCTGAAGCTTCACCTTACTCAGATCTAAGCAATCTGCAAATAATCATTCTTTAAAAGAAGTAGCAAGATTGTAGATAGCTAAGATTTACGTTAACAGTCAAAGAATAAGTTTGAAATGATAACGTTTAAACACAGAACAAAGAAGAAATTCAGTATCCCTCTAGAAAAACACTGAATATAAGTGAAATCTCACAAACTAACTAAGTCTTCACTTTCTCCTACATGACCTCTTTGAGATCACGATACTCTACTTTAGCAATGAAACAATTAATAACAAGTGCAGTAAGGACAAATCTACAGAAGTTTTTGTAGGGAAGATACCACTTACCAAACCATTAAAGTTGTGGGAAGTGGGTATTTTATCTGTAATTTTATACAAGACCCTTGGGATACATTAGACTAATGATTCAATAATCATTAAGAACTTAGAAGTATGGAGACTTCTAAAACAGATGCTTATTGAACACATAGGTTTTAAACATAGTAACCCTATATTCTAAATTCACATTTTTGGCAGATTGCTCACACTTGAAGGACTTAATAAGAAACAAGTAGCAATATTTTATCCGTGATATCTTTAATTTCATTAAATACTTTTCATGTATCACTTATATGATATTTGGATGTTGTCCAGGTTTCAGACAAATCCTAAGATGAGTTACATCAGAAAAAATAAAATTAAAAAAAAAAGTCATCCTTCCCAGTTTTTCTGCCAATTTCAGCTACAGGCAGGCTGATGCCTGTTCATGTTTTAACTACAACTGCTGGAATGTGTACAGTGATTATTGAATCTCTTCAACACCACTTCTGTCCAATTTTCAAATTTCTTTTTCCCTCCAAGTTTCCCATTTGATCTAAGACCCCCAGCAGCTGTAGCACTTGGAAAGCTTCACTGTTCTGAGTAGGTCTGGCCCAGTGAGTGCCAGTTTAGAAATGAAATCTCACTAGTAGCTCAAATCCTTTAGGGAAAAAAAAAATGAACCGCACATAACTTTCAGAGATTTGGGAAACAAAAACCACAAATAAGTAAGTATGTTCACTTCTTCCCTACATGTTTTTGCTGCTGTTACCTCCCATAGAAAGCTACTTGTGCACTTCAGTGAGTAGTAATGTAAACAAGATTCTCATTGACCATACTTTTCAAGCTTAGTGTTGGGGTATATAAATATACTATCTTTTGTATTTATGCAAGAAAGAATGGTTCTGTTCATACACAAGACAAACATATACCAAAGTTAGTGACCTTTTAAATCTCAGATGATGCCAACATGTGATATAGACACACATTCAGTACAACCAGCTGTGTCTATTAGGCTCTCTTTAATTCCAAGCATGAGACTGATGCTGAAAGCGTGCAATAGTTTTAATTCATCAGCTGATCAGCAAATAAAAAGCTGAAATAGTAAACATGCTGAAATGCTACCTATCACAATACTGAAAATGTTTAATTCAGTCATATGGGCATTTGCAACACTGGAAATTAAAACACTGGTTGTATTTCATTTGCAAGAGCAAGGGAAGATTTCATTATTAAAAGTTTTGATGGCCATAAAATTGATAATGGACAAAGTTATAAGTAAGTGATGTCAAACAAGTCATTCCAAACAGACATCTTAATTTTCCAAGGTTTTGAGATACATTGTAAGTACTGCTCTCACATCTAAAGAGTGATGATATCATTGCATCTTCCCAAAAGTTATGGCACATAACCAGAGTTGAGATCCATCATAATGACAACTCAGAGGAAACAGCACAAAACTAATGCACAAAAACACACACACACACATACATACACACACACACACACATACACTCTCTCTCTCTCTCTCTCACTCTCTCCAAGGCCAAAACTCCACTTAGCCAGTGACATATTGCCTCTACTTTTTTCCTATATTAAGACTGAGGAAATAATTGGTATTATCAGTAATAGGTCCAAAGTGCCTGAAAAATACAAAAAGTATTTTTTTGCATCTGACTTAACAGCTATATATAATCAATAATCTTTGCACACAGAATTCAAATGCTCATAACTACACCTCATGTTGCTGTATGCAGTAGACGTCATTGTTAGTCAAATTACCAGTGCAGTATCATAGACCGATGAATGGAGCTGCTCTACTGTGGCTGCAGTCATTCAGAAAGAAACAAAACTAACTATAAACCAACACATTTATAGAAAAGTATTGGACAAGCTTATTAGGTGTATATGTTCAGAAAACTCCAGCTTTCTGAAGCTTTGTTTTGCTTGAATATAGGACTAGCCAACAGATAGCATAGCATTTACTGTCGAAATACATCTTGACAGAAGTGAAATGCAGTGTCACCCTCCGAATGCACATATAATACCAGCACAGTAATTAAAACCTGAAAGATTTATGCATAAATGTTACCCAAATAATGAAATATCAGATTTACGCATTTGAAGGTGATATGCATAATTAGCCCTCAAATATTTTAACAGTCAAGGTAAAGATTATGGGATCAGGCTGAGGAGAGAAGGTTTCATTACTGCTTTTCTTAAAAACTCCAGAGCTAATTGTTCCATAAATCTAAAATATAAATCTAACCATTCAGTCATTTTACAACTGCAGATTTAGACTGGATTTCTGTGCTTTGTATCCACAGAAGTGCAAGCAAAATCCAGATTCCTAGCTTGCCTGAAGATAAAGCCTGTAAAATCTTCAGATTATTTTTGTATTATACAGCTGGAGCAACATATGAATTTTGATACATTTCAGTAGGATTTAGCAAACACAAAACTATCATTCGGATATTGAACAAGTAGTTCTGCTTTTTCCTTAATCCCAAGATCTCAGGGTGAGAAAAAAATCCCCCCTTCACACTTTCCTTACCCTTGCTGACTTCAAATAGGACTACAGCTACTGAACAAGCCAGATTCCTAGATTGAACACAGTAGGAGACAGCATGCTCTTTCAGCCATTTGGATGTATAGAAGGCCAAAATTAAAATGCCAAGGTTTTGAACATAAGAAATGAATTAAATCCTCAACAGGAAGACTCGAGTTGTTAGGAAAATAGATATAAAATTCAGCAGCCTTGTAGACAGTAGATTTCTATTTCATTGCCAGTAAAGTTCCACATTAAAACAGCCGGTGGGGTGGAATTATTTCCCATGGATCATGAGTCAGTTCCTTTGCAACAGCGTGCAATGTTCAACTTGATACTACAACCAAGACTAATGCTACAGTACCCTGTAATTGAAGCAAATTTGCATTGTCTTTTGGAATTGGACTGATTTCCATCGCAGTTGCTTTGGGAACTAACCAGATCATCAAGAAAAATAGATTAAAAGAATTTATCAGAGTGACACTTATAGAGTTTCCACTCATTACACAGCACTGAAGGTCTGATCCTGCACTGCTTATTCCCATAAGCAACACTTAATGAAATGCCCATTCCTGCTCACCTAAAAAAAATAATTCATGAGGAAAGGTTATTCATGTAAGTATTGACGAGATAAGATCTTCTATTTGACCTTCCAATTACATTATCTTATATACTTGGGAGTCATGGTGTTAACAGCCATATTTTATAGCTTTATAATCACATATTCTAAGTATTTTTAAAGTTACAAATGGATATCACAATAACTATTTTCATCACTTAGTTCACTAACACCTAAAAAGTCATTTTTGAAAACTTTCCTTTCTAGCATTGATTTGGCTTCTATATGTGTGCTGACCCTAGCAGGACTACTAGTGTTAAGGATTAAATACTGACTGAAAGGTTTTTGCTGGTTTTGTTGAAGTAAAATGAGTAAGTTTGTATGATGCGATTCCAAATCAAACCATAACCCTGAGAGTCTAATACAGGTAAAAAAGTTCTTATATAAGGTCAAAGATTGATATTTATGCCACTTATTTACTCTTAAATATTTCATTTATCTGTACTAACACAAAATAGGAAACCTTTATTGATCTAAAGTATTATTCTATATTATATAAGAATTATTTAGCATTTGCCGAGCATACACTGGATGTTAGGTGTTGCAGAGTGCATGAAATAAACAGTTTGAACACTGCACCATGTAAGTATTATGATTTAACAGATTGTGTTTACCCTGTTTAGTTAGGGAGGAAAAGGAGACTTATCACTTAAAAGGAAATGGATTGGATATGATGTTCTTCGGAAATTAAAAAAAAATGTAGAAAACAATTTTTATTCAAAAGGAGTAAGCAAAAACCAAGAAGAGGTAATGCATGACTCCAGGCAACAAGATGATAGGATCATTGCTGTACCTTTCCCCAGCAGTGATGTGCACCTCTAGCAGAATTATCACATATCCCAGGGCCGATATGAGTGGTCCATAAAACAGATCATAAAGCTCTCTTCTTCCCTCATACTCCTTGTAATTAAAGCAGTGAAATTCTTAAATTTCTTGCCTATCTATCTTGTATTTGTAATTTCACTTTTCTACCAATTCAAAGCCTTACAAACTATATTGCCCTTCATATCCAACCACAACATCAGCTCAAGTTGCAATCCACAGCAGCAAATTATTAGGCTGGGAAAAGAAAGACCAAGGGATCTTTTTCTGCATCTGAACTCCAAATAGCTTTGTTTACCAACGTCATTGATAACAAACTTGGTAATTTCATTTCTTCATAAATATTTGAAAGTTACATTTTGCTAGGTAGATATCTGCTCATTTGATCTAATGGCTGTCCTTTTGAAAATGTCATAGAAAGCCATTAGCATAGCTTCACCAGTGTTAAATGGTTAGATGTAAACGGTGATTGCTGGGAACAATATCCTTTGCCCACAGCACAGTGATGTAAGGGTTGGGTAATTTTATTACCTTTAATAGCATTTGCAGCTATGCAAGCTAAGCCAATGATATGGGTAATCAAATCTCAGGCTTATAAGGTGACCACCTGTGGCTGTTAGGAAAGGAATCCCCACTACCTCAGGCGCAGGCACAATATTGTGTAACCAACAGCCCATCATTTCAGAGAGGGCAAAGTGATGGGGGAGAGGGATGAAAATATTGCTGCAGGTGGCAAACAAATTTAGTTTTCATCCAAACAATTCTGAAACACTGTCCATTTACAGAGGATCTTACACACAAAGTACAGGAAACTTCTAAAGTCTCCCTGTTGCCCCCTGCCATTCCAGCTTGCAAGTCTACCACTTTGGCAGTTCTCTAATCTGTCTAAGACAGGCAGAAGTGCAGTGCTGTCATTAAAGATATATGTGATCCTGTGAATGTCAATGTGCTATGCTCTGTGCTGTTCTGGGACTGTAAATGTTTGGAAGTACAAAATTTTCAGTTGAAAGGAGCAGTCCCAGTGCCACTGTTGACTGGCTTCCCTGAAGAAGCAGTACAAACAAGGTGAGAAGAGCATCAAGGCATGTGTTCTGTTTGCTTATTAAGATCATTTAATTTCCTTAATTATAGACAAATTGTATAGGCTGACCATAATTCTCTCTTTATATCCAGTTATATAGTGATCTCAAAACTAGTAAAGCTGAGGGTGTAGATATTTTCTGTCTTACATAGCATGTCTTTCATGATTTCTCAGTCTATTGTGTTTTTGTGGTCTCACCTCTGCAAATAAAAGCTGCTTCCTGAATGTGGCACAGTGCAGAAGAGATGTGCTGCACTTCTGGAGTACTTTGACCTGCTTGAGAGTTGGGCAGAGAGGAATCTCATGAGGTTCAACAAGGACAAGTGTAGAGTCCTGCATCTGGGAAGAAACAACCCCATGTACCAATACAGGTTGGCGACTGACTTGCTGGAGAGCATCTCTGCAGAGAGAGATCTGCAAGTTATGATGGATAACAAATTAAACATAAGCCAGCAATGTGCCCTGGGCAAGAAGGCCAATGGCATTTTGAGATACATCAAGAAGAATGTGGCCAGCAGGTTGAGGCTGAGGTTGAGGTTCTCCTTCCCCTCTACCCTGCCCTGGTGAGGCCTCATCTGGAGTCCTGTGTCCAGTTCTCAGTTCCCCAGTTCAAAAGGGACAGGGAACTTCTGGAGAGAGTCCAGCGCAGGGCCACCAAGATGATCAGGGGACAGAAGCATCTTCCTTATGAAGAAAGGCTGCAGGAACTGAGACTGTTCAGTCTGAGGAAGAGGAGACTGTGGAGGGATCTCATTAGTACTTACAAGTATTTAAAACATGTATGTCAAAGGACTTTTTTCTGCAGTGTCTTGTGATAGGACTAGGGATAATGGACAAAAGCTTGAACACAAAAAGGTCCATTTAAACTTGACGAAAAACTTCTTTACTGTAAGAGTGATGGAGCACTGGAACAATTAATACATTAAAAGTCACAACACAAAATATTTAGTCCTGAACTACTGTGTATGTGAGGTAAGATGTATTCCACGGCAATCACAATGGCTACTAAATCCTCAACTTTAGATCGAGAGATCTGCTGACCCAGATAAACTACAGAGTATTGTTCAAAGAATTAGACGATAAATCAAAAATATCTCCTATGTGAAATTAGCAAACATGAAGGTAACTTTTTATTTTTATGATGTACCCACTTCCAAGAATACTGCATTGCAGAAAGCATTTAGCTTGTCATGTTCTTCTATTATTTTATTTTACACTTCATTCGTTTCTATTACATAGCCTTGCACTTTATTATTCGGGTGTTCTGTTGTTGCAAACAGGCACTGAATTCTGATCCAGTTATTACATTGGAAATTTTTTGTCACCCTTTAAACTGAAACAAATGAATGACTGTAATCTTCAACGGTTTTAATAATATGTGTTGACTCTTGGGTATTCATGGCCTTTAGATGCCTAGAAATAATAATGTATTTTTATGAAAAATGATTATTGATTAATGAGCTGTATTTTTTTTAAAACAGCAGTCAAGCTAGTAGCTATACTTGTCATGTAATTTGTTATAAATCACATAATGTATATACCAAGCAAAGATATACCAAGCAAATTGAATTTTTTCACTGCAAAATGCCCCCTTCATAACCATATATTCTCTGCTGTCCGAAACAATGAAGGACAAACACACAAATACTAAAAAAATCAACTATCCTCCCTGGACATGGACACATGCTCCAAAAAAATTATGCATGAATAATTATCAGAAACAATTCAGCAATATTGTAACCATCTGTGAAAATAACAAGCCTCTATCTAAACTATTATCCTATACACATAACCTATTATCCTATACACATAAGAATTCTCTTATCTGCCTGTGCTATTACTGGAAAATATGCTTTTTCTGGAGGTCAAGATATGCTCAATATTAATTACTTGATTTTTTTTTTTCCAAGCAAAATACAGGCTAAACTACCCTTACTGTAGTCAATCAACCTAAACCACTGGTAAACCACACTCAGTACCCTCAAACTTAACTGGACACCAAACTTCATATGAAATGGAAGAACTAGGTACTGATCAACCCATTCATGTGACAAAAGAAGCAAAGAAAGGAAACTAACTTCAATGTGTACAATATCCAGCAAAAACATGAACAGTAGGATATTTAGAATGAAAGTTTTAGCCAATAGTATTACACTACTGTAGACAAACTAAACGCGCTATGAACATTGTAACAAAAATATAGATCCATACTCCCTTACTTCTGTGTTGAAGTCTAGGGGTTTCTCTGGAGTTTGAAGTCAGAGATTCAAAGAGTAGTAGAGCATTCAGATGCAGTGCCAGGTAACACTCTGCTTCTACTAACGCACCTTCTGCCAGCATATTCATCTAAAGAGCACACTCAAAACATTCCTCCCTTGTTACTCCTAGCTTGAATATATTGATGAGTTTTTTTCCCTCCACTTGGAGTTACTGTACTTAAAGTGAATGAAATTAGAGAATCACACCTTTCTTTCTTTTTTTTTAATATAAAAGCATTACCTCTCTAACAAACAGAATGGTAGAGGTTGGAAGGGACCTCCAGAGATCATCTAGTCAACCCTGATCATCTAGTAAAAGGAGGTTCACCTAGATTAGGTCACACAGGAACGTGTTCAGGTGGATTTTGAAAACCTCCAGAGAAGGAGACTCCAAAACCTCCCTGGACAGCCTCTGCCAGTGCTCTGTCACCCTCACAGTGAAGTTTTTCTTTCTGTTTAAGTGGAACTTCTTGTGTTCCAGCTTATGTCCACTACCTCTAGTCCTTTCACTGGACACTATATTAAAACGTGTATCTCAGTCCTCCTGACTTCTGCCTTTTAGTTACTTTTAAGTGTCAATGAGATCATCCCTTAGTTTTTTCTTCTCCAGGCTAAACAGCTCCAGGTGCTGCAGCCTTTCCTCATAAGAAAGATGCTCCAGTCCCCTGATCATCTTGGTGGCCCTACACTGGACTCTCTCTCTAGAAGTTGCCTGTCTCTCTTGAGCTGGAGAAACTATAACTGTACACGGTATTATATATATATGTATTATATTATCCGTAACTCTAAGGTCTAATGACGTGACACCTGTGATACTGAAAACCAATAAAGGTGAATCTTTCCCTCAAAATTTAACTTGTTTCCTCATCCTTACAAGATCCAGGAAGAGTGAATGTAATAAATAATATGCACATAAGCATTAGGGGGTTTACTGAGTGACTTCTAGGAAATCTGTCATTTCTTTTTGTACTGAAACTTTCTCAGAGTAGAAAGCTTATTTTCTCATTACTTTTAACAACAACAAAAAAAACCCTCAATCACATACATGATGATTTTTTACATTTTCTCTCAAAGCTCCTTGTGGAGAGATACTCTACAATGCCTATTACTGAACAGTAACTTCCTTCAATAAAGTAAAATACAGGTGCTTCCATTTATTTGTGGTATTTTTCCTAATCTTTTAGATAGAAGAATACTATGGCATTTTAGAGGAAAAAAAACAAACACACCAATCTTTATCTCAGAAGCAACATGTAAGTGATGCAGTAATGTAGTTTATTTTTGTACTTCTCAATCTTTGAGTATTTCAACAAAAAGCTACTAGTTTTTTTCCCCTCACCAGATCCACCACAGAAGAGTTACTTATAATGCAAGTCATTCTCATGCAGGACATAAAAAAGGTCATTCCTCAAATCTGGAAGAAAGACAACCCAACCCTTCCTAATAATTTGTTTGTGAATTAAATTTACTCTTTTTCTAGTATGCTTGGGTAGCACTCAGGAGAACAACTTATGGATCTGAAAATGGTTTTGTTTTAACATGTCCCTGTTTTGCAGAAATACACTTATTAAGTTTATTTTCAGGAAGCCAAAATAGTTTACAAAATTAAAAAGGACATACAATTTGTAATTATGCAAATGACTGACAATACAAAGTATGACTTAATTGGGAAGTTGTATTGGAATCAACCACCAAAATCCTTTAAAAATCTGCCTTGCCATTCCTCAGTCTCCATTCTCTCTCTGCTTGTAAATAGTCAATAGATTTAATTTTGCAAATATATATAATTGTATTTGGCTCAAGAAGAATATAGTCTGGTAAATCTAGTTCAGATTCTGCCATCCCAGTATTTGCCACAAGTGTAAAAATGTAATGATAAATCTTTAGAATACTAATAATTTAAGAAAAAATTTAAGAAAAATAAAATGGTTTTCATTTCAGAATGAGATTTTTGAAGGTCATATTTGGTAACCAAAACAACTTTTGAAAAGTTGTTCTTTATCTTTCAGATAAAAAAATTCTAAAGAGTTGGCAAAACATTAGACACTTCCAAGCAGAAAAAAAAACTTGAATATTCAGAGATTTCTTTAAAAAATTCAGAAGTTACAACACTTCTTTAAATGTCAAGTAAGTTCTTAAATAATGTTTTGCTTATTAAGACATATTTTAATTTTCACATTTAGGAAATCTCGTAACACAAAATCCCCAGCATTTTCACACAAATCAAGAAAAGGTGTGATTCTTCTGTAGGATTATTACAGGATTATTGTATGTATAAACTTACTAAGTAAGTAGAAAGAATGTGTTCTACAGGTGCACAACTAAAAAATCCCCAACACTTCTCTTAGATTCAGGTTCATTTTATTGTGGAATTCTATTATAACCACTAAAATTTTGTTCTTAGTTGATGTTCACACTCAAAAACAATCTCAAGGAAACATTTAGAAGTTGTGTACAGACATAAAATTTCAAATTGGCATCAAATTATCGGTAAGAAAATTCTTTTCAAGTCATTTTTCACTTGTCCCAGTTGGAATTAAATAAACTACAAAATATAAAGCTACTGCAATTTTATGTTTTAAGAATAGTTGAGAATATGGAGGTGGACTACAATAACTATGGATGATACATCCTGGGAAAAATAATACCTATGGAAACCCCAGAAATATTGCAATTCATATTGTTACACTAAATGTTTAAATATGTATTCATTTCACCAATTATTGCAAAACAAGGCATACAGTTTCTTCAAGCTTAAGCTGTTAAGTCAGTGATTTAAAAAAAAAAATCAAAACCAGATAGAAAATTATGAAGAGAAATTACATTTTTCCTACATAAATGTACTCAGTAATATTATCAACAGATAGAAGTACAAACATTTCACTGATGTGGTCAAGTCTAAGAACTTCCTCTTTCTAATTTCATTGAGATTCCACCTAAATAGTTTTATTATTACCAGCTTCAGCCATGGGATGGATAAGCACATTTAAAACATATAAAAAGAGTGGGAAAAGCCTAATGTAGAATACCTTCACAGCTATCTTCCTTTGTAATGCCCTCTATAGGGCTTATTTATATCAGCTAACTAGTACCTAGCATACACAGAGATTTTGGTTCCCCTTTCTGCACATTTTCTCAGTAAAGTGAAACCTAATTTGTTTCACTGATTCCTAGATGCACAACCCTTTTCTTAGATCTGCTTTATTCTTTCAAGCAAAAGGACTTCCACAGATGGGATACAAGTCAAAACATCCTGTGATAACAGGAGACTTATCCAAGAATCAGAGGTTGAAAATAAAAGGGGTAAGAAGATTTTTATGTGAATCAGCATAATGTCCAGTCACATAGCTGTGAAGAAGTTTTAAAGGTAGACAAACACTAAGTCACAAAATAATGCTTGAATTTCAAGTGTTTGAGATACTAAGAACTAATTATTACAATTAAAACTCTTACATTAACTATTTTACTTTCAGTGAATACTACAGAGTAACAAGCCTTGCTTTTGTAACACGTGTAGTGGTTTCGTCTGTGCCAGGTTTTGGTAGTGGAGGGCTACAGGAGTGATTTCTTCAAATAAAAAGGTGCCAGAAGCTTCCCTTGTAGCTGACAGGGCCAGTACCAGTAATTTCTACGATGGATCCACCACTGACCAAAGCCTGGCCAATTAGTGATTGAGGTAACACCTTTGTGAATAACATTTGAGAAGGGGAAGAAGTTGCTGCACAGATGTCAAACGGCAGCAGCAACAGGGAGTGAGAATGTGAGAATATCTCTGCAGATGCTGAGGTCAGTGGAAAAGGAAGGAGAGGAGGTTCCTAGGCATTGGAAGAGAGATGCCCCTGTGAACTGCGATAAAGACTATGGTGAGACAACTGTCCCCCTGCAGCCCATGAAGGTCCACAAAGAAGAAGAGATCCACATGAGGCCTATGGAGGACCCCATGCTGGAGCCTGAAGGAGGCTGTGACTCTGTGGGAAGCCCACTCTGGAGCAAGCTCCTGGCAGGACCTGGGAAGCCGCAGAGGTAGGAGCCCATGCCAGATCAGGTTTGCTGTCACGATTTGTGATCCTGTGGGGGGAATCCACGCTGAAGCAGTCTCCTCATGAAGGACTATTTTCCCCATGAATGACCTACATTGGGGCAGTTTGCAAAGAGCTGCACCCCACGCGAAAGATTTGTGAAGAACTGTAGCCTGTGGGAAGCATCCATGTTGAAGAAGTTCATGAATTACTGTCTTCTGTGGGAGGGACTCTACATTGCAACAGTAGGAAGTGTGAGGAGGCCTCCCCTGGGAAGCCGCAGCAGCAAAGTCCATCTGTAATGAACTGATCATAACACCCATTCCTGCGGGGCAGAAAGAAGGGTACCAGGAAGAAGGAGGGGTGGAGGAATGTGTTGTAAGATTCTGTTTTATTTCTCATTTTCCCTGCTCTGTTCTGATTATTCATAAATAAGTAAAGCCAGTTCTCCAAGTAGAGTCTGTTTTGCCTATGATGCTAATTGCTAATTGTCCTTATCTTGACTCAGAAGCCTCTCATTATATTTCTCTCTCCTCCGTCCAGTTGAGGAGGAAGAGTGATATAACAACTTGGTGGGCATCTGGCACCCAGCCAGGGCTAAACCACCACAGCATGTTACTATTTTCAGTATACTACATACAACATCACATTTACTTGTATGAAAATAGCAGATGCTGACTTCTGCACTGATGAAAGATGCTATCTTTGTATAACGTATACTGTAACCTTGTATAGGGTATAGAATATACTATACAATATCCTTGTAGTATACTATATCCTATACTACATATATACATTATCCTATCCTATAATAAATATATCTTTGTATAGGGTATACTATATCTTTGTATAGGGTACAACCCCTATATGTAGAATACATACAAGCTGAATTCATTTCATACATTATGAACTCAATCATTTCACTACCTCAAAGCTACTCGGTAGAAAATTTTAAAAAGAAAATAATTTATCCTTACAGACCAGATGCTTTTCTAATGGACTCTTCAGTCTGCCTGTGAACACCTCTGAATTTTATTTTTACTAACTTCACAGCCAGGAAACAACAGGCTGTAAGGATACATTGCAGAGCGAAGTTTCAACTAGCAATAATCCTTCACTAAATACAATCTTAAAAGATAAGTACATGCTTAAAGACCTTTGCTTAAATCCAATACTTCAACAGTTCCAAGTCTGAAAGGTGCAGAATTTTTATGTTTACATATATATTGTTTATATTAACTGCATTACAATCACTCAACATATATAAGACATCGAAGAGAAAAAAGCTATGAGAAATGTTTATGTTTATTGTATAAAGTATATTGAGTGGGTTTTGTATAATAAATGTTTCCTGCAGAAGAAATTAGAATTCTGGAGGTTATTACAGCTCATAAATTACTGAATATAGTGACATTTCTCAATCTCCTTCCAGTGACAATTCACATTTCAGTCAATTTGAAGATTCCTCACAGTATACTTAGGCCAGCTTGTTTCAAAATGCAAAACACAAATATATCCATTGTGTTTTCAGTTATAGCTTTCAGCATTAAAGCTTTTTATTTCTTCTTAGCTTGTGATGTAATCATCTTGTATCAAACACTACAGTTTAGTACAGTATCCCATCACAAATTTTTAAGTCTATGACCATGCAAACAAGAATAGTTTGATGGGTAGGAAAATGCGTACCTTTACCTCTTCTAATCGTTCAGCCTAAATCCCATCGCACATAAAAAAGAAACATCTGCTGCATGATTCATTTTGTAGATTTAGTCCAAAAATAAGTTATGGATTTAACACATATTAACAAATATATAGTATTACTGGGGTTTTTGTCATTACTAAAAGAAGAAAACAAATGTATACATTCAACCAAAAGTTCTGAATAT
Source organism: Urocolius indicus (assembly GCA_013401255.1). Taxonomy (NCBI): domain Eukaryota; kingdom Metazoa; phylum Chordata; class Aves; order Coliiformes; family Coliidae; genus Urocolius; species Urocolius indicus. Next base: position 150,106 of record WBNH01005208.1, on the reverse strand, counting down.
CTTTCTTGAAATCAATGTACCAGTAAAGAAGCATTTAAATGAAAAGAAGATTATGATAACATATGGACAAACAATTCTGGATTATAAACAAAGGTCAAACTCAAACATGAGAAGCATTTTTTTAAAATCAGAACAACCCTGAACACAGACTTGATTTAGTCAGATACAATAATATTCCTTCTCCTTGCATTTTTCACAGGCATAATAAACACTTGTGTAGATAATACAACTGTGTGCGAAAATGATAAGCAACATGAAATGCAACAGAATTTTATAGTAGTTTCTAGTATCACTCCACAAATGAGGCACATCAGGATATGGACCACAAGATGTGACATTGCCTCTACCAAGGACACAGTAGCATGTATTCTTCACTTCCCTGAGAACTACTGCAAACTAGCTCACATGACTGAAATGTGGTCATGGATAGCTATGTCCTTTTTAGGAAAGATGGGCCAACAGGGCAAGGTGGTGGAGCTGCTCCTTATGTGAGAGAGCAACTGGAATGTACTGAATTCTGTCCAGGTGAAGATAAGGGGTGATTTGAGTGTTTGTGAGTTAAGGTTCAGGCTAACATGTGTGATGTTGTGGGTATCTATTTCAGGTCACCTTTTGGGGTTGTTGGATTGGGGAAGTAGATGGTTGGGGAAGTTGATGAGGCCTTCTGCAGGCAACTGGGAGCAGCCTCAAAATCTCAGGCCCTGGTTCTCATGAGGGATTTCAACTACTCAGACATCTGCTGGAAGATCTACACAGCTAGTCAC
>WBNH01005208.1:128273-149097 GCA_013401255.1 Urocolius indicus | reverse complement strand
AGGGCTAAACCACCACAGCATGTTACTATTTTCAGTATACTACATACAACATCACATTTACTTGTATGAAAATAGCAGATGCTGACTTCTGCACTGATGAAAGATGCTATCTTTGTATAACGTATACTATAACCTTGTATAGGGTATAGAATATACTATACAATATCCTTGTAGTATACTATATCCTATACTACATATATACATTATCCTATCCTATAATAAATATATCTTTGTATAGGGTATACTATATCTTTGTATAGGGTACAACCCCTATATGTAGAATACATACAAGCTGAATTCATTTCATACATTATGAACTCAATCATTTCACTACCTCAAAGCTACTCGGTAGAAAATTTTAAAAAGAAAATAATTTATCCTTACAGACCAGATGCTTTTCTAATGGACTCTTCAGTCTGCCTGTGAACACCTCTGAATTTTATTTTTACTAACTTCACAGCCAGGAAACAACAGGCTGTAAGGATACATTGCAGAGCGAAGTTTCAACTAGCAATAATCCTTCACTAAATACAATCTTAAAAGATAAGTACATGCTTAAAGACCTTTGCTTAAATCCAATACTTCAACAGTTCCAAGTCTGAAAGGTGCAGAATTTTTATGTTTACATATATATTGTTTATATTAACTGCATTACAATCACTCAACATATATAAGACATCGAAGAGAAAAAAGCTATGAGAAATGTTTATGTTTATTGTATAAAGTATATTGAGTGGGTTTTGTATAATAAATGTTTCCTGCAGAAGAAATTAGAATTCTGGAGGTTATTACAGCTCATAAATTACTGAATATAGTGACATTTCTCAATCTCCTTCCAGTGACAATTCACATTTCAGTCAATTTGAAGATTCCTCACAGTATACTTAGGCCAGCTTGTTTCAAAATGCAAAACACAAATATATCCATTGTGTTTTCAGTTATAGCTTTCAGCATTAAAGCTTTTTATTTCTTCTTAGCTTGTGATGTAATCATCTTGTATCAAACACTACAGTTTAGTACAGTATCCCATCACAAATTTTTAAGTCTATGACCATGCAAACAAGAATAGTTTGATGGGTAGGAAAATGCGTACCTTTACCTCTTCTAATCGTTCAGCCTAAATCCCATCGCACATAAAAAAGAAACATCTGCTGCATGATTCATTTTGTAGATTTAGTCCAAAAATAAGTTATGGATTTAACACATATTAACAAATATATAGTATTACTGGGGTTTTTGTCATTACTAAAAGAAGAAAACAAATGTATACATTCAACCAAAAGTTCTGAATATCTTTCTTGAAATCAATGTACCAGTAAAGAAGCATTTAAATGAAAAGAAGATTATGATAACATATGGACAAACAATTCTGGATTATAAACAAAGGTCAAACTCAAACATGAGAAGCATTTTTTTAAAATCAGAACAACCCTGAACACAGACTTGATTTAGTCAGATACAATAATATTCCTTCTCCTTGCATTTTTCACAGGCATAATAAACACTTGTGTAGATAATACAACTGTGTGCGAAAATGATAAGCAACATGAAATGCAACAGAATTTTATAGTAGTTTCTAGTATCACTCCACAAATGAGGCACATCAGGATATGGACCACAAGATGTGACATTGCCTCTACCAAGGACACAGTAGCATGTATTCTTCACTTCCCTGAGAACTACTGCAAACTAGCTCACATGACTGAAATGTGGTCATGGATAGCTATGTCCTTTTTAGGAAAGATGGGCCAACAGGGCAAGGTGGTGGAGCTGCTCCTTATGTGAGAGAGCAACTGGAATGTACTGAATTCTGTCCAGGTGAAGATAAGGGGTGATTTGAGTGTTTGTGAGTTAAGGATCAGGCTAACATGTGTGATGTTGTGGGTATCTATTTCAGGTCACCTTTTGGGGTTGTTGGATTGGGGAAGTAGATGGTTGGGGAAGTTGATGAGGCCTTCTGCAGGCAACTGGGAGCAGCCTCAAAATCTCAGGCCCTGGTTCTCATGAGGGATTTCAACTACTCAGACATCTGCTGGAAGATCTACACAGCTAGTCACTAACAGTCCAGGAGGTTCCTTCAGTGCATCAGTGATAATTTCTTGCTGCAAATGGTGGATGTGCCAACTAGGAGAGGATCACTACTGGATCTTGTACTCCTGAACAAGCAGGGTCTGGTTGAAGCAGTGAAGGCTGAGGGCAGCCTTGGCTGCAGCAATCATGAGATGGTGAAGTTCAGGATCTTGTGCAGTAGGAACAGAATACCAATCAGGATCACAACCCTGGACTTTAGCAGGGCCAACTCTGGCCTTTTTAAGCAATTGCTAGGGGACATCTCGTAGGACCAAAGCAGATGGTCTCTATTCAAGGATCACTTATTCCAAACTCAGGATTAGAGCATCCCAGTGGGTAGGAATCAATAGTTAAACAGGGAACTGTTGGGCAAACTTGAGTGTGAGTCTATAGATCATGGAAGGAAGGGATGGCCACTTGGGATAAATATAAATGAATGTGGATGAATATATATTGTCAGAGGATGTAGGGAGGCAGTAAGGAAAGCTAAAGCTTTGTTGGAATTGTGCCTTGCAAGGGAGGTCAAGGACAACAAGGGCTTTTTCAAATACATTCCAGACAAAACTAACACTAGAGGCAATGTGCTCAATACTCAAACAGAAAAGCTAAGCAGTAATTAGTATATAGTTTGCTTCAAATGGTCAAGTGAATAAAAAAATGAATACTGAACAGCATAACTAGTAAATACAGTGAAATAAAACATCTAAATCCATTTATTCTGATGTGATGTAGTATTTTATATTTTTATAGAATTAATGAGAATGATTACCCTGAGGATGCTCTTTACATTATTTTATGTACCTATTTCTAATATTAATAAAGTGTGTTTGTCTGAAAGTTCTATTCAATGACCATTTAAAAAACTCCACGCACATCTGAAAAATATAAAATAGGTATTGAGGACAAACTCTTGTTTATACCTTACAGAGCATATTTGAAATCCGTGTTTCAGAAACATCATTATACAAAACCAAATCTTATCTAGAAAAAGACTTTTTAAGTATTTTACTTTCTTTTCGGCGGTAGATAATATTATTAATTACTTTTTTTTTCCTGTATGCCTTCCATACATTAAAAAAACATTCTTTAGTTCTGAAATATAAAGAAATGTGATTGTCTTATGATTATCAGAATACTAGCAGACTAAAAAATACTACAAACTAACATTCTTACTGAAGCCACAGTCTATATATTAAAGCTTACATATCTTTAGTACATCTAGGCAAAACAGAAGAAAACGGATGTATTGTTACTATGTATGTTTGTTCAGTTCTTCCATCATGATGATATTTCTTTTGATTCTACATTTTCCTTTTGAAGTATCGCCTTAACATTTAGCTTGCAAACTAATGTGCATATTAGCATAAACCTGTGCTTAACATTTATTCTATAGGCCTCTAGACAAAAGCCTGAGTTAGCATATAAGGTCAGAAAAATAGACTTTATAAATGTTAAAACAGTAAACCACAAGGTTCAGGAGAATATTACAGAAATGGTGTAAAAAAAAAAATTACCTGCATCAAGGCTATTAATATAATTTTTTTTTTAAAATGGTCAATAAGTAACCTCTAAACACATGTGAATTGTACACAGAGAGAGAATTGTCTACAAAAAGTAATAAAATAATTTAAAATTCCTGTGTTTACAGTCAGAATTGACAAATCTTAGAATCAAAAAGTGGATTTTCTTTTTATTCCAATGCAAATCCAGGTTATATTAGCAGTCTTGATATCTCTGATGTTACTACAGTTTTCTGTTGCTTTAACACTGAGAAGGCCATTTCATTCTAAAAGTTATCTTTGACTCCTCCAAGCAATCCCCACCCTAGTAATACAGTCATCAGGTGAATTCATAGCATTCTTACAGATGTTTGGGAAGAGCTCCATATAAGACTACAGAAAAGCCAGATCTCATAAATACAGCTAAGTAGAATGACAGAAGACATATATAAACACATGCAAATAGGTCTCTGACAAGCAGAGAACAATGGATGGTTAAGACAGTTTCTTATTTTGAAGTTCACTGACAAGCCATTCTACCAGAAACAGAAGTAGCAGAGAGGCAATTTTTAAATTTTTTTCCAGCTATCAGCCTTGCCAACTCCTAAACTTCTACTCGATCTAAGACAAATATCACAGGTCCCTTTTCAAGCTTCTGTTCATGAAGGCAGGTTAACATCCAGGAATTCCCAGTTCTATTTGGAAAGTAGCATATAGGCAAGGAGAACTTGATTCTTGGGACAAAAAGATTAAACCTGGCTCAAGTACTGGCACTGAAATTACATCAATATAGAGAAAAAAGATCTATATATAGCCTAGCCCTAAGGATGCCTTACACTTTTGAGAGCTATTTGATTACTTTAACATTAAGCCTTTACAGAATGTTTGAAGAGAGCTTTGTGGGGCTGGGAGGGTGGGGGAAGTAGTATAACCAGACAAGAAAGCCACCGACAGACAAGTGAAATAAGTGTAAATTAAAAGAAATTTACAGTCAAATTATTGTCCATGTATTCTGAATTACAACCAAGGACAAGAGAAAAATACAGTTGAGAGATTTTTCTTTCAGTACATTCTGAAACAAGGTTAAAGGTAGAGAATTAGAGAGAGATTTTTATTTAGCATACAGGAATCAAGCCACAAATGACACTGGGCACTGAACCACCATTTAAATGACACAGCACTCTCATGGTTCTGGAAACTTTAGCTGAGCTGGCGCCTATACCTAACACAGCAGTACTGTCCAAAAGCTGATGTGCTTACAGGCTGATCCCAGCAAACTGCTGTCATCACTAGCACAGTTCAGGCTCGCTGGGAATCAATTTCATCTGGACCTGAAGTGCTCAGTGCTGCCAGGTCTAAACATCAGCACAGGTCTAAGCTCAGTACACAAGGTCCACACTTTTCCCCGGCAATTTGCAATGCTTTAATTTCAGCTTCTGCTCCTTTTTGTCCTAGAGGTTTCACTGTATATGCATTTAAAAGGAATTCAAGCAAGACAGCAGCAGAGCCAAAAAGACCAAATCCATGTCTACTGATGAAGATTATGTCTTACTTCGAAGAACGGACTCGAGCAACCACCTCCCATCAGTTCCAACACTGACAGCTTCCTTCTAAGTAAGGTACTTCTCTGCAGCTACTTTTGTTCTTAGGAGAACAAAATTTTTAAATTGATTTCAATAAAGGAATGGAGACACCCTTATACATCATCAGAGCAAAAGGTCTGCTTACCCTCTTACCTGACCTCCAACAAGCCATTCACAGGTGTTCAAGAAAAGAGCATAAAAAGTGTGACAAGCAGTATGTGTCAGGAGAAGGATTGTTCCCTGCAGTATTATACAGGCATTTAACAATCATTTTTTTTTAAGAGAAGATGTTTTATAGCCACTAAGGGACACTGGATTATTCAATTTTTTTTCTTATTCTCTGGCCTCCCTACCCCTAGAAGCCATAAGTTTAAACGACTAACTTCTCTCAAAAGGGGAAGAGAGGTATTTTCTACTTCAGAGCTGCTGTCTGAATAATGGCATTGGGCACCTCTTAGAACTGCCACTGTCAGAAACAGTGAGCAATCACTCCCTATTCACCTTTTCTATACTCTCATGATTTCGTAAATCTCCATCATATTTCAGCTCTCCTGTACACTTTTTTCTCATTTGAAGAGTCAGTTTCATCTTTCTTTTAAGGCTCTTTCTTCTTCCACATCTCTGTTCTTTCCCACTCTAGGCTTATTCTGGTCCTTTAATATAATTCTAGGATGTCCTTCCAAAGTGCTGAGAACTAAATTAGGGCCCAACATTGCATATATGTCGATGCAGCTGTTTTATCTTGTCCTTAAGTGCATTACTTTGCATTTATGAATACTGTAGTTCTGCATGCCTTTCAGTCACGTCATACGATCATTCTTCAGAAAGTCAAATATTAAGCTGACTGAACAGCTGTGTACTTAACTGTCATGCTATCATTTACTCCATTTTCCCCAGATTATTTACAAAGGTAACCAGCCCATTTCCCAGCATATGTTCTGCGAGATGTCAGAAGAAACTATACCCTATGTAGGACCAGAACAAAAAGCAGTATTTGCAGTGACCACCTTTTATTCCCTTGATATCAAGGCTAATCAAGGTCACACTACACAACAATTCACTCAGCCACTTCATTCCTTAACTTTGTAAGGACCCTTAAACAATTCATTTTCTTGTTTTAGTCTCAAACTCCTACTACTGGTACTGCAGTTTGCGACTGTGTTGAGGGCTTCTTGCTGGAGAAGGCAAAGCTGCACTTCAGTGAATTCCTAAACTGTTCTTGAGCCAGCAGTGTAGCAGAATAGTAGCTCTGTTTGTTTGCTATAGCCACAGGTCCTCTTGAAGATCCTTTTGCCATCTCACTTCTCTGTTCCTTAACCTGTTAGGCAGTCCCACTAGTTTACCAGTACGTTTCACCATCTCATTATTTAATAGAGGCTTATTATCTACCTCAGATCAGCTATAATATGAATCACCATGGTCTCTTCTAATTGTGTTATGGAGCTTAAAAGGAAATCACATGTACCTGTTTATTAAAGGAAATGCTTCTCCAGGCTTGTATTCTCCTTCTTTGAAAATGAAAGACAGAATTCTTTATCATCTGTTTTTTCAAGGCAAATCAAACCACACTAGTAAGGCTGATTGCAATTGAGTTTCTGCAGCTTCCAGTAATCTAGATATTGACTTCAGAGAAGGATGTTCAACATAGCTCATGTGGCAGATCAAGAATTTCATTGTCATGTGGATATATTCTATTTCCATAAGCAAAGGACTGAAATTTCTAAACAAGGGACAAAAGGCTACATTTTAAAATTTTCATAAGAATAATATGAAGTGACAGAAAAATTGTTAAGAAGAAAATTTGACTAGTTTTATTTTTCCTAAACTGAAAATAGGTTAGATGCCTTTGATTTGAGGTTCAAATTCACCCTACCCACTCTGTAGGACAATAATAACCATGTTTAAAGTAAAAATACCTGAGGATCTACAAGCTCTCAGTCTTGTCAGTTCTAGCTGACACATCTAACACTCAACTGGATTTCTAAAGTTCATACTTAAACAAGTATTCCCTTTGCATTCACAGGAAACATACAGTGAATTCAATCACTAATGGGACTGTTTTTGGAACAGGGCACTTGTCAGCTGAAGCAGTACTGTCACAATCTGGCTTTTGCAAAATATTTTACCAAGGCAGAGTTAAGTTACTACCACATAACAACACTTGCTGCTGTGATAGCACAAAATAAATTTTACACACATTATTTTTAGCTGAAACTATTTTTTATTTAAATAGCCATCTCTTCTTATGTTGGTTTCTATTTACTCGCATGATTATGACTCATTATGACTTAAAATCTATTTTTGCATCTTTTCCTATTTTTCTTTTACCTATTTAATTGTTACAGCAAAGATTTTCTAATATGTTGCATGTCCTCCTCCTTCTGCTAGAGACTATTCATTTTAACAGAGTTAAGGTTACAAAATACAAACTGATAATTCTTCCAAGTCAATATAAACCTATGCCCCTATACATATCCATATACCATGGGACAATAGCACTGTAGTAATTTGTATAAGTACTACAATGTGTTGGGCAATTAAAAACCTACAAAAGAGATTAGCAAGGGTTTCTGAAGTTGAAATACTTAAATCTTTTTCAGCTGATGCAAGCACACAGTTCTGATGACCTCAATGGAATTTCTAAAATTTCCATGTCTCATAATGCCTATCGTTAAAAAAGGCATTCATAATTGAACTTCCAGGCATCTTTCTCTAAAGAAATTGGAACATTCAAAAGAAAGGTTGCTCATCTGTCCGAGACAGGTGCAGCTAAGTGCTGCCATCTGTCTTATGATTCTCTTTGTAATATCCCTCCAATTACCTTTTACTTCTGTGTGTAATTCAGTCTGCCTCTTTCAGAATGCTGAGCTGCCCAGAGATGAAGTGCAGGTATTTAGCAGCTGTTCTGTATAATATGCAATCTACCTTTTTTTTTCCTCCCCAGATTCAAATGTAGTGGATTAAGATAGAGAAGTCTGTTCTTTGCTGTTCAACTATTCAACTGCCGACATCTATTAAGGTAGAATCTAAGCAAGGCCTATATATGCCATTCTCTTCTATAATCACAATCTTTTAAAATCTCATACTGATACAGCATTTACTATACTATAGTATTATTAATACTTATTTGAATATATATTACTATATATTTACCATATTTACAGTATTTTTTTAGTTGGCTCTCAGCTAGTGTTATAAATAGTGGACAAAATATCTAATTTGCAAATCCTGGTGGTAAAGCCATTTCTTAATTAATATGCAATAGTAATTACAGAAGTTAATGTCAAAATACCACCTGAGAAATCAGATGAGATATCAAAGAACCCACATTTCATTTTTCTTTTTGTCATCTTGCATACAAGCAAGGGCAGCAAATAACATCTGTACATTAGCTGTCCAGTCATATTAGCAAAATGTAACTGTAACGTATTTATTTCTTCCAAGAGAAAGTAGTCTCAGGTTATTTTAGAACTTCCAGCAGGGAACATAATATCAGGGTTCAGTTTAGGTTTTTTGCAAGTGGTCCATCAAATGTAAAAAGAAAAAAATTAATTCCAAAACAGAAAAGTGTTAATCAATGACTATTGATGGATCTCCTGTTTAAGTAGCACACAAAGAAAGTAAAAATCAAACTCCCAAGAACGTGAGGAGGCTACAAAAAATACTCAGGATCTCAAATCACAACTTATTCTGACTTCTGTATTTATCTGCTTTGCATAACCAACTTTTTTTTCCCTACCTTTATTTTTATTGTCATTTATTAAATCTTCTCATTTTTAACTGGAAATTTGTTGCCTTATTGCTGACTTTGCTTCAATGCAGGGTTTGCAGTTTGACTTAGTGGTTTTTTTCATGAAAATCATATCAAAACTATTAATGTCATCTGCCCTGTTCTCAGGGATAGAAAATAATATCAAACAGCTTTGTACTTATTATAAACATATGACCCTTCTTCCCAGACTGTCAAAATGCAAATATATAGATGCGCTCAATGTTGATGACATTTGAGCAGTGTAGTAACGCATCTTGAGTTTCTCCTTCAGAAAAGGCATCAGAAATGTAATGCAGATATAAACAAAATCTGAAAACAGTACTGTTCCTACAAGTAAATAAACTCTGAAAACAGTATTGTTCTTGCAACACAAACCTTTTTACATCACTGAAGAAAAACATACACTTTTAACTGTTTTGCATTAATTATTTTTTTATACCTTTCATTTCCCATTTTCATTATTCAAATCTAATAGTTTAGAACTTTAAACAAAAATAACTATTGACCATTTCTGTAAAGAGAAGACAATGAGACTTGAGTTGTATTCATAATACTCCTAAATCGTATTTCCTGACCCTATTGCTTTGCATTATCAGCTTCTTTTTTAGTTACAATTTCTTTATGATCTTCTAGAATAATTAAAAAGACCTCATCATTCTTTAAATCAGTAGTCCATAAGCATAAAAATGTAAAACAACTTACCTACCTATGTTCCCAAAAGCTTAATCCTTTTATTTAAGCTTTCAGCAAAGGAAGATCATTTCCTACAGTATCATACTGAAGAAAAAAGGAAAAAAAGAAGTTTCAGTCATTAAAACCCAAGAAACATGAGTTGCAATATATCAAGGTTTTGTCCCATTGGGAAGTGTGAAAGCATGCAGAATTTTAAGTTACACAATTTAAAGTATCTAAAATATGTTCCATTTAATCATTTACATCTTGCAGCACTATTTCATTAAATAGTTAAATATTTATAGCTTCTAAGGCCCTAATTAAAAAGTTTTCTCAAAATTATCTTCCTTATCTCATATGAAGACTTAACACATGAAAACAGATGAGCCAGTAAGATTTGAAGTGATATAATCCATAAATATTCACTCTTGAATGGCAGAGCGAAATAATAAGCACGCAAAAGCTGCTCTGAAAGTAATCTTGTCCAAACCCACAATGCATAACCAGATCCAGCTTATGTGGCTAAAACAACTTGTAACTGTCTCTTAAAAATGCTTTGATTATTAATAAAGAACTGGAAGAAATTGTTGAGGTAAGCAATTTTAGACCATCACAATAGATTGAGCACTTTGTCCCCACAATTTAAAAAGCAACAAAACACTAGAACCATGCAGCTGACTCTTAAAACATAGAAAAGTAAAGAATCTAGACAGAAGTGCAAGTTAAAACCGAACCACTAGATTAAAACAACAGTTCTGAAGACATGGGATAAATTCACAGCTCTTTGAACACAGATGCACTTTTCCACTTATACTCTCTCTACCCTCAATGTCAGTTTGCACCCTTCCCATAGGTGGAATCAGCCCTCTCACCTCTCCATTATTCTCCAATAGAAAACTCATTTCTGTTCTTTCTTTTCCTTTTAAAGCTGAAAAATAAAATACATCTTTATCCAGAATAACAGCTCCCAGGATTTCTATTCTCAGGGGAAGGATTTTCATTCAAGCAAAGTGCAGGATACACCAGCATCAGCAGAGCTATGGTTACCTGGCTGCTTTCCTAAATCATTCTTGTGTGATTTAATTCATCTGCATAATGGACGAACACTTACTAATGGAGGCCTTCACACAGTTTAAATACAGAGATGCCTAACTGTAAAAGCCTATATAGCTACCACTATGAGACAGGTATCCATCAACAGTCATGCCATGGCAGAGATCTTGCTCCTACAACTCGGGCATCTACAACTCATTACTGGGGAGCAGGCATGTGCTTGTTGCTTTCCTGGGACCCAAGGTCAGGAAGTGGAGCAATAACTCTAGTGCAGACAGGCAAAGAAAGAGAACTACAGAACTACTTGTTACAGAATTACTCATATTCTCTTTCCATCCTAACAGGAGCTGAAAGGATACCAAATTCCTGCACTTGGATATATACACTCCAATCGGTGCCCAAAACGGGAGTTAGCAATTCCTGTCAATCTTGTGCCAAGCACCAAAATAATACGGGCCACTTGTAGCATCTAAGTAACTGAATGTTCTTTGCTTTATTTAGAAATAGTTTTGTAAAAACATGCCTAAATAATTACATACCATTTATCAGTTGCATCAACAATTTACTGCTTTAGCTGTCCAGCTGATTTCAGATAAAATCAGTTTGGATTTATCTAAGCACAGGGACCAAATATTTAGCAGAGGTAATAACATTCTTCAAGAGATATTATTGCATTGCTAATACAAGTAATGTAATAAAAAATACTACTCTTTAATATTTTATACATAGTAATTGTTGTGGGGTTTTGTTGTTTGTTTTGTTTTGTTTCGTTTTTTAAAGAAACTGGCAAAAATCCTGATTTAAAAAAAGGTGGTATTTAAAAACCCTATTTAAAATGCTGGAGGCATTTTATTTGACTTTTCTCAGCAACATTTTCATTTCTCTCTGAAAAAAAAAATACAAGTGATTGTCATCATGCTTATGTTTCTTTAAATTTTTAGCAGTAGCTTTTTCTGTCTGGAGTTTGAGGGGGAGGTATTTTTTGCGTTTCTTTGCTTTAAAAAAAAAAAATATGGTTACTGATGGGGTTTTAGTGCATTAGCCTTGGCAGTCCACCAGCCACCCACCCAGTCTCTCCCAGTCCCCCTCAGCAGGAAAAGGGAGAAAATAAGATGAAACAAAGCTCAAAGGTGCAGATAAGGACAAGATGATCACTCACCAGTTACCATCACAGGCAAAACAGGCTCAACTGGGGGAAGATTAATCTATTACCTATTAAGAACAGAGTAAGATAGTGAGAAACAAAAAACTAAAATCATTTTGCCTCCTTCTTCCCAGGCTCAGCTTCACTCCTGAGCCCTCTGCCTCTGTCCCACAGGAAGGCCCCTGAGCCACTTGCTGAGGCAGGCCCATCGGAACTGGCTGGAACTGGCTGTGTCTGGTATGGGGAAGCCCAGTTGCTCCTCACAGAGGCTGCCCTACAGCCTGCACCTAGCACTGTGCTCCAGAGCGGTTGCCATTTCCCTGTTTTGGACCTTTTCATTCTCTAGCCTCTCTTAGTCACAACCTCATAAACTTGTCTTGTGCACCTTCCCTTCCACAGTCATTAGATTTTTAAAAGAAATTAAAAGTCAGACAGGAGCAGTGAGGCGTAGCACAAAAGAAACTGACACACTATAAGCGTTGTTGTGGGGTTTTTTTTCTCTGAGGTTTAGTTGGGTGAGTTATTGCTATTATTAGAAATTTCTATTAAAAAGCCCATCTAATCCTCCAGTAGCAGATAAGGATGAAGAAAATACCTAACTTCCAATATTGAGTCTGTAAGGGCATACCATCTCTAAATGTATAGTCAAATCAGTACTATCTTCGGTTCCATTTTTCTGGTGTCAATTAGTATAAATACATAAAGTATAAATATTTAATTCATTACCAAATCTTCTGTGCCACAGATACGTGGGGAAAGATGTGCCCTGCTTAGCCATTTGAAGCATTTAGCACTGCACATACTTTAATGCATTCAACAAGCTCAAAATATATAGTTCTAAGCCCAAGTATTTTACCCTCCTTTCTTCACTTTTGGGCTTAATTTCTTCTATCGCATCTCTTTTATCATAGTGACAGAAGAAATTAACTGTCACAAATACTAGAGAATTAGTCAACAATATATTTTAAGCTTTGAAATATTACACTGACGTGCTAGCTGATTAGCATTCACATTTTCAGATCAAGAGACTATAAAGGCAAATACCACTACAGATACTGAAGTAAAGGAGCTTGAAGCTAAGCACACAATTCAAATAAGATACAAATCACTGACGGTCATGTTCACTCCATGGAAAAATCATAAAAGTTGGGTTAGCAAAAAAACTCTAACTTGACTTTTTGACAAAAAAAAAAAGATAGAAATCCAGTGCCTGTGAAATTGTAGGAGTTGTGGAATTAGTCATACAGCAAATCTATTCCTATAATACATGTTGCATGAATATTTGGTGGCAAAATTACATCATTTTTCTGCTTTTTATTTGCTGCTAAACACCAGATCAATGACACTTGTGCAAAAGCAATAACAGTAAAACTGATCTACTGTCAGACTGTCGTGGCCTCACAAAAGCTATTTATGAAGACAACTTGCACAAAGCAAGGACCTAGCTTAATTTTTAGATTCTAGGTTAAATTGTTTCTAGTTTCTGAAACTAGAAAAGGAGTTGGCAGCCTTAAAAAATAAATCGTATCAAAAGATCACATTTGATACACTCAAAATTATCCTTATCCTTCTAATATGGCTCTGTGGAGTTCATTGAAACATTAAGATCCTCAATTTTCCTTGTGCATCCCTTCAAATACTGCATGAATACTTGCGAGCTAAACCCAATGTTATGTTATTGCCATGGTTTGCACGTATTACTACCTTTTCATTTCACTATAAAGGAAAGGGAAATACTAAACTATAATATATTCCATCTTTTTAAATGGTTGAGAAGGTTCTGGGCTGTTACAATGCAGAGTCTAGAAACTCATCCCAGCAATAAGATAATGGCTACTCTGTGTTAAAGTAAAATGTAAAACCCATCATTACTTGAGGAGGTGCACTCTAAAAGTATAAATCCTGACTGGCAGACAATTAGTTATTACTTTTACCACTTGCCTACACACCCATTAAGTTAATGTTTTTGAATTCCTCCCTAAAGACCCAGTAGAACTTTATGAAATACAGTGACACAAAGTCTGACACGGCCCTTGTAACAAAACACGCCTCAGATAGCAATTAATCAAAGAATGCCATGAGCTCAACAAAACCTTCAATAAATACGACAGGACTGAACATCTACAGCTATTGTTTCAGCTATAAATCTTGCAAATGCTTTTTACTGTAGCAACAAACTGCTAATAAATTCAACTTGCATTACCAGAAACATATAAAGGACAGGATACACTTGATGATGTTTTTTCAGTGTCCTCCTGGAGCCCATGCACTCAGGCATATTGTTTCCAGAAATATTTTACAGTTAGGAGTGATGCACTGTCCCCCTTACCCTCTCACATGACTGATGGGACAGAGAACATTGGCTGAATGCCATTGCCTGGCACTACATTCCTCTCCCTCAAAAGAGATGAGAGGTTTTGTGCTTACAATTCACATTAACTTTAGCAGCAATCATGAACATTAATTGCATACACATCATAGAGCAAACAGGCTTATTAAAAAAAGAGTAATATTAGAAGTTCTGTCATTGCTACTGCACAAAAGTAATGGGAGTTTTTAAATACTCTTCTAATGTATATATTCAATAAATGAGACTGAAAAGCCAGCCTAAGCTAAGGTTACTCAGTGAAGAGTCTCAAATTTTCAAAGTACTTCAAATACGAATTGAGTAAAGTAGCACAAAACATAGGAATTTCTCATCTATGTTTGTTTCATCTCAAAGAAGAAATGATTCCTGCAGTGAGATTTATGGAAGGGTTCATATCCCACATGCTTTAATCTCTACTACCTACAAAAAGGTCACTGTCTTATTTTTACTTTCACCTCGTATTATCACATTTTGTTCTGAGTAAGAACATGATAGATCCAAAGAGAAAAAGATAGAAAATCTTGTTTGGCATCAACAGAAAAGCTGGACTGAACAAAAGGTCACAACCCCTATGCCTCTGGTCTATCAGTACTAAGTTGGTTTAGATTCAAATTGAGTCAAGTTGAATGTACACGGCTTGTCAGCAAATTGCGCTCAGTGTAATACAGCAGTTAACTATTGACACTGTACAGCAGCTGGGAGGGGGAAACTTATTCGGACAATTAGTGGGATAGGTGTTTTCACTTATTTCATGACATTCTCAACATTCTTACTCAACTTGCTTGCTTCTTCATTTTTTGATGGTTAGAAACCTGCCGTCATCTGCAGCTTTCAAAAATGCAAGGCCAATGGAGCACAAAGGATTAAAGCGTAAGGCTCTGAAAGTCTCTTTCTATCTCTCTGCACATCCTCCCCTACTTACTGACAACACCACAAGAGGCAAATAGGAGAATCGTTCCACAGAAAAAGAACTTCTTTTTACCTGTTCCAATGAAGGGAGGTAAAGACAACATTATATCCATTTCTCTGATGCAATCTGGCATAACCTGTTGAGTCTGGGAAGACTGCAAATTTGAAGTTTATCCCAGAGACATGTAATCTCTGTTTTCTGAGGTCTCAGCATTTTGCTGGTGTTCATCCTTAACAAGTTTTATACAACTCTGCTGTACTGGTGTTTTCACACCTGGCCGTCTGCTTCCTTGAAGTAGAACCATCTAAAACTAAAGTAAAGCAAGAGCTTGGTACACTCTTACTACTAAAGACAGAGACAGATTTCAGTAGAGTAACAGGGGAAGAGGAACTGCATTGAAAGATGAGTCCTCTATATAAAACAAATTTTAAAAAGCTTAGTTTATTTTATCAAAATTCTACAAATTCTGTTCTATTGTTGTCATTGACAAGGGTACCAGACTTCAGAGGCCAATTGATTTTGCAAACATGAAGGTGTGACTATGGTCACTAAAGTAGTCATTATAAACAAATAGCGCTGGTAGGTAAGGAAGTGACTTAGGACGTAAAACTGTTAAGAAGTTCAGTTAGGA
This sequence comes from Urocolius indicus, assembly GCA_013401255.1. Lineage (NCBI taxonomy): Eukaryota > Metazoa > Chordata > Aves > Coliiformes > Coliidae > Urocolius > Urocolius indicus. The sequence goes on along the minus strand of WBNH01005208.1, from coordinate 133,395 downwards.
AGTGTTACCTTCCAAAAATACATGTTTATGGAAATGATATTTAAATTGGACATTTACTTCATTAAGTTCAAAAACAACAGAAAGTATCTTCTGTTGCCGGGAGACCCATTAGTTTCAGTACATGACATGGATTTACAAACATCTTTTTAGTAGCTTTTGTTTAGGCAATGACATAGAGGTGGAATTTTCTGGAGAAACTGTAAACAGCTGCATTACAGCAACAGCTCACAAGAGGTTTGATTATTTTCTACTTGGAGATTGAGCAAGTGAGTGTAAGAAGATACCTGGTTTTAGACATTCCTGTCACTGGTGTTTCATTAGTTGGCGTTTGCTAACAGAGACCAAAACAGGTATACATGTTTGGTTCAGGGCAGTTTAAGGGAAAGCTCCTTATTCTTTTACAAACTAATCCCTCTTCCCTAGTGTTCAGTCACATAATAGTCTGCAGTTCACAAGTACCAAATACTAGCTAGCATTGTAAAGATGGAATCAATAATATAATCCTATTAAATTCTGCAATGCAGACTACTTTTCAGATATATAGTGGAATCCTCTTAAATTGATTTTTCCTTTTTTTTTTTAATAAAAGGTTATGTTATGTGAGGCTCTGACTAGAAACCTGAAAAATATTGTCTACATAATGCTCTTAAGGTGGTAGTTCAGTCTATTTTCCTCTGTACAGTTTCTGTATATTCTCCGGCATGCAACTATGGTACTTTATACTAGATGACCTTCCAAAATAGAAGCAAAGCTTCCTTAGCTATTGTAACCGTACAGGAATGCAATAATTGATGAGCTTACTCACATAAAGCTTCAAAGATGATTGACACTTCCATTTGCATGTGAGCTACCCATTGCCAAAATTCCTTCCATAACATGATCAGATTGTTCTTATTTATACTGAAAGCTAGTGTTACCATTTGCTCAAGTGACTTCCCAGTCAGTCACCTGACTCTATCTCAAACTTCATGTGAAGACTGCAAGATTTCTAAATCTATTCTGAAAAGTTATCATATATGAAGCTATAGGAAGAGTTAATTTATTCCCTTCCAATAGCAGGACAAGTACCACCTCTGGCACTAGCTACTGGATTCTTGCATGAACAAAAAAGAATGTTGTCTACCCTGGTTCACACACAAGCCACTGCAGCTAAGCAGTAAAACGATGCTTGCTGAAGGGCAGACCTAGATTTCTAGTTTGCTCACAGCATCCATCCAGGAAGTCACACCGTAGATGATACATACTCCAGGACAACCTGATATTTTTCTCATGTCTTTCAAAGCAAAGAAGCTACACACAGGAAATGAAGAAATCCTTTCTCTTCTTCCCTAGAAAAGGCCATTTTAAGTGCTCTACTTCCTATCTTTCCCTGGACTACTCACATTTCCCAACTGTTTAACTACCATAGATCCTGATGATGTTATCAAACGTACAAAAAATTAGTTGTGTTTGCAGTACTTCAACTACCTTGAGAGGCATATAAAAAAAAACACTAGCTACAATTTGTAACTCAGAAAATCATGGCAACTTGATGATCAGAATGATATACTGATATGGCCAAAAATATGATGGATTTAACATTTTCCCAAGCAATAAATGTACATATGGGTATTTTCCAGATTAATTTGATTTTGCAGATTAATTTTTATTGAGAGTGTCATACCATCATCAGAATTTGTATATCTCCAAATCAGCACCAGCAGCCCTGAAATGTATAGCACTAGATGCCTTCTTCTCCATAATGGAGCTGGTGGAAACAGGAACCAAAGGCCAGGCAACACCTCTGCTTGACCCACTGGTGCAACAGGCCTATAAGGGAGTCGGAGAGTGCACCCAGAACTCTTGTCTTTGCCCCATCCATCTTTAACGTTTTAAATTTATCTCTCAGTAGATCACAACATGTTCCAAAGATTTGGGCTTGACAGGAGGGAAAAAAAAAAAGCGCACAAGTGTAGCAACCTCATTAGGATTCTGCTCTCAAAGACTCCACACAGCTTTGTCTTTTGAAGAATAAAAGNCCCCCTGTCCCCCCCCCCCATCCCAACAGCTATGGTAACAGTCTTCATTGCACAAACACTTTTGTGGAACTATTTTCCCAAGTCTTCACTAATGTGAACCTGTGGAGTGAAATAAATGCAAGACAGCTCTTTTGTCTCCCTGCTTTTTTGAACACTTTGCATGACAAGTGTATCACTCTTGTTTTCTGTCTTTTGTCTTCTATTAGAAATAATTCATCAGAATACACATTTCTGAGATGACAGGTAACTAGTTTATGCAACTAAATCCACAGAATCTGTGACAAGCACAGTCAAAGTTAGCCTAATTTTTCAGAGGATGTCTGTCCAAGAGGAGCCAGTTGGCAGTGCACTTAAAGATGTACTGGTTTGAGCATTTGAGCAACCTTTTTAAGGATAATAGGAATGCTTTTGGGTGGTTACGCAATTATGATAATCAGAGTACCACAACAAAACCAACTTATCCACCCTAGTAAAACAGTTGTAGCTCTTCTCATTTTTTTAAATAAGCAGGCAGAGCACTGGTTTTCCCCTTTAGTCTCATTTTATTTCAAAATCTGGACACAAGCCTCTCCCAGAAGGCTGTCCTTATTGCAGCACCTGCAGGGAAGCATACTCTGAAAGAGATGGCACATTGCTTTTGCACTCCAAACACTCACTTTGCAGACAATCTAACCTGGAAAAAAAATCATGAAGTAGCACAGACAGAGAAATAAGTTAAATGACTTAAGCTCTGTCATGTAGATGTTTAATACTAAAACTTCATGAACTGCCCTTCTCTCACCTTGCCTGAAAAGCCACAGAAAAGCTGTGGTTCTGTGTGAGTGAAGGGCATGGGGCAGGCTAGGTCAGGCCCTTGCTTAGTAGGTGGTCCAACAGGTTGTGTAATCCTTTATGGGAATTTGATTCCTTTTGTGCAGCTTTCATCTGCCAAACTTCAGTGTTCTTTTACAAACATCACAAAGATACCAAACACTTGCTTTAAAACCTTTCTGCAATACTGTATCCTTCTGAAACATGAACCCTGGGCATAAAGGGCAGGAAGTACACACTTAAAATGTGTAAAAAGCAAACACTTTCCAGCTTAATAATCACAATAGTATTATTAATCTTGAAAGTAAATGAATGAAAATCACAAAGCAGAAGTCAGTTTTAATTTGAGGTTTCTACTGATGAAAATTTTATATTAGCTATAATAAGATGCAGATTGTCCCAATCATTATACATACCCAAGTTTATACCTACTGGAATCAGAGCTGGAAATAAACACTTAAAAATGGATATATTTTTGTGTCACACAAAATTCTAAACATGGGAGGCAAATCTATCTTTTTTTCAAAAGGTTGCTAACGCCAGCACTGTTTTCCTTCTCCTTGCTCTATCTCTATCCTTATGAGAGATCTGAATTGCAGAAGCAGAAGCCATACTGAACTCCCAAAAGCACACCACAGACATACCCGGCACGCCTATGTATGTAGAATCACGCATGTTATTTATACAGAATTAGAAATCCTAAGCATTTTGGAAATGCTCAAAATCACAGAAGTCAAATACATACACATTCTTAGGGTAGCATATGCAGTGGCGTGTTCATTCAGAAGATACACAGGGACTGAATTCTTTAAGAAGATTATAATTTCTGTCCTGGTTTTGGCTGGGATAGAGTTAATTTTCTTCCTAGTAGCTGCTACAGTGCTGTATTTTGGGTTTACCCTGAAAAGAATGTTGATAACAGAAGGATGTTTTGGTTATTGCTCAGCAGTGCTTTCACAGCAACAAGGCCATTTCTGCTTCTTACTTGTCCAGCCAGTGAGTGGACTGGGGATGGGAGGTGGGGGAAGGCTGATGTATGCACAAGAAGCTGGGAGGGAACATGGTCAGGACAGTTGACCTGAACTAGTCAAAAGGCTACTCCACACCACAGGATGTCATGCTTGGTACAGAAACCAGGGGACATTGGCCAAGAGAGGTTAGGTCACTGATCAGGCATCAGTCAGAGGCTGATAAGTAACTGCAGTGGGCATCACTTGTTTGGGGTTTTTTTCTCTTGGATTTTGTTTCTCTTAATTACTATGATTATATTTAATTCTTCTTACTGTTATTATTTTTTTTAATTTAGTTATTTTATTTGTTCTTTATCTTAATCCATGAGTTTTTTCTTTTCCAATTCTCCTTCCCCTCCTACTTAAAGTGTGTGTGTGTGGGGGGGGGGGGTGATTGTGTGGGGTTTCATTGCTGGCTTGGCTCCAACAACATCAATTTCTAAAACACAGCTGCCATACCCCTTAAACAAGCACAGAGAGATTAACTCGCAGCAGAGTCTTTCAACACTCCTGGATGGAATAGGACCATTTAAATGCAGGGGCTAGAAAACCTCAACACAGGATGTGGCAGTAGCACTGATTTCCCTGAAGAGAGAGCACAGAGCTCTTGTGAAAGGAACTACAAGATTAGCAGGCCATATTTCTCATTATTTTGAATGCTATCAGCTTAAACTTAGTAAATGGTAGAGGCCAGTACACCCCAGGAGTGAAAACACATCGCTGAAAAAAACAATCTCCATTCAGAACAGCTTGAAGGACAACATACTTCTAATGAAAATCATTTTCATTTTTCTTTCTTCCTCTTTGTAAGCAGAATTAAAAAACTCAACCCAAATAAACACCACATTTCTGACAGGGACTGACAAACTGACAGGGAAGAGAGAGCAGTTATATTTCTAAGATGACTTTGTGTTATTTTCACATGTATAAGTGTAGTGGTTTTGGCCTGGGCCAGGTTTTTCAGTAGCAGGGGGTCTAGAGAGTTGGCTTCTTTAAACAAAGAGAGTTGCCAGAAGCTTCTTCTGTAGCTGACAGGATTAGGACCACTAAGTTTTAAGTTGGACCCTGCACCTGACCCAGGCCTGGCCAATTAGTAGTGGAGGTAACGCCTCTGTGAATAACATATTTGAGAAGAAGAAGTTGTTGCGCAGTTGCAGAACTGCAGCAGCAACAGGGAGAGAGAATGTGAAAACATCTCCGCAAACACCAAGGTCAGTGGAGAAGGAGGGGGAGGAGGGTGCCTAGGCACTGAGAAGAAGGCTCCCCTGCCATATGTGGTGAGGA
>WBNH01005208.1:59151-127912 GCA_013401255.1 Urocolius indicus | reverse complement strand
AGGTGTTTTAAGACGGTTTTATTTCTCGTCTCCCTGCTTTTATTGTTTCTTTAATAAATCAAACCTTTTTCTCCCTAAGTTGAGTTTGTTTTGCCCATGATGTTAATTACCGAGTGATCTCTCCATCCTTATCTCAACTCACAAGCAGTTTGTTATATTCCTCTCTCTCTCTCCTGTCCAGTTTAGGAGGGGGAGTAATATTATGACTGGGTGGGTATTGGGCTAAACCACCACAATAAGAGAAACATCAGTACAAGTATGTACAAGTGTTACACAGAATATGTCTGATTTAGCCGGTGCTACTGAGGCAAAGATGATGAAACACACCTTACATATTCGATGACTCATTCTAGATACAAGGCAGAATATAGAAAAACATGCAGAGATCCAAAACAGCTGGGGAAATCAAAGAGGGCTGAAGCAGGACATATAGGGCTGATAAAGACTCACTTAGCTGAATAAAGAGAGCAGAAAGCCTCAGTGTTTCTATACAGCCCACCAGGGCAAGAGCTGTGCAGTGCCTTGGCCTTTCTTGGCAGCTGATCAATGCAAGAGAGCAACAGAACTGTGATGGTAGCACCACTAAGCAGGCATAAATGAGAGCAAATGTGCCCACACCTAGAAACTGTAATTAGTTAACTGGTTACAAAAATGCTTTTGTAACCAAGTATGAACCTGAAAATTATTTTCAGTGCAACACTTCTGATATTTAAATAGACGGGAAAAAAAAGCAAGGAATGTTCCTGTAAACATCCATTTTGTAAGTACTACAGTTTAGTCTTGCCCTTTAAGACTACAGGGAGGAGGGGGGAACAGGAATTATGATTCAGAAATATGTCTGAATCATTTTTCCCTGAAACTACGCATAGAAGAAGATATCATTGAGCCTACTGTATTTTGAGTTAACATCACAGTATAACTCTTAGGCAAAAGTATTTCTAATTTGTCACCTAAATTCTCTTATTAAAAGTTTAACCTGATGCCTTCAATCAAAATGAAAAACATCACCATAACGATCTAACAAGGAGTATGATCTGCAAACCACAATACTCTGAGAAAAAAAAAAGAAGTTAGAACCAGCATCTAGTCTTCTATTAAAGAGGTAATGGTAGTGGGTTTGTGTGGCCAGGTTTTGGTAGTGTGAAGGGACTACAGGAGTGGCTTCTTTTAAAAACAGCTGATAGAAGCTTCTCCTGTATCTGACACGGCCAGTGCCAGTTGGCTCTAAGATGGACCAGCAGCTGACAAAGGCTGAGCCAATTAGTGAATGAGATAATACCTCTGTGAATAATGTATTTCAGAAGAGAAAGAAGTTTTTGCATAGGCGCTAGAAGTGTAGCAGCAGCAGAAGGGAGTGAGAATGGGAGAACATCATCTCTGTAGACACCAATTTTGGTGGAAAAGGAGTGAGAGGAGGTGCCCAGGCACCAGAGAAGGTATTCCCCTGTGACCTGTGGTGGAGATCACGGTGAGGTGGCTGTCTGCCTGCAGCCATAGAGGTCCACGGGGGAGCTGAGATGCACCTGCAGACCATGGTGATCCCCATGCTGGAGCAAGTGGATGCCTGAAGGAGGCTGTGACCCAATGGGAGGCCCATACTAGAGCAAGTTCCTTGTAGGACCTGGGAACTCATGGAGAGATAGGCCCACACAAAGCAGATTGCTGGCAGGACTTTTGAGCCAGGGAGGAACCCATGCTAGAGCAGTTCATTCCTGAAGGACTGTTTCCAACATGGCTGAGACTCACATTGTGGAAGTTTGCAAAGAACTGTAGGCTGTGGGAAGGACCCATGTTGGAGGAGTTCATAGAGGACTATCTCCCATGGGAGAGATCTCACACTGTAGCAGTGGGAAGTATGATGAGTCCTCCCCTAGAGAAGAAGCAAAAGACCATCTGTATTGAACAGAGCATAACCTGTATTTCCCATTCCTCAGTGCCACTGGGAGGGGAGGAGACAGAAATCTGGAAAGAAGGGAGGGCTTGGGGAAGGTATTTTAAGATTCATTTCCCTACTCTGTTTTGATTGATGGTCAATAAATCAAAGCAGTTCTCCCCAAGCTGAGTCTGTTTTGACCATGACAATAATTGCTAAGTGATCTCCCTGTCAGATTATGAACCTTTCATTATATTTTGCTCTCCCCTGTCCAATTTAGGAGGAGGAGTGATTGAATGGCTTTGGTGTGTACCTGGCACATAGCTGGGGTTAAACCAACTAGTAATCTACCAAAAGACAGGATTTTATTCGAGCTGCTTCAGTCTACCTCTGCTGAACTTTATACTAGTATCACTGAAGGCTCCTAATAAAGCAGTTATAAACTGACTTCATATCCTACTATCCTTCTATGCTCCTTTCATCCATCCTGCACTTGATAAGCTGGCTTCTCATCTCCTAGTTAGCACCCTGTGGAAGAAATGACAAATACTTTTTTCATAGGTCCTTGGAATCCCTCCATGTCCTTCAGACAGCACACTCAGGGCAGAGGTGTGGCAGTATTCATCACACGCTTAGTGCTGTGACTTCTCAACCTTGGTTCAGCTGCTGGTGGCACCACTTTGGTCTTGTGTAAGAATAGCAGAGGGTAACTTTTGATGAGTGCAGCTTAGCAACTCAGAGTCTTCATGAACTGCAGTACAGGGTTTACAGACCATAATGACCTCTCTATTGTTGTGAGGTTACACTTAGAATTGGCTTTTTCAGAAAGGGAAAGTCCACCACTTACATAATATTTTAATACTTCAGCGGTCTAGAAAGATAGACTTAAGTGTATATGTGTATATATATGCACATACATATATAGCTACACTTGATCCAGTACATTTTGCTACTTGATGATTCATTAATATTAATCCAATCATAGAATGGTAGGGGTTGGAACACAAGCACATTTTGCTCTCAATTTTATGTATTTCTGTTTTATTTCTAAATATTTTAAACCGGATTTTCTCAACACACAGCATCTCACATTTTTTCCTTTGACTCATACAAAAAAATGCTCCTATCATCAATTTAAAAATGTCTTTTGTTAGCAGGATATATTCAGCTAATTGCCGAATACCAAAGTTTAAATTCAGTTTTTAAATAACTAAGCATGAGAGGTGAGCTTTGGTTTTGTAGGGGCTGGCTTCACATTCTGCTGAACATAGGTCTGTGTCCAGGAAGTGATTTACCTCAGTAAAGAACTTGAAAATTCCCTGTGCTCCTCGAAGGCTCTGAGAGCTACGAAAACCTATTCGGTCAAAATTTTGTTTGGAGAAAACTGTAAAGCCTCAGTTCATATAATTCAGATGAGGAAGATTTAGTTAATTACCACATGCAAGTCTTGAACTTCTTGTATATTGACATTCTTCAATATACTGCTCATATACCCTAGAAAACCAAATCTTAGACATGCATCCCTAACTGATTTCATATTGGCCTCCCAATCTGTCCTGTAATGTTAAAAATGGTCTTGGGAAAACTCCTTGTACAGTTTGACAGTCTCAATATCATATTTGTTGTGTGATGAGTCAATGATGATTTATGCTGTAGTCTAAATTGTTCTTACGCTATAACATTTTTGAGGAGTTGTGTTGGGGTTTTTTTGCTTTGCTTAATTATTTTCTGTATGCAATTGATAGTTATTCATACAAAAGTCACAGACTGTAACCCCAGCGTAGGAGACGTTCAGTGTGCATCCCCCACCTTTTCAAGCAAAAAGGGCAAGCAAGCTCAAGTAAACTTCATATTAGCCCAAAGATCAATGCTAGAACATTTGGTAGGTTTCTTCCTTAAGCAATTAAAATCCTACACCAAACAGTTCATATTTCAGGGGGAATATATTTGATAAGCCACCTGCTGCTCATAAGAAGGAAAGAGGCCATAAAATTGTGCAAGGCAACTTACCTGAACAAGGCAGCCAGCATTTGCTTGCTAAACAATTTCATTTATAAAAAAAATATATTAATGCCTTACTGTTTCAAAATAACCACCACAGCTGGACTCTGTTACCCTCTGTGGAGGTTTATTCTCCAAAGACCTGCCATCCCCTATGTGTGTGGGAAGAAGAAACTCCAGAGGAACAACAGTTGTCCCTGGACTGCCCTTCAACTCAGTAGTCTGTTTCTACAGATTGGAAAATCCTTTCTAAGACAAGTAACACACCAAGAGTTTATGTTCTGCAACAGATAGTGTAGCTATGAATCTACAGCTGAGCAGACTTGAGGACAGGAAAAATTATTTTTTAACTATACAAAACTGTGCTATTTTTTCATTTTACTCAATATTTCTGCAGCAGTCTTTACATCATGTCAAGTTCAACTCAAAGCTTGGCTTTCCCTGTTTCAACTGCCCTCCTTTAATCAAAATCAGGAAGACTATTTAAATAAAGTATCTTTATGAGCTTGACTAGCATGAAGGTATGCTTAGAAATTCACAGGAAACAATTAAATTATATTAGCAATTTCCTTAATCGAAATCTTAATAATCTTAATAACAAAAAAATCTTAATAACAAAGAAGAAATATTTCTACTCTTTCTTAGTAGTCCTAGGCAGTCCTAGGCTTCAATGTTCAGGTTTTTCAGCTGAAAGCAAAAATAACAGCATCTCTTATGGCACATATAAAGTCAAATGTAAACTGTCCTTGCATATCCCTATCCACTCTTGATTACTACCATAAAGCAAATTTTTTAGCCTGCTCCAGAGTATCTTTGCCTTCAGTTAATTAAACTACTTAATTAGGAGATCTTCTATTGGGCATTGTAATGTGGATAAACATAGCTCACTACTCTCCAGTTCTCAAATTACACATTCAGGACATGACGTTTAGTTGCATTTGACTTTTCTTCTATCTGTCTTTCTTGTTTCATCTCAGAATTATAACCGAGTCCATCTGTACACACCTCCTAAATGTTTTAACGAGGATGGGTAGGTAGTGAATTATCAAAATGTTACAGAAACTGGTCTTGGCTCATTTCTATCCTTAATGCCCACATTTGTGTTTGAAGGCCAGGGTCTCTCAAGGACAAGTATTTATCACCATTCTACAACCTTCCCTAGACGCATTTATTTTTTAAAAATTAATTTCAGAAAATTTAAAATGATTCAACCCAAGGAAGAATATTTTCCTTGGAAGTGACTTGAAGAGGCTCTCCAAACACTAAAGCATAAATTTACCGGTCAAATCTGACAATTTGAAACAATATATTTTGTTGTTTTGTTACTCATTTAAATTATTCCACAGGGTACAATTTATCAAAGTTAAAATTCTTTAATGCAAAATCAATATTATCACTGCAGCTGAGCAATATAATATAATCTTCTGTGGTAACTCGCTCAAAGAAGTCATTGGGTTAAGACTAGAGGAGGAGACAGTTCTTCCTGGAACACATTTTACATTTAATCTGAAGAGACACACAAAACTGTTGACATATTTAAACTGAACTCCTGTGCTGAGCACTGGTATGCATACTTTATCCAAATTGTTAATTAATATGATTTAACTTCTTAAGTTGGTTTGGCACTTTTTAAAAAATACTTTAAAGTTTTCTTTAAAGTATTTTCTTTAGTTCCTGCCATCCTTCTAGGTCCCTACTGATACACATTTGAGATTTACCAAATGTGTAGAAAATTCTAAAAACATTAACAAATGGCTACTAGGGCATTAATGGATTAGGCATACTTTTTTTTTTTTTTTTCCTACTGTTTTACTTCTATACTGACTAAAAGAAAACTGCTCTTTGCTCTTTACATAAGTTACTTTATGTCATTTTAGGAAGTATGCCAACCTACAGTGATACTTTTCTATCAGCTCTAAAGTATTAACATAGTCTGTTGATTAGCTGCTATTTTTTTACTGGTTTTTCAGGGGGCTGTAACATAGCTATTATGCGCCAAATACAATGCAGCACAACTACTATTAGAAATTATTCTGTAGGTGTAGCAATCCTGCATAACACATGTGATGTTTTTAACTTTATAGAAGACCTTGTTCAGCAAATGAACATTGGTCTTTATTTCAGAAATGGTGTATCACTGAGGAAAATTATCGTGATGGATATTAGGAAGAGGGAAAGAGCAACCAATCACAGAAATATATAGAAGGAACACAGAATGTAGGCAACTAAGAAAAGCTAATTATTATCAGACTTTATGAGTACAAGTAGAACCAACTTCCACTAAAAACAGGCATGATATTCAGAAAACAGCAACAGCACTATTAATTCATGAATGAAGATGCAGCCTACAACAGTATTCCAGCAACTGCTCAAATGTGGTCTCCAATGTTTATGCAGACATTTTAGACAAATAATTGTATTGCTTCATCTCATTATTATGATTTCCCTGACACTCTAGTTTTAAAGGTCAAGAAGGGTATTTCTAATCAGTTCAGTTTTTGACATAAACTAAGAACAAATTAAAATTTACAGAAAGAACAGGGGTGCATGATCTTCTTTTGAACTCAGCCATGTGGAATTCAGAGATTAGAACTGAATTAATATACTGAAGAATAAATTAAGCTCAAGTTTATTTGCAAGTAGTTCACATGATGTACATCATCATCTTGAAATAATCTTTAAACAGCTTACATATTTCGAGACACCTTTACATTAAAGAAAATGTATAGTAAAAATAGAATGCAAACCAAAGTGTTGCTGCTTTGCTGATGCCCAGCTTGCCTCCATACTAGCATTACATTACATGTGCCTCCAAGTTCTTCCTCGTCCCTATTGTTTTCCAACATAAACTTCTTCCTAACTGTCGTGGTTTTGCCCAGCCGAAGCAAAGGGAGAAACAAACCGCGACTCCTCCCTGCTCCCGCCGGAATGTGGAGGGGATCAGGGAAAGGGAAAAAAGTAAAAGAGCCCGCGTGAGTTTAAATAAGAACAGTTTACTCGGGGAAAGTTGAAGAGAAACAACTATAACAAAGCTATGGGGATATTACAAAGAAAAACTGGTGAGTGACACAATTGCTCACCACCCGGGACGAGCCGCTTCTTCCGGCCAGCCCCCACCTATACCCTGGGCATGACGGTGGGATGGTATCGAATACCTGCTGGCCAGCCTGGGTCAGCTGCTCAGGCTGTACCTTTTCCTGATTCCTCACGGGAGTTAACCCTATCCTAGCTCAAACCAGGACACTAACATAAGGTGCATTGCTTAAAGACTGGATGATCAAGGACATTTCTCACAAGCTTACTGGGAATTGCTAGGATAGGAACAGTTATAGGAGAAAATTACTTTTTTCCAAGTGTTTCCAGTATAGTACCTGTATTCCAAAACACATGGTTCATATAGATAATTGCTTGCTTTCATGTCTTTGCCAGGAAGTACTGGAAATTTATCTTTGACATGATAGAAAAGAACAGTTTTGTTGATATTAGCAATTTTTCTATTTAGTCTTGTTTAGAGACATTTTTAACCTACTAAAAAAAAAAAAAACTTATCAAAACTCACAGACTAAAATACAAGTAAGGTAGGAGTACATTACATCACTTTCTTCTACAATCTTTTAAAGTTGTTGACACTGCAGCATTGCTATTCAGTGTCAAAAATATTTTACTTTTTTTGGAAGAGGTCTTAGACAAACTTGCCTCCCTCTTGATGTTAAATGGTGAAAGTTATATGAAGGTAAATATGGACTTAGACATTTGTGTCAGTGGTAAGTGAAGGTGGAGAGGCCAAAAGATATGCTTTACTGTGTTCATAGCCTCTGGTCTGGTATAGCAGTATTTGTCTATCCAAAAAAAAAGTAAGCTAGTCCTTCGTTTATCAGTGGTTTCAAGCACCTCTTGCTTTCAAAAAAATCAGTAAGCTTCTGGGGAAGGTAGAGTTTAAATTGAACCCAAGGAAGACTTCAAGTGCGTTCCTGAGCAGCTTAGGTTTTACAAACATCTGAGAGATGTACCCCAGCAATTTAGATCTCCAGAGAGAGTATCAAGAAGACAGCTCAGGAGGTCAGGGGGATACAGGTACAGGGAGAGCAGTCTTTCTTATTTTATTTCTATATGGAAATGCTTCCCTTATTTCTTCACTGAGGTCTAAAAACATTAGTACTTATGTTACCTATTTTGGGTGCTTCCAATATTTTCATTTCTATTTTAATTTAATCTGCTTTGAATTAAAGGTAATTTCCAAGTGAAAATCTAGTTGCTCATCAAACGATAAGGTATCCAGTTCTCAGGGACTAAATAACAAGAATGCACATTACATGCACCATTTCAGAACATAAATGGGTAATAAGATGTGAGTCCACAAAAGCACTACGTAACAATAAGAACTAGTGTAAGAAGACTTGAAAGAGCAGGATACGTCTTCCAACCAATGACATCCAGGATGTCTTTCCTTACTATCAAAGTAGCAGACCTCAAAGTGTTTTGGTCGTTCAACTGGTTGGTTCAGGGTTGGGGGATTTTTTGGTTGTTTATATGAGTTTACATAAGCTTCCATTAAGGAAAATAACATTGGGTTTATCTAGTTCTAGCAGTTTCTGCTTTCATATTCCCAGCTGTGACATGCCCAGTAAAACTTTTGACAAGTAAATGAAAACTGGATTCAAGTATGTAGATAAAACAGAGCTAGTCCTCAGATCATAGAAGCATTTTAGTTGGAAAAGACCTTTAACATTGTAAAATCCAACCATAAACCTAACACTGCCAAGCCCACCACTCAACCATGTCCCTCAGTACCTCACCTATGTGTCTTTTAACTATCTCCAGGGATGGGGACTTCTCCACCTCCCTGAGCAGACCATTCCAGTGTCTCAGACGCAGGATTTTTTGGTGAAAAAGTTCTTCCTAATGTCCAATCTAAACCTCCCCTGGTGCAACAGGTAGCCATTTTCTTTTGCCTTATCATTCATTACTTGGGAGAAGAGCCTAATCTCCAACTTGCTACAACCTCCTTTTAGGTAGCTGTAGAGAGTGATCAGGTCTCCCCTCAGCCTCCTCCTCTCCAGGCTCTCTCAAGTGCTCCTTATAAGACTTGGGTCTCCAGACTCTTCAGCTTCATTGCTGGTTGTCTGGACATGCTCCAGCACCACTAGTGGGGGGCCCAGAACTGAACACAAGGTGTGGCCTCACCAGTGTTGAGTACAAGGTGACAATCATTTCCCTGATGCTGCTCGCCACACAAGCCAGGATGCCATTGGCCTTCTTGGCCACCTGGGCACACTCCTGGCTCTTATTCAGCTGGCTGTTGATTAACATCCCCAAGGTCCTTTTCCGCAGGACAGATCTCAAGCCACTCTGCCCCAAGTCTATGTGGTGGTTGTGGAACCTCATGCAATTGGCTTCAGCCCATCACTCCAGCCTGTCCAGGTACCTCTGGAAAGCCTTCTTGCCCTCAAGCAGGTCTGTGCACCCACCAAGCTTGATGTCATCGGCAAATTTACTGAAGGTGCACTGAAATCTCCTCATCCAGACAATTGATAAAGATGTTAAACAAAACAGGCCCCAGCACTGAGCCCTGAGGAACACGACTGATAACTGGCTGCCAACTGGATTTAACGCTTTCCACTACAACATTCTGGGCCCAGCCATCCAGCCAGTTTTCCACCCATCTCAGAGTAGGTCCACCCAAACCACGGGCAGCCAGTTTCTCCAGAAGGATGCTGTGGAAGACTGTGGCAAAGGCTTTACTAAATCTAGGAAGACCACCTCCACAGCCTTTCCCTCATCCACTAAGAAGGTCACTTTATCATAGAAGGAGATCAAGTTAGTCAAGAAGGACTTGCCCTTCATGAAACCATGCTGACTGGCGAGAACCCTTAGTTGTCCTTTATGTGCCTCACGATGGTACTCTGTTCTTTAACGTTCCCCAGCACTGAGGTTAGGCTGACAGGCCTTCTTGTAGATGGGTGTCACATTTGCCATTCTCCAGTCCTCTGGGATCTCCCCGGTGAGCCAGGACTGCTGGTGAGTGGCTTGGTGAGCACTTCTGCGAGTCCCCTCAGCACCCTCGGGTGGATCCCATCCAGCCTCATGGACTTGTGTGAGTCAAGGTGGAGCAGCAGATCATATACCATTTCCCCTTGGACTAAGAGGACTTCATTCTGTCCCTGACTTCTGGGTCAGGGGTCTGGTNAACTGGCTGCCAACTGGATTTAACGCTTTCCACTACAACATTCTGGGCCCAGCCATCCAGCCAGTTTTCCACCCATCTCAGAGTAGGTCCACCCAAACCACGGGCAGCCAGTTTCTCCAGAAGGATGCTGTGGAAGACTGTGGCAAAGGCTTTACTAAATCTAGGAAGACCACCTCCACAGCCTTTCCCTCATCCACTAAGAAGGTCACTTTATCATAGAAGGAGATCAAGTTAGTCAAGAAGGACTTGCCCTTCATGAAACCATGCTGACTGGCGAGAACCCTTAGTTGTCCTTTATGTGCCTCACGATGGTACTCTGTTCTTTAACGTTCCCCAGCACTGAGGTTAGGCTGACAGGCCTTCTTGTAGATGGGTGTCACATTTGCCATTCTCCAGTCCTCTGGGATCTCCCCGGTGAGCCAGGACTGCTGGTGAGTGGCTTGGTGAGCACTTCTGCGAGTCCCCTCAGCACCCTCGGGTGGATCCCATCCAGCCTCATGGACTTGTGTGAGTCAAGGTGGAGCAGCAGATCATATACCATTTCCCCTTGGACTAAGAGGACTTCATTCTGTCCCTGACTTCTGGGTCAGGGGTCTGGTTGCCCAGAGAATAGATGGTTTTACCATTGAAGACTGACATGAAGAAGGCATTAAGTACCTCAGCCATTTAGCTTCTCCTTGAGTCCACTAAATTATGATGAAGGCTCTCCTTTGCCTTCCTTTTGCTATTAATGTCTTTATAGAAACTTTTCCTGTTGTCTTTTGCAGCAGTAGCCAGCTTAATTTCTAATCGTGTCTTAGCCCTCTAATTTTCCTCCTGCATAACCTCACATTACATCCTTTTAATCCCCCTGATCTGCCTGACTCTCTTCCAAAGGCCATGAATTCTTTTTCCTCCCAAGCTCTAGCAGAAACTCCTGTTCAGCCAGGATGGTCTTCTGTCCCATTGGCTCATCTTCTTGCACATGGTGCAAGCTTGATCCTGCGCCTTTAAGATTTCCTTCTTGAAGAATGTCCCTTTTCTGACTTTCAGGACTGTCTCCCAAGCGACTCTGGCAATCAACTTCTTAAACAGGTCAAAGTCTGCTCTCCAGAAATCTAAGATGGCAGTTCTGCTGACTTCCTTGCTTGCTTCTTTGAGGATCAAGAACTCAATCATTTCATGATCACTATGCCCAAGATGGCCTCCAAACATCACATCTTCCAGAAGCCCTTCTCTGTTTACAATCACATGCTGCCCAGGCAGTAGAGTATATCAAGTGGCAGCTGTGAATTTCCAACATCACCTTGTGCAAAAGCTACTGACATCCCATTGATTCATCCCCTGAATAAGGGGCTCAAGAAGACAGTTAAAAATCAATGTGGAAAAATTGAGTTATTTCCAGCTTCCATTGAAGTCTCTTAGACAAAATCCTTCCTTGATCTATCTGTAAGCACTGTCATAATTGCTTATGTTTAAGAATGTTGTATGGAATTGATTAAAAGTTAAATAATAGAAAATTACTCTTGTCCTTAGGACCTCTTAAAAATAGTAGAATAATTTAGAAGTTGAATAGATGCACTTTGTTATGACAACACTTCAATAAACAAGCCTTTGGTTTTAAAAAGGGTACCATTTTTCAAGTAGTAAGATGATTGATTAATTAACAGAACAGACTGAAAGCTACTAAAGAGTTACCCATCTTTAGATTGTGTAACCAAGGCATATACTATGATTTAGTCAAACGTGTTACTTGGATCAACCCACACACATGCAGCAGCTGTACAGAAATTCAGAATATTAGAGATTATTCACTATGGACTTAATTGATGTATTTATGCATTACAGGATTTAAGATAATATTTCACTAGAGAAGATTTAAGTAGCTTCACTGCATAAACAGAAGACAAAGTATGTTGGGCTGGTTGTCTCAGCAGGGCAGAAGATCACTGCCCTGCTAGCTGAGAGACAAGACTTAACAGTCAAAGCTAGAACAGCAGGAATAGATCTACCTACTTATCTCTCAGTTCACAGGTGGTTCTTCTCAGTGCTTGCCTATGTCTTTACAGTCAGTGAAACTATTGGTATAGTAGGCTTTATAATTATCTAGCTTACATTACTAGAAATATACCTTGTATTCACGATAAAATACTTTAGCCAAAAAGTAAGGGAAAATAATTTTTGTCCAAGGCTAGCCTAACACTTAATTTATTTCATTTAAAGATTTTTTTTTTTCACGATCCAACCATGGTTGAGAAATCATTGTGTATTACCTGTCAACATCTGACATCCAAATAGATCAACAGCACATGGGCTATTCATTTTTTGCCATCCATGTTGATGGTCCTCAGAAAAAAAGTGCATGATCAGCATGCAACAATTCTAATGGCACTAATAAGATTACCAGCTGATAGAAGACTGAGTAATCCACCTCTCTTCTGCTCTTCTGCATTTTTTTTTCTTGAGGTAATAACGTTTTAAGTACCACTTGAGGAATAATTCCTTGGTTAAATATTTTTATTTTTTAAAAGGAAGTTGCCTGTTGACTGTCCTTTGCACTTCTTAGGGTCTTATGAACAAAAATTCAGATATCACACTAAAAATTACAGTATGACAGTTACCTTAGAATTCAAGGAAGATTAGTGATAGCTAAAAGAACTGATTTTGATTGCCAGTATGCAAACAAAACACCCATTTTGGTTTTATCTATTGTATATATTTATTTTTTCAGATTTGCAAAGAAGTCACTGTTAATATTTAAATCTGTAACTGTTCTGGATACATAGATTACCTTAGTCTTTTATGGTTTTTATGTTGTTGCAATAATATTACAGCCAAATTTGCTGGCTAATGCCCAAGAAGAATCTAGTCATCAAAACGTTGTATCTTAAAAAATACCAATCTCTTCTTTAATTTCTAATTCATAGATCTCTATAATCTTTTCCAATAATAAGTTAACTACTGTGTAAGCAAATACTTGCAGTGCAGTTCACCTCTATGAAGCCAACTTTGTACACTTCATTTTTCTTAAATAAATTTTTCTGGATCACAATAACTTTTAGGGATTAGTAAGACTTTGGTCAGCCATGTGAACTACCCTTGAGCTCATCCTGTATACTTGATCCTTCTGCTTTAAGCAGAGTTCAGTAATATAATTAGGATTTATACTACTTGTGTAAATTTATTTATGCTGTTTTCTATGTTCTTTCAGAAGACTAGTAACACTATAAAGAGGTTTCTTTTAAAGCTTCTTTTACTATCTTCCAATACATAAGGTACATTTTGTACATAAACTTGTTGGAAGCAAGCAGTATTTGCACCAATTGTCATGAGCTGATGCTTTTAACAGCTGTAGACAGCTATGGCCTTTAGCATAAGCCCCTACTGATTTGCAGATTTGAATGATGTCCTTCATCAATATTTCTCTGCTCTACTTTGTGACCGTAAGAAACTTACCAAGTAGTAAAAGGCATCTCTACTTCCCTAATGTGAACAACCAGTGACAACTGCAAAATCATTTTGACATTTGGAGAGTTGTTAACACGCTCACATTCTCTTTAGCATCTTGAACATGCTAATTACAAATTTCATTACTAGGGGAAAAGCAGTGAGCTCAAAGCTTGAATTCTGCAGCATCTTCTGCTCACTGCATGATCACATTAGAGTGATGAATTCAGGATAAAGTAAGGTACTGGTTTATGCCACCTCAGAGCAGTACCACATTTAGGAAGAAGATTCTTGCAAATAATTGCACAAAACTACTCTAAGAAAATTAAGAAAGTCAGTGATAGTCACATAACAAACAGCACTACAGTTCCCTAGTGCCAGAGGTGGCGTGCATCCTTCATCAGCAACACAATGAAACTTGTGATGCCTCAAAAAAATAAGAGAAGTAAGAAAGGGCACAGGCTGTGCACACTCCACCCTACTGCTCACAAAGCCTCTGGGCAGAAACACAGACTCAATTTCTGAATTCTCAGCTATGGCTCTACTGCCAATGATAAATCCTCTGCCTGAAACAGTCTTGCATTTTACTGTACACTACCAAAAACTCCTTAAATGGGGCATATTTTTCTTCCAGATATTTGCCCATAAGATGCTGTAACTGAGTACCACATGATTAAGCCATCAGTTCATAGTTCATGATGCTGCTTTTTTGTAAATTTGTCAAAGGGCACATCATTGTAACAAAAAAATAGCAACCTTACTACATGCAACAAAAATTTCCTTCAGCAGGACAGCCATTTATATGAAAGGTTCCTTACCAAAAATATTCATCTCCTATGTATGCACAACCCCAATATACTTAAAACCCTGGCTTCTGTTCTTCCATACAAACGCTTGATATAAATAAAAATGTATCTTTCCAGGTTAAAACAGTAAATAAAAAAAAACCAACAAAAACTACATTAAAATCAGGATTTTTAACCAAAAGACAGACATGCACAGAAATATGCTGTTCCTGTTGAGTCACGATTATCTAAGCAAGGCAAGGCTTGGAGAAAAATGAGCAGAATCAATTAAAACTCAACAAATAAGCCTTCACGCACAGAAGCCCTTCTTGAGGTCTAAGACTTTTAAGAGCCTGCTAAGGCAAGGCAATCAAGTTCATTTGTAGAAATAGGAGGCTGAAGTTATTGTTTCTACTCCAGACCTGAAGAAAAAAATGGCATGGATCTGGTATACATAATACCCAAACTTCTCTAATGGAGAACACTGTTCTGAGAGAACAGTCCTTAAATGAAAGCCATGCAAAGAAATATCCCTAGCCCTTCACTTTGGCAGGTGGCATTGTAAGCTGAACAAGAGCAAACATAAAATGATAATCAGTACTCTGTTAGAAACCCTATGTTTTTTTTAAAGCACCATGTTGACATTAATTTCATAACAACACAAGTAATAAGCTATGTCTTCCCTTCAGAGACAAGGCATTACTTTACATAACAAATAACCATGGGGAAGAAGATGTCTTATACTGCATCATTAAACCGTAGCCCCCACATCAGCTTCATTGTTGCCTGCATTCCATCATAGTGGGACTGAATAATGTGCTGTAAAGGGAAAACTCATGTTCCCTTTGGTTTTAAAATCAAGCTTTAGTACATATCCAATATACAGAGCCAATTGTTATTTCTAATCTGTTAATTGCCACAGATTGTGATGATCTATTTATATCTTCAAAAAATACTCCTAATGTACTGCAAAATACTTGCCAGAGGATTCAGAAGCCAAAAGTGATCAATCATTTGGCAGATATTTTCTTTTTCGGCACAACAAAATTATATTGTTGTTTCTCCTTTTTAAAAAATCACAACAGCTCACAGGGAGAAAAAAATGAACTGCACAGTAAAATCTTTGGGTTTATTTCTAATATAGAAAGGAACTGTAACCCAGCCTGCAGATTTTTACTTAATCATTTTATATGCATGTGTCAGGTATTAACATTTTACCTGATAGCTGTTTCTACAAGAATCTTCAAAGGGACCATAGCTGCCATTCTGAAGCAATGCGTTTCAAACTCACCAAATAGTAAGGTGTTATCAGACTGTAGTCCAATGTCGATATCTATAGTTGTCTGTAACTACTTAGATTATGCCTGGAAAGTCACATCCCAGCAGCACTAAGAACCCCATCCACGTCCCAAAAAAACATTTGTCTCACTGACCTGTCCTGACAAACTTCCATCTTCAGTGATTGTGGAGAGAGGCCACTCAACCTGCGCCAGCACACCATCACCATTTAACACAACCATCAGTGGGTAGCACCTAATCTGCATCTTCTGTGCTGTTAAAAACCATTTACAGGTTGTCTCCTACTAAGCATACATGAAAAGATTTCATTCCTTTTGCTGGAATTTGCCTTTATGGCACTAAGCAATAAACAGCATGAGCAGACACTTGAATCCTATCAGCACATCTGGGCAAGTACTCTGTCCTCCTAAGCCCCCCAGTTTCTACGAGAAGGCTGAAAACACAGGGAAAGGATTTTATACACAGAAGAGATCACTTCTCAGTTACTGCACTGCTCAAGACTGAGCAAGTTTATGGTTTATGAAATACAAGATAAAAAAAAAAAGGCAACACTAAAATCACCACCATGATCTGTTTTTTCTAAGTTTCTCCTTTCCAAGAAGTTTGTTGTCTTACTCTTTTCATTGGTTTTAACTGGTGTCTGTCAAACTTTTCTACTCAAGACACTAAACTTTGAAGAGGGGCAGAAGGTTTGTAAGTTTAATAGCACTAGCATTTACTTAAATGACAACAGTTGAATCTATTCAGGTATCCTATTTAACATACTTTCATTTTCCTTTTTTAGCAGGTGTAAGGTTATAACAGGCATTTTTAGAGCTTGTCAATGAGAGAATGGAGGAAAAATGAGGTCTATAAATAGGTCAGCATTTCAAAATTGAAGTTATCTGCATGTTTTACTTCAGAAACAATGGCAGAATATAATCTAAAATGTTCTGGTTCTTGCTCTAAACAGGACATGTAAAAGGCAGTAAATCACAATTCAAATGAGAATGAAGATTGCTATTTTGAGGATACAAAAGGCACAGACTATTGATGTGTTTTTATTAGTGAAGATTTAATTAAAACTAGATGCCTCACACCACATGGCTGAAGAGTAAGTCCTATGAGGAGCAGCCAAGGGAATTGGGGTTGTTCAGCCTGGAGGAGGCTGAGCAGAGACCTTATCACTCTCTACAACTATCTGAAGAGGTTGTAGCAAAGCAGGTATTGGTCTGTTTTCCAAAGTAACAAGCCATAGGACAAGAGCAAACAAACTCAAGCTGCACCAGGGGAGGTTTAGATTGGATGTGAGAAAAAGTTTCTTCACCAAAAGGTTGTCAAGTATTGGAACAAGCTGCTCAGGGAAGTGGTTGAATCACCATCCCAGGAAGCATTTAACAGATGCATATGTGTGGCACTTTGGGACTTGGCAGTGCTAGGCTAATTGATGGTCTTAAACATCTTCTCCCACTTAGACGATTCTATGACTTTTTTCATCCTTAGAAATAGTCTCAGCAATTTAAGTACAAAAAAAAAAAATGCACATTAGAATCTCAAGCAGTTTTTGTCCTAAACAGATCTTCAAAGTTTAAAAGTGATTAATGCTGCTGCATTTCATATTAGTGTTGTCAAGGTCCTTCTGCACAGATCCTGACAAAAATGAGATTTTAAAAGTATGTAATACTTATTCTGTAAGCAGAGAGCCTTTTCAAGTGACCAGATGAAGTCTTTGCCCAGAAGCTGGTTTTGATAGCAGAAATCAAAAAGTCCTAACTTTTTGTCCCACGCTCATTAGCAATGTCAGAAATAGTTGCAGGTGAGAAGCTATATTATTATTCTTCTTTCTCCTTTGGGATGCCAGTGAGTCTTAAGACTGACTGACATGATCCATCTTCCAAATCTATTACATCCTCTTGTGCTTTATGAAACGTGTTTTTTTTTACAGCTTTGTCATCTCCACAGAGCTGTAATCTTATTCATCTCTCCTCCACAATTCAGCACTTTCTACTGTATTTTGTCTATTTCAGAAGAAACACGCCTTGGTAAATCTTTATAAGATTTGTTTATTTGTAATTAACTTGGATAAACTTTCTTATTTTTACTGGATCTATCTGGAACGAAGTTAACTTTATTCATAGCAGCCCATATAGTACTATATTTTGGGTTTGTGGCTAAAACAGTGTTGATAACACACATGTTGTAGCTATTGCTGAACAGTGGTTACATAGCATCCATGCTTTCTATTTTTCCCACTCTCACTCCCCCCTCTGTAAGCAGGTTGGTAATGAGAAAGAATTTCGTAGAGGATGCAGCAGGGCAGGTGACTTGAACTGGCCAAAGGGATATTCCACTCTATCCAGCACCATGTCTGGAGCTCACAGCCCCCTGCCAATGCAAGAGCCAAAGCAAGAGAACTCATGGATAGAAATAAAGACAGTTTAACAAGTGGAGAGAGGGCAAAAAAAAAAAAGGCAAATAAGCAGTAGAAAAGTAATCATCCACCACTTCCCACAAGCAGACTGACACCTAGCCATTCTTGGAAGCCAAACCACTCATCTTCTTCTTAGACTCCTTTTTTTTTTTTTTTCCTTTTGTTTTTTGTTCATTTGTTTGTTTTCCTTCAGGACTAAGCCACCTGCACTGCTCATAATAGCAATTAATTGACAAAATCAAGAATGCAAAATTATTTCCAGTCAAAACACAGAAGATGCTAGAGAATGGTGCAGATTATTGGTTCTCTGAGGCACAGATACCACTTTTGCATGTAAGTGCTTAATATTTATCATGCTGTCTTTATTATACAGTACAAACTTTGCAAAGGATACATCATATTTTACCACACTAAAGGTTTTAAAAAAGATAAGATGTGAAAATGTGAAAAATGTACTATTCTTGGCTGTGCAATCAGATGGCAAAGGCAGTCATCTTTTTGTCAAGCTCTTCATAATAAAATCAAGATCATTTAGAAGGGGAAAAAAAAAGCCATTCTAATCTTATCTGCACAGTCCCAATACAACTGGAAACTGCTTTTAAAACTGCCTAAAGACCACTGACAAAACTCCTTACAATGTAGAAAAGCAAGTGCAAAACCATCTGCCTGACACATAGTTTGATAAGCTCTTTGGGATGATTAAGGAGAAAACTCCTTAGATACTACAGCATCAATCCATTGAGCTCTAAACCAACTTCCAGTTTTATTTTTCAAAAATCTTGTAAGTTTAGACAATATATATACATATATAGACAATTCATTCATCTAATTCAATCAAGCAAATGAATTCCAACACCCAGCTCACATATTTGTCTTTATGATCTCAAGCAATCCACGATTTGTCCGAGAAAATTGTTTGTTCCATTCAACTTAAAAGAATCTGCCTCCTTCTCATTTGGGCTTTCTCACATCTGACTGCTGCCAGATGTTACAGGTAGAGGCAGACAGAACACACCATCTGCACTACTGAATGTCTCAGACATATCCTAACAGGCTGCTGGCTTCATCTGAACATTAATGGCTGATGGCAGCACAGCAGGTGCAGTGGAGGACCGGAGGGAAACGTGTTGAGAAGCCCAGAACGGGCTCAGTACTTACATGCCAGATGAAAGCTGAGATTTATAAAAAATGCTATGCAGTACAGATTAAAAGACATTGAGAATACTGTTTTAATCACTTTTCTTTTTAAATAATACAATATATTGATATATTTTTAAAAATTGATAGTCTGTATTTCACAAAAGTAGGAAATCAGAAATATAAATTATGAGAGAGACCTGGGAGTCTTGGTTTATAATAAATTAAACATGAGCCAGCAATGTGCCCTCATGGCCAAGAAGGCCAATGGCATCTTGGGATGCATCAAGAAGAGTGTAGCCAGCAGGTCGAGGGAGGTTCTCCTGCCCCTCTCCTCAGCCCTGGTAAGGCCTCATCTGGAGTCCTGTGTCCAGTTCTGGGCTCCCCAGCTCAAGAGGGACACAGAACTTCTGGAGAGAGTCCAGTACAGGGCCATCAAGATGATCAGGGGACTGGAACTTCTCCCTTATGAGGAAAGGCTGCAGGATCTGAGACTGTTCAGACTGGAGAAGACTGAGGGGGACCTCATTAATACTTATAAGTATTTGAAAGATGTATGTCAAGAGGATGGGGCAACACCTTTTTCTGTAGCGTCCAGTGATAGGACTAGGGGTAATGGGCACAGGAAGCTAGAACACAAGAAATTCCACTTAAACACATAAGGAAAAACTTCTTTCCAGGGAGGGTGAGGGAGCCCTGGCACAGGCTGTCCAGGGAGGTTATGAAGTCTCCTTCTCTGGAGGTTTTCAAAACCCACCTGAACACGTTCCTGGGTGACCTGATCTAGGCAGACCTGCTTCAGCAGGTAGTTTGGAGTAGATGATCTCTAAAGGTCCCTTCAAAACCCATTCTGTGATTCTGTGGTAATTACCAAGGTATTTATAAATTGAAGTGAATTTTATTAGCTTGACATGCTGAACAAAGATCCAACAGTATACATTTTAACTGCATAATTTGTGAAATAATACAAGACAAATACATAACTATATATATAACTTATTCCTTAGATGATTTTAAGATATAAAGCTATCACAAATAAAGGGCATTAATTATACTATTGTTCTAAGTTCATCTAAAAGGGCACAGGACCTTACTCTCACATTCTTTTAGAACTGCATAAAAATCAAAACTTGGTGAGTTTTTGTAACTACAGTCTATTAAAAACTTTCTTCTATAAGGTTGTATATAAAGCTGAGAATTATGGCAAGAGAAACACACTTTATTATTAATGTACTGATGATTTTTTTATTATTGTTAGCCTTCAATACTTCTGTAACTAATATAATTTGTTACTTTGTTTCACAAGAATTTCTCTCATCCACAAAATTTGCACTGAATTATTTTAGCACAAAATGTTGCAGAGTTAAAAACTTCAGTTACTCTCCACAAACAAATGTATTCCATTGCTCCAAGAAATGTATAGCTGAAATAGACCTTGCGCCAAACTGTCAGTATACTTGTGTCTACTGTGAACAAATTGTCTTTAGAAAATGAGTAAATAAAAGTAATCCCTCTTAATATTCTGTTAAATGCCCAAGTTAGTTTACAATGTGTTAATCTAGAAAAAATACCAATTACATCATCGTCTATGTAATGTTTTAATTTCTTTACTAACAAGACCTGTTCATTTAACAGAGACAAAACTGTTTCTTTTTAAAGCTCACTATAAATTAGTTTCCTTGAAAGGCTGAAGTCACCATATCTCACTAGCTGTTCTCTGACCTTACCAGTTACCTCGCACTCCTGTAACAAAATAAGTCCACAGCAGAGTCATAAGTCTGAAAGCTTTTGTATATCTACAAATTTTAAAGAATGAAAAAATAGGTATAAAAAAAGCTAGACACCAATCTGATGAACGAAGTTATGTGCCTGATAATTTTTGCTCGTTAAAAATTTAATGACCCTCTACCATTGCCTCTCAGTCCCTAAATTAAGTTCAAGCCTCCCTTAGCACATGGGATAAATTCTAATTCAGGTTACTAACTTTGCACTGTTGCTCTTTCAATCAAAGCTCTCCTGTGAAAAAGTTCACTGTGCAAAGCACTTGTCATCCCCCCCTGCCACAGCAGAGGGACAGGGGTCAGCAACTGGCAACAGATCCCATTACTGCCTAGGCTGTCTGCGGGCACTTTGGAATCTATCTTGATGAACAGCTATACTTACACATACTTCAACTGTTACCATAAGCAATTTCAGACCAATCACTAAGATATGTTACCAGTGTAACAATAAAATTACCTGTTTTGCTTTGGTTTGCTGGTGTAAAGGTGAAGATCACGATGCACTCCATCTATTCTACTTTGCCCAATTGCTTTGTCAACAAGCACGCTATCGAATGCAGGAGGGACTCTCTTATTTCTGCAAGTCAAACCCAGTAGTTCAAACAGGATGGAGTGGCAGGAACAAATAGAACATAATCACAATAGCTAATGGATTTTGAAGCCTTTGCTTGCTTCCCTACATTTAGGATTTAGTTTATTAAGCCTTGATCAATACCTTAAATTACATTTTGTATTCTCTGGCTTCTATTAAATGCAAATAAGGACTTTCATTAAATAAAAAAGTAGGATTCATTTCCCAGTCACAGAACATCTGATATGTTCTCCAACAGAATAAAGCAAACTTCCAGCTTTTTTTCTTTTTTAAAATTTTTTAAAGTTAAATACTCCTAACGCTTCCAACTACTTTAAAATATTTAATTCACTATTGTAAAGCTTTGTCTGCCCATGTGCCTATCCCTTTCTCAACATTTAAATGGCTAGCACATAAATTGAGGGGATAAATTGTTAATTCTTATATTCACACAATTAGTTTAACTCATGCCAACAGCTCCATTAGAGTCAATGGAAGCATTTCTTTGAGGGAAGTTCATGGTTTTTTATTGTTTACTTTTCTTTTAGGCAGATCAGAGTGAAACAATGGAGGAAGTTTATTAACTTCTAAATACCTCCATAGAGTTTCAGTAGTATGAAGTTGATCCATTGTTTTACATTATATTTTCTGACACTTCCCTTTATTATCCTTTGAATAATTAAAACCCTTGAAACCCTTGAAAGCTTGTTCCATGAAAAAAACTAACTTTCATATCATTATTTGCTTGAATAGCTGAAAGGGCAGACATGGTATGAGCTATAGGTACATTCTGAAAAAACTGTTTATTTCTTTATGTTAAATGACATCCACATACCCTGTCAACAGAGACCTTTACAGCTTATATTACTAAAGGGTAGCTTCTGTAAAATGTACATACAGTATTAATAGTAGATTTGAGTTCACAAGCAAGATACTGCTACTATTATTCATAATCTGATACTAAATTAAGGGACATTAAGTTCTTAAAACTTTAAGACTTTTATGTTAACCACATTTCCTCTATTTCTTCCCACAAGCTCAAGTTATAGGATACTTTTAATTTAGCTAAAGGACAGGTGATGTTTTTCCTCTGATTGAATCAATATTAAGGCAGGTATTAGTTATCATTTCAAGAAAAGAAAGCTTGGGCCCAAATGCACAAAGGCAAAACAGGAACAGATTCCTACCAATGAACAGGGTCAAACAGGAATTGTATAATACCATCTTTCCTTCCTAGAAACTCTTAAAGTCTATATATCATCATTAGTGGAGGAAAAAAGAGAGAAGGGTACCAAAATATCAACCCACACTTTCTTTAATCATATAAAAAAAGTCATCACATAAGCATTATTCATTCAAAAACTGTCTCATTTTCAATTGCCTAGGGCTAAAGGGAGATACAGATGGGAGGAAGTTAAGGGAACAATCTACTGAGAGGAACTTGTCATGCAAAGCACTATTTCAAAGGAAATAAAGGATAGAGGAAGAGTACTCTGCATTGGCTCCACTACTAAATATAGCCTGGAAGATAGTAATTTAAATGAATTTATTACTATTTATATGCATATATATGCCAATTACTTCTGTAAATTTGTTTCCGAATCAAGCAGCCTTGTAGGAGCATACTTCCACTTAAGATGTAAGAAGGTTACAAAAGTTTCCAGTATGACATTTTCCTTCCTCTAACAATTTATTTAATCAGTCCAAGTTACAGGATCTTTTTCTACATGTTAGTTATAAACATTCTATAACATAATTTGTTTTATGGCTTTATGAACTGTTGCAACATCTTTGAATATTTAGCCAGTAACAAAGATTTGGCTTTTGAGAATAGAGCTGCCTGACATCTCTACCACAATAGTAGCAGCATCACAAATCGTGTCATCTTTCTAAGTTCAATGTGTCCAACAAGCTACAAAGAACCTAAACAGAAGAACACAATGTTCAAAAGCATTATTCTTGTGTAAAATATTCCCTATGTAATATCCATTTCACTATCCAAACTAAGAGATCAATCTCCTGCTGCTGGCAGAGAAAAGACTATTTACAGAAATGCTGAAGATTCATGCCAATAGCTTATTGAAAGCTTTGCTGTGTTGCTAGTTCAGAGTTCAGCATCCTCTATCACCTTTCATATCAAAAGTGACATAGTTGAAAAAAAATCCTGACACAGCTATGTCAATCTACATATCATGAGTAGCATAATCTGCAATTATGTAACTCAACAAAATTTAGCCCCTTATTTTAGAGACAGGATGCTGATCTGACTTGGAAGCAAAATGTTTCACTCAGTACAATTACTTACCTTAAAAAAGAAAAGACAGAGAAGACCCTTGTTAGTGACTAATACTTCACTCTATAATGGACATTTGTTAAGCAAAAGCATAAACACATCTGAGGTATAAAGGTCTCAACCTACTATGTATTAAGTTATAAAGGTTTTCTAAACACAAAATTAAATAAGAGTAATGCTGGTACAAACCCAGTTAAGACAAATTCTGACTTTTACTCATATTACCTGGTAGAAACCAAGTTTGGCTTTTTGTGTATGCAATATTTTGGAATTGTTTTTTTTTTTCAGGATGTGATGCCTCCATCCCCCAACAGGTACTTTATAGACAGTTCCCTAAAAAGCTAAGGCCCAAAAATCCAAGCTGTAATTCCTCTATGGAGATCCAGTTTCAGGCCTTTTGGTCCAAATCAAATACTAACTCATCAGTGGTCACTCTTCTTGGTTTTTGACCTCAAATTGCTGGCTGATCTCAGAAAGCTCTCTTAAATAATATTTCATTGGCATTAATTTCAATAGACTATACTACATACTATGAAATAACAGTAAAGTAAACCTATGATGTCCATAGTTAATTTTACAGGAGAAAAACTAAGGCTCTATTCTGGCTTTTTGACTACCACATTATATCGCAGGGCTTCACAACATCACATTAAAGGCTAGGAGCAAGATGATAATATCTAAAGCCTATAATGGCTTTCACTGTGCTCAAAACAGTTAAGCGTTAGCACTGTTGAGTAATTCTGTAGTAAAAAGCTTTCTCACAGAATGTTCTTTTTCTGACCCTATAAATTACTTGTGGTGTCAGTTTTCTAACACCAGTCCATTATTACCTCATGGTATATTAAAATAATCTCTCTCAAGACAAACTGTTTCATGAATGTATCTTAAGTATGGCTGAGGCCCTAGATGATTTAAAAGTAAATTTAAAACGTAAGTGTACATTTGTAAAGTCCATATTATGACAGACAGCATCCCCCACACACTAGAGACTCCCTTTCAGCTGCACAAAAGAGGCTGGAACTGAATGGCATGTTAGTGGCATGCAAAGGAAGAGCTGCTCTGCACAGTCTGCCTGAGCTGCACCCCAGATTATACCAGTTTGAAAAAAAAATAAAATCAGAAAGCTGCTGCCTTCTCTGGTGACATCTGAGCTGTAAGATTACATTTTGCTGCTAAGCTTCCTGTGATAGATGAGAGCAGCTACAGAATACAAAGTGGCATGAAGGCAGAATTCTCTCTCAAAAACATAAGATCCTTTATATCCTTCACTGTTTTTGCCGATGCACAATATGGCAACTTCAAGCATATTACCCATTGGAATATTACACCACTGAGCAGCACAAGATAGCATTTCTTTGCAGTGGCACTAAAATAAATTTGCTGAAGGAGGAAATAGGCAGTAGGAGATGAAATGCATGCTCCAGTTTCCAAGGAAAGCATGTTAATGCCTAATACATGGTAGGGGGAGGAATAATAACAAAATTAAGGAAAAAAAAAATCCATTATAAAAAATGTTGCTTAAGTGCTGCCAGGAGACAACCAGCAGGATCTATAGTGATCTGCTGAGTAAATGCCAGTCATGCAAGCTAAAACTGCTCAAGAGCAGCTTCCAGTGACATATCCAATTTCAGCATTTACAATGCATGAACTATTAAACTCAACCAATATGACTCTTTATAGCAGCCTTTTTCAGAGCTGTATGTTGACTAACACTTTAATACAGAAGAGTATCTTTTTTGCATTTCAGAATGTATCTCTCAAGGAAAAGTGATAGCTTGTAGTATAGACCGATTGAGATCCTAATGACAATAAGAAAATATTCCAAAACAATCTGTTTACATCAAGCTTCTTACTCATTAGCTATCTGCACACCAACATGACTCTTTTATCGTATATTTTGAGGAACAGGAACATAGTGGGTTTAATTTAAAGCTAGGAAATTAAGTTTGGCAGGCAGTCTTGTCTCAAACAAATTAACAGTACCATTAATAAAAGGCCAAAAATAAGGTTAAATATTTGTCTAAATATTTACTTGTAGATCTTATATAAGCAGCTAATAATATAATGCTATAACTGTTTAAATATATACCTTGTGGTGGTTCAGGATTGTCACTAAGGACCAGCCAAAAGCACTGCTCAAATAAATGAGATCTTGACCATATCTGTCTGGCTCCAAGTGACTAGATTAACCCATTATGACCAGTAAAAACAAAGGAAGAATAGCCAGCTTAGTAACTGCTGCTAACTTTATATTTCTCTAATACACTTGGGATGGCAATCCAGAAGGGAATAGGAACCCCTGAACAACCACTTCCATATAGAGACAGTCAGAGGGATTGGCTAGGGGGCTGCGCAGTCATCAAGGTCACTAGCAGTTTTTGCCAACAATGTAATCTAGAAAGCCAGATGTAGTTCAAACAAGAACAACTCCTTAAGTAACACCACAGGTTGACTTCTGACGCCCTGTAGAGAAGAGGGCCCTAGGTGGAAGTACTGCTACACGTTGGACACAACCACCATCACATCTGTGGAGAGCCACCAGCATTTACTGCTTGTACCAACCATATAAGGTTAAATTCCTCTGGAATTTAATAGTAAAAGTATGACAAATATCAACAAGAAATTTGCTTTTAGAAGACATATACTGCATGAGACAGAAAAATCAAGAAGGTACAGAAAAGTAATTAGTAGTTCTAGGTTTGCTGCTTTTGTTTGTTTTAAACTGCGTTGTTATCATTTCTTGGTTAATACTTGAAGTATAGTTTTATCAGGGGTTTAAATTGGTTTAAGTTTGCTTTCTGAGTGCCAGTGTCTGTTCACCCATGTTTTTCGATGGAACTATTTTCAGCTGTATTGGTACATTATCTAGATCACTGGGAAATTATACAGGTGTTAGTAACACCTTAGGAGTGCAGAAGTGGGAAAGCATATTTGGGGGCACGAATTCATGGGAGTCTCTTCCAGACTTTAATTACCTAATGTTCTAATTATCCAAAATTCTATTACCATGTTGGAGATACATACGTAAGTTCATATTTGGACTGGAAAATTCCGTATCATTGCATCTGCTCATGGAGCTGTGGTGCAGAATACTCAAAAATCCCCATAAAAAGTCTCATACAGATAATACATTACTAAAACTGGGCCTTAATTTGGCATTTTGTACAAAGAAATGCTTAGCAAAACAGATTTATGTAATTAGACTGTTCAGTGACTTGTGTTAGGCCAAATTAAGTTTTGATTTTAAGAAGGAATCAAGCTAATTGTCATGAGATAAGGATCAGGAACAGCCACCAGGATGAGTACAAACCAACCTCTCTCCACAGCACTACCCTTCAGGGTAATGGAGTACCATGCACCTCTTGCTAATCTGTGCTTTGGGAAATTCAGCAATTCTCCTGCTGAACTACTAATTGTGAGACCAAACATTTTCCCCAAGCATCTCACAGTGTATTATTTTGTACTTGTCAATACCGAAAAAACTCTTCTTCTGTTATCTTCTGACTGAAATAAAACACTTCTGTGCAGGGAAAACCTCAAGTCCTTTCAATATAATTTGGTAGGTTCCCCATGCCTCTATTCCCCTTCCCCAGCAACGACTGGTAATTATCAGCAATATGTTTTTTCTCCTTTCATGGTATGTGTCCTGTTGAACAAAACTGTCCAACAATTCTATATTGCCTCAAAACCTGCTGTTACATTAAGAGTGACAGAAGTCCAACAGCTAGACTCCTTCATGATCTAATCTAGTAGATTAATTTCTCTTTCTGCTTCTACCTATCTTACTATGGTGACTTTTATCTTAAATACTTTAGAAATTATTTCCTCCCCTACTTTTGTGCATAAAAATTCAGATTCTACATATTCATGTGTTTATTCTCATTGTCCACCAACTTAATCAAATAAATATTTAAATGAATTCTCCTGTTACTTAGGATGAGGAGACACAATTACTTTTTGAATCTTCTCAGATTCCTACAGCAGTAATGTGGTTTATTAAATACAAATAGCAACTGTCAACTTTCCTGTGGGTACAGATTAGAACTGAACATTCAACACATAGCCAAAAGGACAGCAAGAAAACAAGCAGCAACAGCTTATGAAGATTCCTTGTGCACATGTAAAGACTTGTTCCATCAGATTGGTCAATCTTCAGCCAAGCACTCCAGCCAAACAAACCACTTAAATAACAGCAGAAGGCCTTCCAAAGCGGAGGAGAGCAGAACTGGGTCTTTCACTGAAAGTTACTGTCACTAAGGCTTCAGAGAAGTTTAAGCCCAGTATCTAAAAGAGTTAACACAGACTGCTGGATTCTTTCTTCACCTTGGAAATGCTGCATGCTGCCTCCAATTCTACAAAGGTAGAAATGATGAGAAACAATAAACAGTAGCCAGTCTATCCTCCCTTGTTTCAAGATAACCTTAGCAACAGCTAGATGAAGTAAGAAAGATGGGAATTACAATCTATCTAACACTGTAAAAACTAAGCTGTAAACACTAAGCAATATCAGTCCTTCACTCAAAGGGTATTTTGGTACATGCTGAGTTCAGTGGAGTAAAAACTACAAGGATATATGCCCACCATATTTAAACTGGCCCATTTCAGAACCATGCAAGGCAATCATATCACTTACCTGCAATTATACTGTCCTTTGCTTAAGGAAGAAATATAAGAGATCACTGAAACAGAAAGTCTGGAGAAACTGACACTCATGCAGGTAAGACATCCCAATAAAATATCTTTCAAATGTTCCCAATAGTATTTGTGCAGTAGAAAGACTGACATTGTTCAACCTTTTTCTTCATTCTCTGAAAACCACCTTTCAAACACAGCGTCTAGAACACGGCAAAATACCTTCACAACATGCAAACTCTTCTCTTCAAACTCAGTCTGTTAGGAATTCAAGCTGCACACAATTTTAAAAATATGCAGTTAGATTGTCTCTCTCTGATCCTTTTGCAAATGTTTGGCACACTGAGATCTTAACTTTTCACAACTTCCAGAACATGTTACCAATCAGCAAACCTTGTCTAGCCTGCTGACAGAGTAAAGTGACGTCACTTTGTGTACAGCAATTTTAGTTATCTCTTAGTCTTGTATGACTAACTAGAACACTCTAGCACTTTTGGCATTTGTCTATGTAGACTGAAATATTCATGCAGATGGTCTTCACAAAGAATGAGCATACTGAAGCGTTTTGGAGATACTTTAACATCAATACATTGATCGGGTAACATATGAAGTTAGCTAATGACAAAGTGTTAAAATAATGCCTTTTCATATAATGGTACAGATGGAGATTCATACTATCGCTACTTTAGGTGGGTGGGCAGTAACCCTAAAGTAAGAACAAACAAATTGTTCAGATCCCATGATACTTCTCAGCATGGTGACACCCAATACTCCCCATTTTCTTCACGGGTACATGATAATCACATTTTGTGCAGAACTGCTGGTCATGCTAATAAGGATGCCTGCCCTTAGCTTAGAACTATTAGATTTAGAGCAACCAGCTGAAGACAGCACCCACAAAAAGAGAAAACAGAATTCACCCTGCATTTTTATCATTAAATTCATGCATGCAAATAGCTGAATGTATTAAAACCAGAAGAGCCTGAGGGCTGTAAAGTATTTGCTTTTTTCCAAGTAAGTTTGATACTAGAACTTGAGTCAGCATTAAACCCTATTAAAAAGCCAACTTATGAACCAAAAAACAATCTTCCTGTCCTTCCCTCATAAAAACACATATTTTTCAAAATACTTCTAACAGGCATATCCCTTCTTTAACATATTTATCCATATCTTTAAATATCAGTAGTAAAACAGAACTGTATTTCTTCTCAAGACTTCTCTGTTGAGTATTACTTAGGCAGAAGTTTTTTTGCATATAGTCACTTGCTTTTCATCAAAAAAGTTTATATGCATTTTGTGTAATACTTCCCCTGAAACAGTCTCAATCAGCCTGCATCCAGCTCTACTAGCGCTGATTCAGCAACATGGCTACTCATGCCAAAGGCTAAAACAATTAGAGATGAACTTGATGAAATAGCAGCACTTTCCATTTACTAAATGATGTTGAAGTGTTCTCATATCTTCATATATTTGTAACTGCAGGTGTCTCCTATGCATTAGCCCTAATGTTCACCTCTGACACTCTGACTTGTAACTACGTATGCAAAGAATGGATTATAACCTTGATGGTCTGATAATCTCTGTTGTCACATTTCTCTGTGGTACTGTATAATTGTTCCACCGACAAGTACTAGTGATGTCTTAATGACAATGACAGGATGCATTTCAGCTGAACTGTCTAAACATTCGTTGTTCCACAGAGAGGAAACAGAGGTTCTCAAGGTCAGAACATAAGGAAAATAATTTATCAGCTACTACCAACACCAGGCAATGAAGTAACATCATGCATGCAGACCATAAACAATGTACATTATTTTCACTACCATGGGTTAGTTGAATTTCATCAATACAGGTAGTTCTTTCTAAATTGAGTACAGCTAAGAAAATGACACAAATGTCTATTAATACAACATTCAGTGATGAGGAAATACACCAGGCTGGTAAACATTACAAGAGAACACAAGAGAGAATCCTGTCCTGATGACAGCAGACTG
Source organism: Urocolius indicus (assembly GCA_013401255.1). Lineage (NCBI taxonomy): Eukaryota > Metazoa > Chordata > Aves > Coliiformes > Coliidae > Urocolius > Urocolius indicus. Next base: position 97,523 of record WBNH01005208.1, on the reverse strand, counting down.
AGAATGCTGTGTTTAGAGGTCAAGTCTTAGCAAGGTCAGCTAGTTTACATCTCTAACACATGGCAAGGATTTTAGTCTCCTGAAAGCCCAGGTGAGGAGGTTGGATGAGCTCATCTCTAAAGAATTGAATCAGAGAAGTTAGGTTTCTGTGCAGACCCAGGGTTTTCACTTGCTAATCTCTTCCTCTCAGAGCAAATTAAGTACTTCACTCCATTAAAGCCATTTGCAAAGCAAGGTTACTGAGCAGACAACCACATGGAGCAGGTGTAAGGCTGAGTACATATCATGGGTCCTTTGGTTTTATCTTTGGAGATGATTTACTCATCATCCATTTCTTCTGAGAAACAGAATATTTTATTTTCTAGTGAAAAAGTGGGTGTTTGCATGAGGTTTTTTGGTGTAGACTTGAGAAGGAAAGGTGAAGAGAATGAAAGTACTAATTCTGCCAAGGGACATTCCAACATCAAGTAATATGCAAAAACACAAAAAGCTTTGGGAAATTAGTGAATTTAACATTGTTCCTTTTCTTATTTGCAAATGTTGTAAAGAAGTGAGATGCAGGAAGCCAACTGAAAAAAAAATAAATTATTTATTATTAAAGGAAATGTTGAGACATTAAGTAAAGAGGCATATAAAAACATTCAGAATTCTATTTTAATCATTGTATCAACCATTTAAGTATTTAGGAGATGGTGTATCTACAGAAGAAAACTTAAAGCTACAGAATGCATACCTGGGGGACATCCTTGTGGGGCAAACTGGGATATTGTCCTATTCAAAACCCACCTGGACAAGTTCCTGTGTGACCTACTATAGGTTCTCCTGCTCTGGCAGGGGTATTGGACTAGATGATATCACAAAGTCCCTCCCAACCCTTAAGTTTCTGTGATTCTGTGTGATTCGGTGTAAGACCAAAGGCAACAGAATGGTCTTCAGTCTGACAGAGTAAGCTGGCAAGTATCCAATGTTGATATATAGTGACATCACACAAGCCTTCACAGATGACAGAAGAATTTGGATACTCTTATTTTGATGTCACTATTTCAAGTGAGAAAAAAAAGTTCCTTTGAGAAGACTCTTCCCCCATGAGAAAAATAGACCAGGAAAAAAGAGGAAAGCAAGTAGCTGAGTAGCACGTATAAAAATAAAGGATGAGTATAGTCATTAACTTTTGATTAGGTTTAGATTGAGTAAGAAAGTCAACTTTTCCTGAAAGCATGTCACACTGTGGCCAAACACTGAATGACAAGGAAAAGGTATTGTATTTGTCAGAGTTTGAAATAATATATATTTTACATAATTGACACTGTTGGTGAGGTAGTCATATGACAACAGTGTTGAACTCCTTCATAATAACTAGTTGCAGAAAGACTCTGGGGACAAAAAGAAAGGAAGGATTGGGACAGCTGCTTTGTGAAGCCCAACCTTAAAACAAGTAGAGCTTGACTTTGATCACTCAGGAAAAGGACAGAATAAATTCATACACTTCAAGATATTTCATAGCTGGTAGGGCATTTTCAGGAATGACCAACAAATCCCAGGTAGCAGACATGACTAGAAGATTCTGAGGAAGCTTTCCTATAAGATAGGGTCATTTTAATTGTTACAAGGAAAATTTACAGCTGTACTAGAAAAAAAGATGTACTAGAAGGATAGGCTCAAAAAGAAGATTTTGACATCACTTAGCCCACATCACAGCTGTTAAAGATAGGTAATAGAAGTAAAACTGAGTCTCCAAAAGTAAGTCAGCAACACTTCTAGTATTATAAAATGCTAGTCAGATGTTGCAGTCCAGATATAGACAGAGATCCTCATGTATTTCATTCCAATGGGTATTATCACATACTCAGGAAGACTGCAAGGACCATCCTGGTTTTCAGTTGAACCTCATTTTGTTTCAAGAGTAGAAGATATGCTTAACTCTACTTCAGACTTTGAAGTTCAAGCTATTAGGCATGGCCAGGTTATGCCTAATATGTTGATGCTAAAAGAGAAATACCCTTTTTCACAGTAGTCAAAAGCTTTCAGTTAAAAATGAACAGGATAATATTGCACTATTCATCTACAGCAGGAAAGCTGTAAGCCATTAAATATGGGTTCTAAGGCCCAGATTCAACAGCAAAAAACAAATTATAATGCTGACTTAAGCTTACTCAACTTCATCCACTAGCATGCAACATCACTCTGCCAATGCTAACTGTCCTACTGCAGTACCTTAGCCAATAGACCTCACCATCCAGCTCATCATGAACCCAGAGCCACTAGGAGCTTGGACTAGGAGGCTGGCCCAGAACTCACAGAAACTGAGTCACAAGAATACATTTATTTCAGTTTGCGAGCTTTGCTGTGCACAGCTCTTGACTTGTAGGTACGTACCAAGATCTGTCTCCTGTGACAGCTCCCTGTTTGAGGGGAAATCCCTAATGCATATGCTGCACTCAAGTTTAAACTTTTAGAATTCTCGTGTAGAAGCTGAGCCATACTGCAGAACAAAACCATATTGCAAAAGATTCATATAATCAGCAGAAGAAAATCTAACCAAGAGGAAACAGGATTCCCTAAGTCACAGGAGGCTCAAACCTCTTTCCAAGGGCTAGTTTTGTATTTTTCCCAACAATCCTTTAAAGAGAACATGCATGTGAAATGAAAGAGAGCTCCTGCTTTGATTTTCTTGGAAATAGAAATCATGACTTTTTAAACAGCAAAACAAATGAAAGCATAAATTTGCATATGAAAGATGATCTAATATTAAGGAAAAAGACTGTAATTAATCTTCTGATAATGAGTGGGAAAAGTAGGGGCTTTAGAATCAGGTCAGCAGTATGTTATTTATATAGCCAACCTTATAAAACAAGAGGAAGACACAAGGATCTAACATCAGTGGGCAATCAGGACAAGTGAAAATGAATTCAAGTTCTCTTATGAAGTCCTCCCAGATCCCTTGAAGGTGTGTGACATGCTCTGAAGAAAAACAAAAACCAGGCTGCTTGAAAGAGGAAGTAGTTTCCATATCTCGGAAAAAAAAGTTTTTAGCAGTCTTTTCTTAAGTTCAGATATGCAGCTGCACTGACATCAAAGAATGAAAAGAAATTTTAAAAGTAATCTCACATTTCCTAGCTCTTCCTACAAAATAATCTCTGCCCAAAGGCAGAGCAATCAAGTGAGACATCACTTTGAGAAGACAATATTCCAAGTACCTGAATCATCACTGTAATAGAAGTTTATCTGGGCATGGTTACTCTTCAGTCTGTTGGAAGAGCTGACCAGCATGTCAGACGCCTCACTCTGGACCTTTTTCACTGACAGAAAAATGCCTTGTGCAACTGTAACACTAAAATGCTATTAAAACATTGAAGACATTCTTACATGAAGCAAACAAATAAATTTATAGCAGTGATTTATTTACAAAAACAGCACTGTAAAAAGTCCTTGACTTCTGCTGAACTAAGGCAACTTTCTCATGTAGAACCACCTTGATTGACTACTGACACTGGGGAATTGCACTTTGACACAGTTGTATTGCCTAGACATTTAGAGAAAGCCTTAGGATTGATTGCGTTCAGCTAAGAAACTGAAGCAAAGAAGTGAAATATGCTACTTCTGAAACATTACCATTTTTCACAAGCAACCTATTCTTACACTTATGGAGCTTAGATACCACTTCCTAATGCCCCTGTTGCTTCTGCACTTCAGTATTTTCCTTACAGCCACTAATTAGCACACCAAAGTAAAGACAAATTGACGGGTAAATTATTCTTTAAGAGCATTAAAAACATTTGCCAGATAAACAATTACATAAAAATGTTAAAGCAATGATTTGCTAGGTCATGAAAAACATTTCTAAAAATCTACCATGCAAACTCATATTCCACTTTATCATTTGTAATTTCTTTCATAAAATGTACATTTTTAGGGTAACTGAAAGCTTCCTTTCCTCACTGCTCATATATTGCCTTTAAAAAAACCACAAAAAACACAGGACCAAAAAGCATCAGCCACTGCCTATATTTAACAGGAATGGCTGAACCTCTATCAGCTTCTCTTTGGTAATTATTCATTCATCCCTCCTTCTCAACTGGTACCAAAAGCAAATACACACCTGGATGCCATGCTCCTTCTTTACTGAGTCAGTCTTCAACCCATACAAACATTCACTTGGATTTCAGAGAATCACAGAATAGTAGGGGTTGGAAAGGACCTTTAGAGATCATCTAGTCCAATCCCCTGCAGAAGCAAGTTCACCTAGATCACGTCACATGGGAACACATTCAGACGGGTTTTGGAAACCTCCAGAGAAGGAGACTCAACAATCTCCATGGGCAGCCTGTGCCAGGGCTCTCTCACCCTCACAGTGAAATATTTTTTTCTATTTTCTAGAGAACCTCCCTCAACCTGCTGGCTACAGTCTTCTTGATGCATCCCAAGAAGGGATGAAGTTAAGGTAGATGACATCTGCTGCTCTCCTGTCATCTAGCCAGCCAGTTATGTCCTCAGAGAAGGCTATCAGGTTGGTCAAATAGGATTTCCCCTTGGTGAATCTATGTTGACTTCCCCTGATAACCATCTTTTCCTACATATGTTTAGTAATACCATTGAGGTTGAGTTGTTCCATCACTTTTCCAGGGATGGAGGTGAGGCTGACTGGCCTGTCTTTTCCTGGGTCATCCTTCCTGCCCTTTTTGAAGACTAGAGTGACATTGGCCTTTCTCCAGTCCTTAGGTACCTTGCCTGTCCTCCATGATTGTTCAAAAATGATGGAGAGGGGCTTAGCAACCACATCAGCCAGTTCCCTCAGCACTCTCGTATGCATCCCATCATGTCCCATTGACTTATGAGTGTTAAGCTTGCCCAACAAGTCTTTAACCTCTTCTTCATCCACCAAGAGCTAGTTCTCTGTTGTCCAGACCCTCCTACTATCCTTGCTGGACTGGGCTTCCCGAGGGCTGGCCTTGGCCGTAAAGACCGAAGCAAAGAAGGCATTCAGTTCTTCAGCCCTCTCTGCATCCTCAGTCACCAGGACACTCTCTGTGTTCACCAGCATGTCCACATTCTCCCTAATCTTATTTTTGCTGCTGCTATACCTGAAAAAAACCCTTCTTGTTTTCCTTTCCTGACCAGGTTTAATTCTAGAAGGGCTTTAGCCTTCCTGGTTTGCACCCCTGCCTGCTCTGGTAATGTTACTATTCTCTTCCCAAACAACCAGGCCCTTTTTCTACCTCTCATAGATTTTCTTTCTTTCTCCCTGATTTGTCCTAGCAGACCTTTGTTCCTCCTTGGAGATCTCCTGCCTCCTTTTCCAGCTTTTCTACATGTGGGGATACACTGATCCTGGGCTTGGAGGAAGTGGCACTTGAAGATCAACCAGCTCTCTTGGGCCCTTCTGCCATCTAGGATCCTATTCCATGAGATCCCTCCAAACAGGTATCTGAAGAGGTCAAAGTCAGCTCACCTGAAATCCAGAGTCACAATCCTGCTTGGTGCTGAAAATGTACATGTAAAGTGTGTATCTACCAATTTGTGCCTTGAATCTGAGACAACAGTAATAAAAGCATATTCTTATGTTGTTAGACTTCCCAAATTAACAATCATCATATTTCTATAAGAAAGTAGTAAAAATTGACCATTTTTTCTTTTAAATTTATAAAACATAGTAACAGCTTGCACAGAGCTGTTTTCCACTACTAAACTATTTTAAGTACAGCATGTTTAAAAGCTAGTTATTTCTACATTGCATTATACCTCAAAAAATCAAATATGGTCAAACTTTGTCAGGATTTAAACCGAGTATGTTGGCTAGAACGATTACTGAATAAAACTGCTGTTAAACTGAAGGAGTAATTTCAAGTGCTTTTGGCTTCAGCTATTCAATTTAAAACTACATCTGAAAAGAAAAATAAGGTAACCCACACATCATAGGCCCTTAAGTTCCCTACAAACTAAAGGAACATAGACATAGCCTCAGTAGCACTTTGTTACTGATTATAGCTGGAACTGCTATATTTTGAGGGAATTCTATTAACTGCACCTGTTCAAGATCATATCTTTCCAGTGGTATTTTGTGCACTGTGAACTATTCACAAAAGAGCACACAAACAAGACAGTAGAAATGCTGCAACGGAGTAAGATAACTTTTTTATGGTTTGTTACACCAAGCAAAAAGCAGTTTTAATTAAAAAGATTTGTTAAAATAGTGTAATTATTGGACCACTAAATCAACAGTAACTTACTGATAGCAAAAGACTGCTACATGCACACATATCTAGCTATAAGCCGAGCCATATACACAGAAGGACGTACCAAATTTAAGTGTCGAACTCCTGTCTTGAAACTTCTTCCCTTTCTAAATACCATTCTGTAGAATAAAGGACTTTCTAGTTTAACAGTCAAATTGCCCATCTTCAGATAGAATGATCTCACACTGAGAAGTGCAATAGGACGCGTTCAATAGCACCCCAAAAGAACCCCCAAACCATTCACACCTCTCCAGTCCCAGATGAATCCATATTTGATTCAGAGCACAATAGCTCCAGAGTATGAGTTTTGGAGTAGTCACAGGCAAAATTCTCCAGAGAGACAGCAGTTTGACTAGCCTCAGGTGAAGAGAACTGATCCCAGTTTTTCCCACAGCTCCACTATGTGCTTTAGCTAATCAGTTACTGAGTAAGAAGGAACTGCTTCAGCTATAACTACAGACTGCTACAGCTGTATCTTAAAATATACAAGAAGTTATTTAATAATTCAGCTCTTCCCCTTAAAAGATTTTATTTGCCCGAAAGAAGTATTCCCTCACAGCTTAACTTACTGTCTTGCAGTCCAGAAGTCTGAGTTGCAGATAACCCCATTGGCTGTGTTAAAACCCCTTTACCAGGCTTCTCTGTCAACACTGTCACTCAGCTACCCCACTTGGAGGCACCAGCCCCATCTCAGTTATTTAAATACAGGCTTTGCAATATACCTTGTCACAAAATCTATGTCTCCTCTCTAGATCTGATTCTTGACATTTACAATATGTCCTGTTTTCTTTGCAGAGAGTTTAGTACACACAAGGATTAACCATCTACTCTGTTCTCAGATCCCTTTCTGTCATCCAATACACACAGCTGCTTTGCTGCTCTGAAGTGAACAACTGCAAGAGTAACTAAAAACTCTCTGAAGTCCAGCTCATAAATACAATGGACAACTGACCAACAACTGTTCCCACCTCCCCTCTTTCACAGTCTTTTCCAAGGAATTGCACTCACAAATTATACACAATACTGCTCTACACGCTGCCCCTCATGTGATAGCAGCATTTTGCAATTCAGGCTGCAACAATTTATAGTAGATGGCATGCCTTTCAGCAAGGTGAAAGACATATCACAAGTTAGCTCTTTGGTTACAACATGCCTTAGCCTAGGTTTCTCAACAGAAAGAAAACAAGCAAACCCCAAGAAAACTCAAAAGCGTAACATGCTTTTCCCTCCCCTGTGAGGCACATCATGTATCACAAAATATGGCAGTTCTGCTCTGCATATAAGTATTTGCCACTGTTATGCTCTTAAGACTGCTGAAACTTTAAAATCTTGTTTCACTTCAGGAAATACTTTTAAAATCCCAGCTGCAAACACAGAGTAATCAGTGCAGGCACTTATCTTGGTACAGTGGTAAACGAAGAATAAAGGACATAAGATTTACCATGCAGATCTGCACAGAAGAGTATTTCCAGCATAATCAATCACCTAACACTTAATTGTATGCAGGTTTAAGTTTAATCAACATTAAGTTTTTGTCTTTCAGAGGTTGAAGCCACCTCAAACAGATAAGATTAGAGTTCTGGAACACACTTAGCAAGGCTGAAGAAGATACTGTCATAGTCTACTTTTCAGCGAGTATTTATTCCCCTTAATCATCCCTTCTGTCATCAGAAGACATAACCTCCGTCTCAGGTCTAGAAAAGAAAATATAATGCAACAACTAGGTAACTCAATTTGAAAAAAGCCATTTCATAAATTACTTGATGGTCAGTTCTTTTCTGTCTTTAGTCTTAGAGAATATCAAAAATACCCAGAATACTGGTACTGCCCAAGAATGCCCCTGACATGAAAGAGCTTGAATTATGCTGTTAGAACTACAAAGGTACTTTAAAATAAATCCTTCAAAAATTCCAGCCATGAAGAAGGAGTACTCTTTTACATCACCCAAACAAGCTTTCAGGGAGACCAGAGGGCCCATACAGTTGGTGCTCCATTTTCAGCATTCTATGTTTATGGTATATTAGAGATCAAACATGGGTCACATCCATAGTGCAAAGATGGAATTATTTGCATTTGTTTCTTACATGCTTTTCTTGCATCAGTATTTTGAGAGCCACAAAATAAAGCTAGTTTCAAATTAAGTTGTTAGCAATATAGTCAGTTTGTCTTTCTCATCTGGACAGATGAAGGGCAGTGGGGAAAGAAATGTGACATCAGGACTTGAAAACCTGGTTGTATCCAGCGTTCATTATGCTTAGACACAGGTTAAATGAGAAAAGGGTTTAGATGTACTTATAACTTTTCATGACCCTTACGGACTGTGCCTCAGCTATTTATTTTTTCAGATAGCATCCATTTCAAAAGGAAGGTAATGTTGCAAAATTGTAACAAGCAATACAAAAACATGACACAGCCTCACAACTACTGATCCACTCAGGAAGATACTGCTGTATCTCACCACCTAAGCTTGTCAAGAACAACATTATACTGTACAGCTGCTGCTATACCAAAACATAACATTTCAATTCAGAACCCAAGGCCCTTCACCTAGATTTACCCTGATATCTACCTGCCCTCTTGATATCAAGAACAAATATTCCTAAATGTTTTTGGAAAGAAAAAAAAAAAAAAAGATAAAAAGAAGAAGTGCCTTTCTCACTAAAATATTCATATTTGTTAATTGTTAGCTTATTTCTGAAGGCTATAAGGGTTCCTTATGTGTGCCTAGCATTGCTCCCAACTCTGGCACTGGACCACTCCCTCACGAATTTGCAGGACAAAATATTTTACACAACTTCTTGTTCAAGCAATTTCCCCATACTTACTCAGGAAATTAGTCCTCTAACATCACATATCAATCTAAACTGTTCTTTTTCAGGCTCTTTTTATTGAAGCCATTATATAAAAGTGCTTGGTTCTGCATTTAGTTGAAACTGAAGAGCTCTACAGAAAGTCTGTATAAACCCAAATGAGTTTGCTGCAAATAATGCAGAAATTAAGTAATTTTTACAGACTTACGAATAGACATTTTGTAGAAATTTAAGGTAACTGTTGTATTTGTTCATAATCAAAACCCTATTCACAACCATGTCATTTGTCCTCTCTGACTACAGAAACAGAAGGGAACAAAAAGCCATCATCATAGATAATACACTGGGAAGACGCTAAGATAAAAGGTTTTGACCCACACTTGTCTAGTTTTGACCACTGAATGCTTCTGATTGTATCTCTAATCATGTCTACAGTGGATGTGGAAAAAACATGAATACTAATTAGGCTTCTTACTTGCTTAATATTAGCTTTTTTTAGGATTCTGAAAAAAAAAGTTGGATATGGAAAATTAACTCAAAATTTCAATAAATCCTAAGAGATTTTTTAAACAGACAGTTTTTAAACAATTTCAATACCTTCATGATGTTCATGGCCATCTTGCCATACATAAGTCAATTTTACATCAAATAAGCACACTGTTACGTGTAGCAGTGCACAATCATTTAAAACCTCCAAGCTTTTGAGTTCTTGCCATGTATGAGTACTTTGTGCTCAGGTCTACACCTCATTCATTCAAACATTTCTTCAGTCACTCACAAGCTTGCTGATTAAGACCCAAGTAGTTAGTTTATTGAGGCAACAAATACTTGATGTGCTGAAGTGTTCAGTAGTCATCTTGTAACATAACAGGGTACCAACCCACAAGCTCTGGTAAATCTTACTCCAGTAGTTTACAGTTGCCAAACCTGAATTCCCACACACTCCCCTGTTGTACACCAGAGTATAACGGAAATGCTTCCCTCCAGACTCCAGCTTCCTCAAATGAAGCCAGTTTAATTGATAATTTAAGATAATACTCCATAATTTGTAATGAAGCACATACATTACTCCTCTTTATTATGTCCTGGAGATTAGATTGACAAGAGGAATCAAGTGAGAAGATGAATGTTAAGCATTACAGCAGGATTTTCCATAGCTTACCAGTTAGCAACCATAGTCAAGAAGTACTTACTGCAGCCAAATGGAGAGAGATTATTGGGATTAATGGGGGATTTTAGTAGTTCATTTGGTTTTGTTTTAATTAAAAATAAACCAAAATCAATAATAGGGTTGTGCATACAAAAAAGAAAGCCATATCTCCAAAGACCTGAGAGCAGCTGGACTCCAAAAACCACCTGTAAGGGCAACACAAGAAAGGCTTTGGTAAGGACCTTTCACAACCTGGTAAAATAATTTCTTGCCCTTAACTTAGGCAGTGATATTTTCTCTACCCATCCCAGATCTTGGCAAACTGAACCAGGATTTGAGTAACTAAAAAAATATATGGAAATGTATGGTATCAATAGGCTAATCTGCTCATCCCTGGAGGAATCTGAAGTGCAGTCAGTCCCATGTTTGATCCAAGCATTTCATGCAGCCAAACACTAACTCACTTGCATTCAGTTTCTTTTTCCCAAAGACTCAAACTATCCAAGCCTTGCCATTAACACAAGGCAATATGCCTAGAAAACACAGCATCCAAGCCTTCCCAAGTTTCATCTAGAACTGAGAAAAATCTGAGCAATCTGGTAGACTTAGCCACTAGAAATTGAGAAAAGTTAGGCATATGAGTACATAGGCCCTAGGAATTCAGGTGCAGTGTCAGGCTACGTTATATTCGGTCTACTCTGATCACATTCCTGTCACATTATACCTCACCTTTACTGTAGAGATTAAATGGCTTGAGTCACTCCAGGTTCTCCACTCAACTGTGCAAAGGAACAATTTTATTTGGAAAAGTAATAAAAGAATTTACTAGTGCTGCTCCATCAACCTGGAAATAGCTTTTATAGGTGACAAGCAAGATCAGCAAGGGGGAGTGAGAAGGGGAAAAAAAACCCAAAATCTTACTAATCTCAAATCAAACTCTTCTCAGGAAATTTGACTGCCTTTCCACTGAGTTACCACCAGTTTCTATGACACAGAGACTCTTTGAAATCTTACTACAAATTATTTGTGCACGCTCATGAAATCATAGGCAAAAACCTCCCCTGCCAGACAGAAAAATGCTGTATGGGCTTTTCCTGTCAATAAGATGATCTTTAGAGACGCAGAAAAAGCTATCAGATCTTGGTGAAGACATTTCTAGTTTCTTTACAGACTGCCCATTCCAAAACCAGAGAGTTAACCCTTCAGGAACATTGGCACTGCTTGTGGATAAGCAACACATGAAGTAGAACTTACAAGGGAATGTATCTGACCTTGGGTTTACTCCCTGAGACTCAGACTTTCATTTCTGTAGAAGCATGTTTGTCTTGTTCAGATTACGCTGCATCTCCATTCTTTCTTTCTGTGAACTAGGAAAGTATTTGAAGACAAATGAAGTCTGATAGTAAGTTACTGGTTATTGCCCCTGTTCAAGGTTAAAAACTATTGCCAAAATTCAAGATGCAGGAAGTACAGTCACCTGTGTTCCCCCACTTTAGGTTTGTGGTTGGATTTGAGTTTTTTTGGTAAAATTTTAAATGCTTTGAAGAGTCTGAGTAGTTGGCTTCAACTTTAATAAAAATTTCAATTAATGATTTTAGAATTAGCTGCCAAAACACCATTTCTATATCACTTGCAATAGCTCAAGCTTTCAGCAGCAGTGCCCATCAAGACGTAGTATCACACTGTCACATATGACTGCCTTTTCCCTTTGACAGTCCCACTTGAAGTACAAAGCAAGCTTCACGTGTCAGAATCGGATTCATGCAGAGATTCTCACAGACATACAGAACCAGCAATGGAGGCTGACAAAGTTATTTATGCACTTGCTCTTCTGTGGAGCTTTTTCCAGTCATCACAGTTGTGCATATCAGGACTTAGTAGGTTTTAGGCCTACAGTATCTTCAAGTAAAAAGAGCAATCAGAAATGGAAGCACAGTCTCTCATATGAAGTCCCTATGCTAGGTAAAATTTAAAGTCTTGCTCATGAAAATTGCTCACATCTTTCATAGACAGATTCTGACAATAAACACTTTAAGATATAATAGCACTGTGTGAAGAACTTCATAGGAGGACTTAACTTGATTCAGGAGCTAGATAACACCTTGATGAAGCAACTACTGTCACAAGGCAGTTGATCATCTCTTCTACAGCAATTCATGTATCTCTCAGTGTGCAGATAAAGTGTTTGAGGCAAGCTTATCCTTGCAACTACGAACTAAAATATTGCATGAATCTTATTTCCAAGCAGTTTAATAAACAATTTCTTTCTTCTCAGAAATCACTTTAACAAATTTCTCCTGCTATTTTGCAAATAGTGACAATTCAAGAGTTAAACTTAGTAATAGATTAGATGGCCTTTATCAAAAAAATCATTTTAGTCCAACTAAGTTTCATGAAAACAACTATTACTTGTCCAACATAATTAATGCAATTTCCGCCAGATGTAATAGGAACGGTTTCAATTACCCTACTTTTCAATTATTCTCCATAATATCTTTTCTTTTAGAAAGACTAGAGTGTCTTTTATTAATGAAGTGTTAAACTGATAATGACGATTGGGGAACTTAGGGGAAGAGGTGAGGAACTGTCTACACGGGAAAAATTGTATCATATATTATTTACCCTATCTCACTCAAACTCCAAAGAAAAGGGAAAGACAGAATAAGTGACTTAGTGTGAATATCTGAATTGGACACGCACATGAGTTATAAGGATTAAGGTCAAAGGATAGATAAAGGGCATAAATCTGCTCAGTGTTCATTAAGATGCAGATGTTTTATTTAAAGACACTCCTGATTCAGATCAATGTTAATAAAAAAAGAGTCTGTAAAAACAGCACTGTCAGGTTTCTACTAAAGCAAGCTCTTTTTGAATCTTTGCATATGACTTGAGCTATGGACATCAAAATGTAATTAGAAAAAGCTCCTTTTTGATGAGGTGCTTAAATCCCATTTTGAGGTATTATCAGGGTGGAAGAATATTGTATCCTATTACAAGTACTATGTCATTATTTTGTAGTCAAAACTGTTGCATTACAAAATAACTTCCTTTTCCATGATACCACAACAGCTAATTATTAAGTGTTCACATCCATATATCTACTGAAGTATGTTGCACCTGGTCAAGCAATGGCATGTCCTGTTCCGAGGTTAAAGTGCTTTCAGAACACAATGAATTCAACCACTCATTCAACAGTGTCCAGGTTCACCAACACAGGTCTTTTTAGCCATCAGATGCAGACACTTTTTTTTAATCTTAAAGAAAAAAGGTTGCCATGCTCGCAGTTTTGCAAGGTGCACAGAACTCTACAAGCCACAAAGTACAGAATATTTTACTCTATGTAAAATATTTTACTTATGTAGGGTTTTAATATGTAAAGATCAGCATGGATTCCTTTGAGTAGTTTTCTTGCTGTTCCTTTTATTTCATGTAATCTGCTTCAACATTTTAAAATTCACTCCATTCATTTTCCTTGTCATTCCTGAAAGTCATCATCAACTTAAAAACACTACTTTCTTTTGCTAGGCTTGATAGTTACAAAGAGGTCAAGACAAATTTATGGACTCACTATAGCCATTTAGCAATGTTTTATGTTTACTATGCCATCAAATAAATACACATAATACAGAACAGAGAATTATGAAAGCATAAAGACCTTTAAAGGTAAGAATTAAGCTAAAACTGTAAGAGAAGTCATATTTAAACAAGTAAAACTTACTACAATATATGAGATGCACCTCAAAAACATCCTAGATTAAAATGTTTATTCACATTTCCATTATAAATACTGCTTTGTAGTAATTCAAGACCTATCAAAGTTGATCTCCACCAATATGAAGCTTAGCATTACAGTCCTCAATTTAGATGCATGTCTCCTTCCCTAATTTCGTGGAACAATTGATGTAAATCATTCCAGAGCTTTTCGTTATTAGATGAGAAATTTATAACCTTATTGAGCTTTTTTGCTTGGATAGAAAAGCAATAAAAAAGAACTGATACAATCAGTTTAATAATTCCTTTTTTTTCATGTCTAAGAGTAAAAGCAGTCTCCAAGATCTCCATTACCAAAGCTTCTTGAAGACCTCACATAGACTGTTCCAAAATAATAGTACTAAGTACATAGAATCAAAAGGATATATCATTCAACACAATTTGTAAAGAAAAACATATATAAGTCCAGTATAGCACCTCTTATTCAGGCAAAACTGCCCTTAATTTCAGTTTAGTTGCAAGATGAAGCCTATGACCACTTCATGTTAATAGCACATCTCCACCCCTCTTGATTCACACCATTTCATAAGGTCAATGCAGCCAGAGACAGTCCAGCCAAACAACATACTCCTTCCAGAAGGAGGAGAAAGCCTCACCTCACTCATTTGCTGTAAGTGGCAGTGTTCACTTAAATCTAGTTGTAGTGGTTTTCTCTAGGCCAGATTTTTGGCTACAGGGATGGCTTCCTTAAACAAAGATCTGCCAGAAGCTTCCCCTGTAATTGATAGGGCTAAGGCCGTTCAATTCTAAAATGGACCACATCACTGACCAAAGCCTGGCCAATTAGTGATGGAGGTAACGTCTCTGTGAATAACATATTTGAGAAGGAGAAGTTACTGTGCAGTTGCTAAACTGCAGCAGCAGAAGGGAGTGAGAATGTGAGAATAACATCTCTACAAACACCAAGGTCAATGCAGAAGAAGAAAGAGTATGTGCCCAGACACTGGAATTCCCCTGTGACCTATGGTGAAGATCATGATGTAGCAGGCTGTCCCCCTGCAGTCCATGGAGGTCCATGGGGGAGCAGAAATCCATCTGCAGCCCATGGAGCACCCCACGCTGGACTGGATGGATGTCCAAAGGAGGCTGTGACTCCATGGGAAGCCCATACTGGACTAAGTTCCCAACAGGACCTGGGAGTCTGAGGGGAGAGAGGAGCCTCCACTAGAGCAAGTTTGCTGTCAGGGCTTGTGATCCCGTGGGTGACCTACATTGGAGAAGCATGTGAAGTGCTGCCCCTGTTGGAAGAACCCATGCCACAGCAGTTCGTGACAATGGGAAGGACCCACACTGGAGAAGTTCATGGAGGACTATCTCCTGTGGGAGGGAACTCACAGTGTAGCAGTGGTAACTGTGAAGAGGCCTCCACCTGAGAGGAGGGAGCAGCAAAGTCCATCTGTAATGAACTGACCATAACCCCTGTCCTCCATCCCCTGTGCCACAGGAAGGGGGAAGGAGGGAGAGTGGAAGAAGGAGGGGTGGAGGGAGGTATTTTAAGATTCAGTTTTATTTCTCATTTCCCTACTCCGTTTTGATTGCCCATTAATAAATCAAACCAGTTCTCCCCAAGTTGATTCTGTTTTGCCTATGACATTTAAGTGCCGAGTGATCTCCCCGTCCTTATGCTGACTCACAAATCTCTTGTTATATTTCCCTCTGCCCTGTCTAGTTTAGGAGGGAGAGTGATAGAATGACTTGGTGGGCATCTGGCACTCAGCCAGAGCTACAACCACCACTCTAGTCAAAGCTTTACTAAATTGCTCTGTATTTTAAGATACACAGAGGAAGATGTTATGTTAACATACAACCACCAGCAACCAGGCTACTGTAGCACAGTCCTAAGAACCATTCAGTCACAATTTCACTACATTGCCAATGCTATTATCACTTAAATATCCAACCCAAATAACGGTAGAAAATATTGTAGAACAAAACCCACAAATGACTGGGATAGTCACTCAAGTGTTCATGCAAATGTGATCAGGTTCAATTAGGACCAAAGATGAATACATAACTGCATGCTCCAACTTGCCACATGCATGAGCTCATATGGAAAAGGAGTTGTGTCGATTTGCCAAATAGAAATATTTTTAAATGGTTTCAAGAGAACAGTAAATTTTAACCTGTCACTTGTATATAAAGCAAAGTAAAAAACATAAAATCTCCCCCCCCCAAAAAAAACCCCAAAAATCAGCAGAAACCATGAACACAAACCAAGGAAAGTGGAGTGACTTGTTTAGGACAAGAAATCAATTCATAGTTTGAGCTGAAGTCCTTCAAAGGAGTCAAGGAACACATGGATACTTTTGTCAACAAAATATACTCCTGGTTCCTAGACACTTTGGCCACAAATCCTCATTAAGGGCTCCTGAAGAAATTGAATTTTAATTGCATGAGACAACTTCCTACAATTAAACTATCCTTCCAAAGCAGTTGTTAAGACAGTCCGTGAGAAACATATATGTATACATATATATATATATATGGTTCTTCACTGTTCAGTGCACTTAAATGACCACAATGGAGCAGAGAGGAAGAGGACATATTAAGAGAAAGGAGAGTAAAGTTTACCATTTAAGAGCTGAGTTTTACTTGAGTGAAGACAAAAATGAATTCAAAATGCATATGAAGTAAAAGAATTAGTCTCTGCTTCACATAAACACTTAAAAGGGCAGGAGAGTTACCACTCAAGACAGAGACTAGTATTAATTCACTAATCAGAAACAGACAAGTGGAAGGTTTGAAATTATTAGGAATGGAATAGTAAAGCAGAAAGCATTGAGATATCCAAGAGACCACACACACCTTTATAAACTCATATTGCATGGCATTCTATTAATCCCATTTCAAAAAATAGATTGGAAAAACAGAAAAAAATGCAGAATGTTGCAAGGATAATCAAAGGTATGGGAAAATCTTCTTTAGGAAGGGATTAAGTAGATTACTTTGCCATCTAAAGAGAAAACTAAGGGAGAGATTAAGAAGTAGTCTACAAAATTATGTATTGTATAAAGAAGCTGAGGAGATTATTCCCTTTTACAGGAGGACAGGGGGAAAGAACTAGGTAGCCTCCAGTAAAGTCATAATTGAGGAGGTTTAAAATGAAGTTAAATGTAAACCTGCCTTTCATGCAAACTTTCAGCAAAATTTTGCAAGGCACTGTAAAATAACAGCAAATCTGAGATTCGGTTGATTTTCAGAGTTAGTGTGACCATTACAACATGACTGCCCAGATATAACTTCCAGATACATAGATGCTGGTCAAATGTAGCAATGGAAAGCTCATGCGATGAATACTTTGCAACTCATTGCACTCTTCTTGGTGAATGCTGCAAGCTTTGAGGTATCAGGACAAAAAGGTCTTTGGTTAGGTCTGATATAATAACTGGCTAGATGCAACAGAAACACAATCAAATATTTCTCTTACTCAATCTTGTTAATGACTGATTGAAGGAAAGAGCACATAGTTCTCAGTCCCTTATTTCTCTATTCTTAACCTACAATTCAGTATCCATGTAATATGCAATAGGTCTCCAATTCTCTACAGAGACAACATGCACACAGCCTGATCACTGCAAATGTGAAGTTAAGTTTACAAAAAGAAAAGGAAAAGGAAAAGGAAAAGGAAAAGGAAAAGGAAAAGGAAAAGGAAAAGGAAAAGGAAAAGGAAAAGNGAAGAGAAGAGAAGAGAAGAGAAGAGAAGAGAAGAGAAGAAAAGAAAAGAGAAGAGAAGAGAAGAGAAAAGAAAAGAAAAGAAAAGAAAAGAAAAGAAAAGAAAAGAAAAGAAAAGAAAAGAAAAGAAAAGAAAAGAAAAGAAAAGAAAAGAAAAGAAAAGAAAAGAAAAGAAAAGAAAAGAAAAGAGAAAAGAAAAAAGAAAAGAAAAGAAACAAACCTGGTAATGGTCAAATATTTAACTATATGCACTTACAGAACAGTTATCATCTATGAAGTCTATACATTCAAAACCACTGACAAATAGTCTAACAACCAGTCCAGTTTCCCTACTTGCTTCTCAGGGAAAGCACAAGTAGCAGGTTTTTTCTCTTTCACAGCCCCTCTACCCTGGGTATGAAATTCACTCTGTCATAGAACTATTAAATGTCCACACTGAAGTCACCAAGACAAATACTTGGTTACCTAGTTATATATGAATGTGTTACCCATGTGAAGAAAAATTTCATTTCATTTAGACTACATCAGATAAAAAAGAGTGGATGAACAAAGACTTAGAACATTTAGAAAGTATTCTGCTTATCTGTAACAGTAACCTAAATGCTGAAACTAGTTAAACAGCTGTCTCAAACAGGCTTCCAATTTTATCTGAATGCTGATCTAAAAGGATGCAAATAAAAAAATTTTTTTTTTGAACCAAATAAAAAAAAACTCAAAAAGTAATAACCTGTCAGAGAATTAGCAACTGCCAGGCAGGCTTCTTAGCAAAGGACTAGGTACATCCTTTTTTGAAGTGGCTATAAACCAGCATGCCAAATAGTTGTCTGATTGGGAGTTTGCCTATTAATTCATAAATAACTGTGTTACACTTGCTGCTTTTTATTACAGAGCTCTTGGGTGCAATATTTTGTCCTTCTTCCCACCAAAAGCTAATTTAAAAAAAACAGAGGCTACTTAGTGCAAGTTTGCACAATTATATTGATTTTAAAAGTAATGCATCAATGTATATGAAGCATTGACCTCTTCTACTTTGTTTTTTCTTAGGCTAACGGAAAGATAATAAAAAAAATCAAGGACCATCTATTTTGTACAAATGGATTCCCCCTTCAAAATATTTTGACAAGGGTTAGAAAAACATAAAAGCACTCCACACATTACTCTCATTAAACTGAATAACTCCTATAGCTCCTTAAGAAAGCATAACAGAAAGAGGCATACCTTTCACCACAGGAAAAGATAATATATTAAGACCAAGCTCCAGCTTGACCTTTATCTTCATAAGTGATAACTCTCAAAGTGACCAAAAGGTTAACTAAACTCTAAAAAGGTCATCTGTCTTTAATCTGGCTGTATAGATCCTTTTCTGATGTTCAATAATACACAGCTACTGTTCATTAAATATCACACGTCTATTCTGTATTTTCACTTTGTGTTTTCAGCAGCAGCTAGATTTTGTTCTGTCACATTAAATAACCTGCAACTTCGTTCAATCCAGTACATTTTCTGGGATTGGAATTTTTTAGAGTTATGTAAATAAATCCTAACTGTTGTCCTAGATACTAATGCAATGTCACATACATTCATATCTACTAATTTTAAGCACATTAGTGCCTTCTTTGTCCCCGGATAAGTGTCTCACACTTAAGGTATACTATTTATCTCTTGAGGAGTAGGATCAGGTTCTTCAGATGTCTAGACAGTTAAGAAAGAACTGTGAATACGACATCAGGATTGCTTCCTTCTACTAAGAAAATGGTATTGCTTGTACATTTGTACAATTGTACAAATATTTTCTGAAAGTTAACATCACCATATTGAATTATACACATTATTCTTGTCTCCTCTTCCCTTTTTACTATTTTGCAAGCACTGCTAGTTACAGTTTAGGTTCAACATTGCAGGGAATTAAGTTTAACATTTTTTTCCTCTTTCTAAGGACAATGACATTCTGAAGGTTTAGTTCCTCCCACTCTTCACTAATTAAAATCTAACTGATGAGACAGACAAGTGTTACCATCTCATTTTTCATCAGGAATAAAACAAAATCCATGAAAAAGACTTTATCTAGTGCTCATATAGTTAGCATTCAAGTTTTATGGACATCTCCCTTTAGGTCAGCCTGGTATATTCACTGTCAAGAACTTCACTTTTTAAGTTGTTTTATAAAAAAAAAATAATTTAAAACTGGGTTTTGAAATATTATTTAGCATAGACAATTATCTCTTTAAAAAGAAAAACAAATTTTTCAAACTACTACTACTACTACTAACCTGAAAAGAAATTATTTATCAGGTAACTCAAGAAATGCACTGGCGCTGGATGGGCTTCTCAATTTCTCCTTCTTAGTGACATTAAACAAAAAATTTAAGTGATCCACAAGCAGATACTACTTTTCCACCTGTGGCAACACAGGAGGAAATAGTCTGTACTTCCTCATTAAAGTTAACAATTTTCTTCCATCTCATCTTACAATAATTGTTATAATTATCATATTTATTGCAAAGCTCAGGAACAATTCTTTACTGTCCTGCTTAAATTTGCACATGGAAAGTCAATTTCACCATCAATTCAAACCTAGTTCTTTACAGGAAAAACCAAATAGCAATCATCAGGCAACAATGCACTAGTTTGAAATGCTGAGAGAAGACAAGCTTTCAAAGGAGTGACATCTCTTGAAGGTAATAACAACACAGACAGACATGAGAGACTCAAGAAAAGGGCTAGGGATGATTTAATCCTCAGCAACCACAGAGTAGCAGACAAGGCTGCTTGCCTTGGAGACTGACAAAACAAACTCATGTAAATCCATCTTTCCTGAATGCAAACCGTGACTGATTCCCGAAAGAACCATGGTTCAGTGTGATGAGGAGTGGTACTAACAGCACCTGGATATATGCCCTCTCTACTTGTACTGAGCTGTGCAAAACATAATATGTCTCCTAATTAATTAGGCAGCATTTTATTCTGGTGTCTTCAGGGAATAGTTGTGAGTAAAACATCATAAAGTTTGTAACTCTCACTTGCATGCAACTGGATGTACATTCTTTCATGATATCATAAGCCCAGGATTTGAATCACTAAGATTAAGTACCATAGTTTACCTCTTGAGATACTGAAATCAACCAGATTGATGGTTCTCTTATTCTACAAAAGCGTGAAACTAAGCAAGTTGCTGTCATTTCACAATCATGTACACTTCTGAGCAAGCCTGCAGAGGGTACCTTATTAACTTACCAGTTGCACTTCAAGAGGAAAGTTGGTTTGTGGATCAGTGGATGCAGGGAGTTGCCTTCTGACTCTTGCATGTCACTACAGACACACAGATCATGTCAAAGATAATCTAGTCTTATGAGTCAAAGTAAAAGGAAGGATGTTGTGCCAAAAGCAAAAGAGGATAAGTGAGATGAAAGGGATTTAAGAGGATGGGTCAAGACCTCTGATTTAGAATAAGCTTATTTTTGTCAAAGAAGAGTAAGAATGGCTCAGAATGGATGGATCATATTTTCTGAGTTTGCATATCTATTTCTTCTGTGTACAAACAAAAATAGTCTAATAGCAAAATTACTAGGGTATCACTTCAGTCTTCAAAATCCAATCTATTCTCATTTATTCTACATCATCTGCAAGAAACAGAAGGAGGCTCAAGGGATGAATAGCACAGCATGTATTAAGTCAGCACCTTACACGTCAGGAATGTGTGAGGGTAATTGCGGTCTGAAAATTTCTTTGTGACTTACAAAATTAATTACCTGCAAGTTGCGGGACTGAGCCCACTGATAGTCACATCCATAGACATCATCTTGTAAGTGGTACTTAGAAGAAAATACAAAGACATCATCTGGTAAGATAGTAAGCAATCTACCTTCTTTTCTATGGAGTCAGTTTTTAAGCACAGATTTTCAAAGAAATAAATCACTGGATAATGAGATAAAACATACTAGTCCACATAGCAATCATAGTGTGGCATCCTCAAAATAAGTCTAATACAAAATAGTCTCAACAGTCAGAAAGATGTTCGCTTCTTGAACCTTCTAATGGCATGTTTGTTTGGTTTTTTACATACATCTCATCTCTCAAATATCATGAGGAAGATGCATTTTTTTACTGTTGGGGTGTGTGATCAAAAGAAGTTGCTGAGCAGACGCTAAATGACAGCAGCAGCAGAAGGGAGTGAGAATGTGAGAATATCTCTGCAGACACCTTGGTCAGCAAAGAAGAAGGGGGAGGATGTGCTCAGGCATCAGGAGAGAAATACCCTTATGACCTGTAGTGAGGCAGACTGTCCTACTGCAGTCCATGGAGGTCCACAAGGGAGCAGAGATCCACTACCAGCTTATGGAGGACTCCACACTGGAACAGGTGGATGCCCAAAGAAGGCTGCAATCCTATGGGAAGCCCAGGCTGAACCAAGTTCCTGGCAGGACCTGGGAACCCATGGAAAGAGAAACCCACACTGGATCAGATTTGCTGACAGGACTTGTGACCCTGTGGGGGACCTACACTGCAGCAGTTTGTGAAGCACTGCAGCCCATGGGAAGGACCCACACTGGAGAAGTTCATGGAGGACTATCTCCCACACTGTAGAAGTGAGAAGTGTGAGGAGGCCTCCCCCTGAAAGGAAGCAGTGGCAAATTCCATCTGTAATGAACTGACCATAACCCTCATTCCTTATCCTCCTGCACTGCTGGGTGGGAGGATAGAGAGTCCCAGGAAGAAGGAAGGGCTGCAGAGAGATGCTTTAAGAGTCAGTATTTTTATTTCTCATTTCCCTAATCCCTTTTGATTGTTCTTTAATAAATCAAACCATTTCTCTCCAAGTTGAGTCTGTTTTGCCTGTGATGCTAATTGCTGAGCAATCTCGCTGTCCTTATCTCAACCCAAAAAACCTCACATATTTCTTTCTCCCCTGTCCAATTGAGGAGAGGGAGTGAAGAAACATCTTGGTAGGCATCTGGCATCAAGGCAGGGATAAAACACCACAGATTGAAAACACACATCCCATTGCTTTCTCATTTCCATGAGAATTTTCATCCAATTTTCTGAAGCGGCGGGCCAAGGACAACTTCTTTTAAAAATTATTTCCTTCACTGAAAGCAAAAGACAAACTCTTACACACATAATTCTTAGATATGAGGTCTTACCAGATAAATTGGACTTCTTAACTTCCCTCTTGCTTCCCAGTTCCAGAAATTGGTCTGCTACAGGAGAGAAATTGTATTGTTCATACTGGTGTTCTTGTTACTTTTTTCATTGCAGAAGAACAACTTTCAGCACAGAAAAGAACTACCACACAAAGATGAATATGATTGAACTTCAATATACAAACTGGTGTCCGGTTTCCCAGAAATTAATAGGTCTTGATCCCAACAGCCCTTCAAGAAACTTTAAATAACCAAGTTTTCAGCTATGACTGCAATCTAAGAACTTCATTAAAACTTCCCTTGCCTTCATAAAACTCAAACTCTGGAAGCAGTTGCAAGATAACAATCACAGCAGAGTATCAGCAAAGGATATAACTAAGTTCATTAAACATTTCCACAGCAGAGCCAAATTCACTTCTCACTGCCACTGAATTTGAATTAGGATATTTGACCTCAAGAAACTCATAACCTAGGGAAGAATTTTAATACAGAGAAAAGAGGGAAGGAAAAGACAGTCTTAGAAATAGGGCAATGAACTCTACAGTCACAAAAGCACTAATGTCATATTACACGATCACTTGTTTCTACCACAGTGAGAGCTGCTTTCTTTTCTCAGACAGCTATAAAGATGCTCTGAGTCAATAGTACCTAAAGTGGAGTGCATGCTGCTCAGGAAGTGTGCAGGAAAAATGTTTTTGTCCCCTTAATAAATAAAAAAAGGTTATTTTTCCAATAAGATTTGATTCATCTTTGTCTTTTTAATTTTTTTTATGTTTTAATGTGCCCATAATCTATTACTACAGTAGCACATGTACACAAATTATAAATACATACCCATGTATTGGCTGTGCATTTTTTTCATGTTGGGGTGTGTGATCAAAAATTTTGGGAAGCTGCTCCAAATAGCGTATCTACCCAAGAGTAACATTTTAATGTCTATAAAGAACACAAACACTTCTCAAATATCCAGAACTACCACAATTTTCTGTGCCATCTCCAAGCCATATCAAACAAGAACAGCCAATTCAGTAATAATACCAGTTAAACCCATTCAGCCATAACAAAAACAAATCCTAGTGTATATTCAGTTTTCTCTTCATTCCTTTATAACCTCTGAACACAGATGATCCATTTTCAAGCACTGAATGAAAATGAAGGTTTTCAATTGGTCTATTAAAGTCTTCAAACTAGCTATATCAAGGCAGAGACTTTCTATGAAGGTGAAATTTAAAAGCGGGGAGGGGGTGATATTGCCAAAGCTTGCACATAGCCACTCCCACACGACCATGACAGAGGAACTTTTTTTTAAGTTCTTCAAATTCAGCCTGTGCTTTGTCAAAGCAAATTTCTTATTATTTCATCCTAACAAGAAAAAAAAAAAATCCTTCATCAATAAAGAGTTTCAAGATTCACCAAGTATTACCTCCAGAGTAATTATTTTCTACTCGGCTCTATTTCATTATTTATTATGCCTCTATTTTTAGAGCAATACCAGTAAGAAGAGTGCAGAAGTCGGCTTCTGTCTATCAACCAAAAAAATCCCAGTGCTGAGGTCCAACACCTGCCCACAGCCTTGAAGGGAAATGCACCTGAAATAAGATGCAAGAACACTGTCCTATATAGCTCCATGCCTACACCAGTACCTCATTGGTGTTTTGGCAACATCTCTTTGTGGGTTTTTATTTTTTACACCTCAATTAAGGGCAAGGGGTGACCAGATATCTCTGCAATGCCTCCTCCATACCTGACACTACCTTCTCAGCAGGCAAAGCCCATCCACCTGGCGCTGTCTGATCAAACCTAGAGGATACCTACAAGTTCAGAATTCCTATTGCTGCTGCCTAACCTGTTTTTATCAGCCACTTCACAGAGGAGCTCCAGCGACAGCTCCTAGTGGCTGCCGCCCGGACACCGCTTCCCGCCCGTGAGGCTCTGGGTCTCACAGCATCTGTCCCGGCTCCAGGGCACAAGGCAGCACGGCCCACAGCCCTGATACCTTCCCCTACACTCTACATCGTCCTCACTTGCCTTTGTTAGACCTACCTTATGGCTGCAGCTCCACCTCCAACCTTTACTTCCCACTTCAAACTGGACGGCACTCCACCCCCCGCTAAATGTTCGGTCAGAGCCTGCCCTGCCTGCCCTTAACCTGCCCGTGCCCGGTCGGGGCCGCTCACCACGCACACCCTCACCAAAAAACGAGAGTTCACCCCGAAGGCTTTAGGTGCTAATCGAGTGACGTAAAAGAACTTTCTAAAAAGCCCCAAACCAAAAAAATAAAGTCACACTTCTTTGTAACTCAACAATTTTAAAAAGCATGCAAATGGTTCAGAGGGCATAAATAAAAATACTTTTTGTGCAAATATGAACAAAAAAAAAAATCCAAACAACAATCCATAGTCAATACACTTTAAACAAAACCAGAATATATATGCTAGCAGTCTGCATTAAAATGTATACATGAGAAAACACTTTACATATAAAGGGACCTTGATATTTTTATTCACGGGAATAATTTACATGGCTTTTCAGTAATGGAGCAGGCAACTAATGTTTTTACACAGTTAAAACAGCATCATGTAGAACAGGGCACATACATTTACCATTTATTCTTCTTTCCCACTCCAGAGCTGGACACATCAGTGAGGCAGTAGTGGACACTACAAGCAGAAAAAAATAGAACCACCGCTGCCTCCCCAGCCTGGCATACCATAGGCTGGCTTTAAAGCACTTCTTGTCTGTTACAGCCTAGAGTAGTCCCTCCATGTAAACAAAAAGATAAAGCAATAAATAATAAAGCCAGAAGGCTTTCCATGGGAAAGACCTTGGACCTCAGCCCCTCATCTCCAGACCACTACAGCCACAGCAAGAGTGGCCCCAAGACTGGGGTCAGGGGCATCCTGGGCTGCAGATTGCTCACTGGGCTGCAGGGGTATTAAAAAAATAATATTTCGATACTGTACAAAATAACATCATATCCCTGACCATGGGGGACCACCTGGGGTGGCTGTGGTCTGGCTGCCCACCCCCAGCCCAGGAGCACAGTGTCTGCCTGAGGCCTTGGGACAGATGATGGTGAAGACAATTGCATGTTTGTGGGGTCTACTTCTTCTGCCTCACTTAGCACCTACGCACTTTTTGGTATTAGAAAAGAAACATGTAAGCTGATAAACTATCCTTAGGCAGCCTTACTGTTCTGCCTGAGACAGTCTCTGTGGCTGCAAAGATTCTACAATAACCTGTCAAGAACTGATACTGCTATGTAAAGAGCTGTTCGTTCCTATATCTTGTTTTAGATGGATGTACATGCCACTTTCATATCCTTGAGCTGAGTGTAACATTTGCCCTTTCATGTTCTCTATTTAAGCCACTGGGAATTCAAAGCTATTTCAAAGCATAATTATAGCAATCTGCATATAAAAGGCTATATGTCCTATGGAGGGCTCAGCAGAAAAAAAAGCAAACTCCTCGAAAGAAGAAAATTAGAAGTAAATCCCACAGCTAAGATTCAGTAAAGTTGATACATTTTTCATCTGATGTGCACAGTTTGTGGATTTGTAAAGCCACTGGAAAATTGTCTAAGCCACTGCACTGAGTCAGTCTGCGTATATAAAATCAAAAATATAGCTGCTACAAGAGGCCCATGGCTTCCAAGCTTGCTGTCAGCTGGGGTGTGCAGGGGGTCCCTTGTTGACCTCAAGGCACCCTGCAGGGTGGGTTTTTTCAAGTGAGCTCTGGTAGACACTCCCAGAGCTTAAGCACCTTTCTTGCTAGGGAGTGTTGCAGACTATTGAGGAAGAAAGAGATATAGAAGAGGGCTTTTAAATAGGTACATCCATGAGGAGTTCTTAAAAAAAAAAAAAAACAAACAGAGTTTCACCATGATAATGAAATGTATAACATTGTTTGGGTTTGATTATATCCTATCAGTGTATTATTTAACAACATTAAAATGCAGGAAATATAGCCACAAACACTATACATGCTGCATCACAGAAAACAGTTCATTCATAATATTCCTTATAATGAACATGCAGAGTTAACCTCATGAAACTCATAAAAATGCTAAAAATCACCGGAGTGTTTTTAATTTACCTAACTTGTTTTATGCACTTGGCTTATATCTCTCTGGCAGTTAGAAATGTATATTTTTTTAATTTAAAGTTGAGCTGCATATAGTCACAGGAGTTGAGGAACATTATAATACATTAAATTGAAATATTTGCAATATAATCATGAGTGCTGGTAATACTGATTTTCTGGAATTATGTTTCAGAGGTGGTTTCCCTACCACACAGCTTCTTCTTCTTCCTCTTTCTAATCTTCCTAGGATAATATTTGTGGGAATTATATTTCTGGGATCATATTTCAGAGGTGATTTTCTTACCATTATAACTTTTCCTTCTCTCTAATTTTCCAGTCTCCTTCCCTGCTTCCCCTGCACAACTTGTCATAACACTCTCCTTCATGCTGGTCATTGAGTTCTCTTTATACTCAGTCTCCTTCATCAGCTTCTTTTTTCTTCATAAATTTGGACGATGTGTAGAGTTTGTTTTCAAAGGAGCATGAAGGGACCCTCAAAGAAGCTGCCGTGGAGCTGCCTTTTGCCTTTTCTGCTGCCTCCTACAAAAGCAATCAGCTATTTCACCTTTCTTTGCTGACACAACACAAACTCCTATCTTTCTGTTTTTGTTGGAAGAGCCTGGTAATCATTGTTGGGCTGTGAAGAGCCTCACAAACTGTTAAAAATAGTATTGACAATTAGAAAAATTGCATCCGGGATGCTTAGAAATGCAGAGATACATTACTTTTCTATAAAGCTATATCTTGAAGAGGCTGTAAGCCAAGATTTTCTTTTAATAATGGCAGATGACAGAAGTCCAGACCCTCAACTTAGGCATATCAGTAAAAAAACAGGAAATGTAAGAAAAAAAATCTGTATTAATAGCCTCTTAGTAATAAAATGCATGTCTGATAGTGTTTACCAACTTCGTTTTTTTTTTCTTGAGAAGGATACTGCATTGATTTCTAAATTGTAAGAAAGATTTTGTTCAATTGGATTTCAGCTTTGATTATGATCTCTAGGCCAAACTACAGTAGTGAAATTAATACAATGTTTGTGTACTTTAAAACAAACTTTAAAACATCCTTTTGATTATATGGAATTCCAGCCTGAGCATGTATTGGTGAACATATATTACAAAAAATAAAATGATAGCAAAAGTATTACAAATAGAGTGGATTTCTCAGAAGTTCATGAGAGACAGCATTCAGTCCTGATTAAAGGTGTTTTCTTGCTTTTTATTTGCAAAGGCCATCATTTACCTTTATTTTTCAATCCTCTATATTTTAGAAAATAGATAACTTTAGGCCTTTAGGTTGAGGTATTGAAGCATATGGTAATCCCAGTCCCAAACAGTAAAATGTGCCTGACTGTGCCAACTCTTAATTACCAGCTCATTAACACTCAGGTGTCAATTGCTGGTGGCAAAGGCAATACTCAGTTGGCCTGGTTTCTGTCATGCACAATGTAATTAAATTGACCTCTGCAAAAGGCGCCCAGTAGCTGCCTGATACCACTTGGACACCGATTGCCGCACTAATCACAATTGTGTAATTTAGTGAATCACACAGTGTAATGAGGGAAAGACTCTGGAGAGTACCAAATTGTACTTGCATATGTAATAATGACTTTAAGGACAATTAGGGAAATAATCGCTGCTCTGTTTTCTTCCAAGCTAATAATGAACTGCAGTAACTATTTGAGTTTCTGTTGTTGATTTAAAACTTTAGCTACTGTCTTCTGTTAAAATAATGGTGAGCAGCAATTAAAATGTGTTAAAAAAATACTGGTAAAAAAGCTCCATCTTCATTGTTAATAGCCCCTCAACAGATTACAGTTTCAAGTACTACTGGCTGCCTAGGTGTTATGTGAGAGATACTTGTGCATCCCCATGAGAAGGGTGATTAAATGTAGTTAACTGACCTCCAAACCAGGCCATCATGCAGTACTTCTCACCGCATGTGCCTTGCACACATAAAATCAACGTGAAGAAAACCAGCCAGGGCTGTGGATGGAGGGAGACCATAGGCATGCCAGGTATGTAAGAGCTCTGACCTTGGCACCAATTTTTTAACAATATGTAAGGACATGATTACTTGTTTAAGCCAAGATTTTTAAAATGCAGTTTTCTCTGGTCAATATAGAACTACTGAAGGGGACTTAGGAAGATGGGGCTTCTAAGATACAGTTTGTTGATTTGGAGTTTTAGTACTTGAATGAAGCGTCAAAATTAGGAGCACAGTTATCTTTAGCTCCCTCTTGTCTGGGTGTGCAGCACCAGCCGTCATTTCAGTGCTGCTTCAATTTCAACTTCCCCTGATACTCTTCCCTCTTCTCTTGTATTATTTAGCACCTTAGTTCTGTACCCTAATGAGGTCACCTAATGTCGATGTCTAAACTTGGATGAGATCTGGGCTATGACATGCCACCACAACTCAAACTTGTGAATTTCCAAAAGGTCAGCTTCACCTTAACTTCAGCATTTTGTCTTCATTAGTTCTGAAGGCTGTGCATCTCCAGGCAGATCTTTGGTCTTACACAAGTACCGAAATCCTAAGCTTAATATTTTCTTGAAGAAAAGCTCTAATTTTCAGCTTTATTCATACTTACTCATCATCTGCCAACAAGTCTTTGGTGCAATACAACTGAATTTCAGTACTGTATGGATTAGGTTCTCACTTCTCATTGTTGGGTACTTTCCCTTGTTTCCTTCTGTTTTTTTGTCTTAATCTGCTGGTGACTTTAATAATAAAACTCTAAAATTGTTAGGGTGAGAACATCTTTTATTAGTGTGTTTGTGTATTTACTAGTACAAGAGGCTCTGCCTACAAATGGTTCTCCCATGTGCTATTGTTTTACTGGTATTGATAAATAAAGATCTGATGTCCTCACCTAAGAAAAGGTATTTGTCTTTATATTGATACATTGGATGAACTTCATTGATCAGCAAATAACATACAATATGGACCAGAATTCTTTTGATACATGCAAGTAACACAATACAGAATGTCGAGTATATTTGCATGGGGACACAGGATGGTGTCAATTAGTTTAAAACTTAAAAATTCAAGACTCTTGTGCAGATATTTTACATATAATAAAAATCCAGATCTTAGATTTTCTTTGACATGGATACTAGTGGCATATCTGAGCCCAGGGCTTGTGTAGGATCATTTTCATTTTCATGGTGAGTGGTTAAAAAAATCACTACCAAAGAGTGCAGGCCACCTGATGAGTAGTTACTGAGCTGAAAGAAGAACAAAGATATTCTAAAAAGTAAAAA
Organism: Urocolius indicus; assembly: GCA_013401255.1. Classification (NCBI taxonomy): domain Eukaryota; kingdom Metazoa; phylum Chordata; class Aves; order Coliiformes; family Coliidae; genus Urocolius; species Urocolius indicus. The sequence goes on along the minus strand of WBNH01005208.1, from coordinate 67,400 downwards.
CTTCGGTTCCCTGAGAGATAGCTAAACAGATTTGCTGGTAAGTTTATGCAAAACACGTAGAAGAAGCAAAATCATTTCTAGAGACTCTACAAAATCTAAAGAATAGATGAAAGCATTTTGTCAATTATGTGTTTATTAAAGATTGTGAATTCTGGAGAAGTGATCCACCTAACAAAGTGAAAGCAATACTGTGCAGAGATTAAGAACAAAAGGGAAAGATCTTTCTTGAAGAATGACAAGCCATCAATGAAAAACACTTTCCAGTGAAGTGCTAACAGATGTAGCAGGTGAGAATCAATCTGCTGAAAGGTACCAAATCTACAAGAGGAATTCGACACTGTTTCGTGCATAAGATTCTACCTGCCAAATAGTACTTGGCATGGATTACATAAATAGGCAGCTAAGAGAGGAAGAAAAATTCACAGTACCTTCCCAACAGACAGTTGTAAATGTGTCCTGTGTGTGTTGAACAAAGAAAGCATGGGAATAAAGATGGAAATAAGGATAATGAACATACTGCATCTGGACTCTTTTTTAACTTACTGATTTCTGAAAAATGTTGCATATACCTGGCACCCTTTGACCTCTGGTTGCTTAGAAATTTTTTAAATCAGTCTTTGGAGACATGAAATATTTTTAAATTAAAAAAATACTCAACAACTAATTAATTATCTCTTGAGTTGTGAAGGAACCACTCTTCAGCCTGAGTACAGACTAAGTATCCGCTCCACAGGAATGGCCTGCTCCCCAGTTCATTCGGAGAAAGGTAACCAAAAAGTGTCTCCACAGCCAAGTCCCAGTGAAGTGAGCTCACTGTGCTAAGAAGCAGATGGTGACATTCCCCAAATGTGAGAGTTAGATGTAACTGTCTGAAACTCTAAACTTTTGCTTATTGTATTAACTACTGTAGGACACAAACACATGTAAATAATCCTAGAAAAAAAAAAAAAAGCCTGACATTTTAAAATGTTTTCCATTCCCTTTTTAAGAGCCAATACATAACACAAATTCAGACAGAAGTACTAAGATATGTAAGTGATCCTTATAAGGCACTTGTCATGTATTCCTTTTGCAACATTGTGAGTTACTCTTTCACCACTTGTATTGGCTATACCATTCCATTTCTATTTGTTTTCATCCCTTAAGGAATCAAGCTCTCATTTTTGTTTGTGTACGTTTACATCCTCCAACACTACCTCTCTTTCTGATTGCGACAGCTGCTGGTGATTTTAACGTACAAATGGCAGCCAAAAATTAGCAGGCCACAGAGTGTCATTTGTTATGCCATTTTTTCTTCTACTCCACATATTCTAAGGGCAATAAAGAGAAGGATGGTATTGATATAATTCAAAGTGATGAGAAGATTCCTCTAACTTGAATGGGCTTCTTGTGATCTTCCATATTATTAAAGGTTTCAAAGCCTTCTGAGATTTTGATCTTTTAAGAAAGCCATTTTCTCCCAGTTTAGCTTCTGTGTGTTGAATAAGTGCAGGGGGAATACACAGAGTGTTAAACTACAAGATCAATCCAGAGAGGTATTCTCACCAGCAGTAAGACAGAATAGTCTCTCCCTCTCTTCTTTCTTCTTCAAAAGCCCTCAGGAAACACAAATCCTGGGAATAAAATGGCAGCAAGGAGAGATCTTTATTTCTTGCAATATAGTCTAGAAGCAATATAGTCTGGATAGCTGCTGAAAAAAAATTGACAAACTCTGGGTGTAATTGGCTTATATAACGAGTGCAGAGTGATAGTGCATATACTGTTTTACATTATCTAATTTCTTCTAAAGTTCTGAGTTCTTTGCTATACCTTAAGAGGACAAGCCTGTATCTCACTTTTTAATTCAGTTTGCATTCATTGATTATTTATATATACTCACCCAACTATAAAATTGTAGTTCTACATAGATGTTTGATATTTTAATGAATGGGTCAATTTACTTTCTTTACAATGGACCTGTCAGGGAAAGATGTTCACTTGTGGTAGACTGGAATTATACAAATACACACTAAGCTAAGAATCTACCTTTATTCTCCTTGTTTATTTAGACTAAACTGATATTGAAGTACAATTTTACCTGCACCCAACAAGCATACAAAATTCTTCAACTAAGTTTCTTTTCATATGTCTCCTGCAGTTTTTTTTCATTATCTTACTTGTTCAAGGCATTGTCAGGACAAGTTAAGTGTCTTAAAGGAGGCGGAGATTGAGGAGTGAGAGACAAAACTGTTATAGGTGCACAATTTTTCTTTGTAAAAGCAAACCAAGATGATAAAACCAGGACCTTGAATAACATTAGTGAATACATGCACAGGAAATGCTCTTGTTTGATTTATTTGAAACAGCCATTATTTTGCAATCTAAATACTCTAGTATCTTACAGCAACATAACATCAATGAAATAAAATTACCAATAAAACTCAAAATGAAATATTCCTTTTTCCATTCACTTTGGAACTTCTCTTTTACAACAGCATTAGTACAATAAGAACTGTAAGGTTGGGTAAACATGTATTGGTAGTGGCACTAGATGTGCTGATCTCGCAGCAAGCAGGAGAATTGGGAACGATGACCTCCCAATGTCAGGGTGCTGAGGGGCTAGGGGCTGGGGGCTCCCTAGGGGCATCAGAGCAGGGCCCATCCCAGCACTCCAGTCAGGAGGAGGGCAGGCAGAGAGAGGCTGGAAACAATCCTAGCACCAGGCACTGGGCACCTCCTTGGGGACAAGGCTAGGCTAAGGAAAGGCTGGAACATTGGCCCACTGGTGAAGGCCAGAATCAGGCCTAGAGAGGGGAAACAGAGTGACATGCAGCCCTGGAATGTCTGAGGCCATCAGAGGAGTCCAAGGGAATGAGAGGTGTGAGTAAAACAGAGATGCCAAAGAAGTTGGGAAAAGGAATATTTCATTTTCATTTTGAGAGTCAATCACTTTTTTTTTATCCCAGCAATCCTGTAAGCTACATTCTTCTTTTATTTTTTCTCTCTCTTTCTGGTTTATAATGCCAGTGTGCAAGAACTTATCCCAGGGAAACAGCAAAGTTTCTTTTAACTTAAGAACTTAACTGGTACAGAAATTCTGTTGTCATCAATCGGATGACTTAGGAAGGATTTACCTTCAGGAAATTTATCCAGTTGTCCAGAATCTCTGAACTTTTCAACTTCTGCCAGATCAATACTAGGTAAGTCCTTCCCAGTACTGTATTCTGTTAGTGTATGATTTTTAGACTGCCCTTACTACCATTTTGTCTGAGTATTTTCTGATAATACGTTCATCTATATAACTAACATTTGAGGTGTGTTTTGCTCTCTTGATCTCTCCCTTTAGCAAGAGAGCAAGCTCTCTAATGGTTCTGTTATATGCCTGGTATCACTCTGTGTGTCATCTACAAATACCTACTGAGCAGAATTTTTTATACTAAATACTCATTGGAGAGCAAGCGAATGAGTCAATATATAATCTGTGATTAGCTGTAGAAGGTGACATATGTACCTAGTTCCTGGACTGCGATATCTGTAAATGCTTTTGTAGACCAGAATAGCAAAACAGGAGCTAATCCTCCAGCTTGCTGTTTTATAAACTATTATAAGTTGGATATCGATGCAGAAATTGTCTGAGATGGACAGAACTGAATACAGATTTCTCACATCCTGAAAACATATTCCAAAAGTCATACCATATGCTCTGGAAATCTTATGTATTTAGTCTTTAACATCTTAACAAAATAGAACCCTATTTTTAGGTGTTCAGGGAAGACATGTACTGAACAGAAAACTACGAGGGAAAGAAATGCTGATAGAGGCCGTTTTTATACCATACTAATCATAGTATTTGCCTATCATGTTGGCTACTGAGGACAAATGCTTTTATATGATGTGATCTAGACCCAATTTTCCTTCCCCAACCCTCCCTAATCATCAAATCCAAAAAGATTCAGGCTCTGAGTGGAAAGATGAAGAGCTCTTTATTTTTCCCTTTGAAGCTGTCCCATTTTGCAAAGAATAATTATATATTCTTTTGACAGAGAGACCAAGGGCACCAAATTACATATTGCTCTCTAGACTACTAGTTAGCTCATTAACCTGTATGGAGGGAGATCTCAGTATTGTAGCACCCATGTGGTTTTACATCATTTTATATTATAATCACTGTTGTGGTGGTGGTGGTGGTGGTGGTGGTAGTTTTTTTCTAATTATTTTGATTTGGAAACTGGGTTCTATTCTCAACTCTGCAATAAATTGTATTATGAAATTTCTCAATTATGCTTCAGTAAAATAAGGATAGTGATACAGACATCTGTCATAACACTGGAGTGGATTTTGCTTTCTAATAAAATATGTAAAGTGCACAGAAAACCAGTCAATATAAATCTAACTTTAAAACAGTTGGTTTTTAGTCTGCAGCTATGAATACTTTTTCCAGTGCTCAAGGTTATTTTTGGGCTGAGAATAATAAGATTTTTTGTTTTGGTTTTGTTTTCTCTGGAAACAAAATTAGACCTGTGAATATTAACAACCTGTTCAGTGAGGTTGGAGGTTTCACTGCAAATGAAGAATTAAATACCTAACAAGCGAATAGTGGTTTTCAGCTTACTCCAAATCTATTTTCTGATACTGCCTTTCATGCTCTTATTCCTGAAGAGTGGGAGGCCTGGAAATCATTTATATAAAAAAAGAAAAAAGTAAACTACCTGCTTTTGCCTGGATTTTTGTTTTTTTCTGGATAAGTGGTACTTCTTGGATCAGATCTGCTAAACAAATTTTATTTCATTAATAATGAAATTAATTCTTATGTTGTCACACAGGAAGTGACAACAGGAATTAAGGTGGAAAAATTAAACCCGGAAAGCTTAATATTAATTAATTAATTAATTAATATGATAAGGGCTAACTGAACTCAATTTATAAAGGTACAATTTAAAAGTTAGACTGGTATATTTATTACTTAACTATATGTGATGTCAGGAACTCCAAAAAAACTGCTGACATAAATGGTGAAAAGCACAATGAAGTAGCATCCATTAAAACGTAGTGTTTGAAGCAGAATATAATATCTGGGGCAGAAGTTTGTAAATAGTTAACTTTTCACAACAGGGTAAGAAATGCTTCTCGAGTTTTGATCTGGCGGGCTCAGGGCTGTCTCGGCACCAGTGCAACCAAGGGTGGCCTCATCCTGTCAGGAGCTGTGGGGAGAGGCTCCCTGCCATGCTAGTCAGGCCCCAGGGAAGTACAGGATGCTGAGCCAGTCCTCCACTGTCCCTCTGAAAGAACATGATAATTTATATGCCATTATTTTCAACTTACCTGTGATTGATCTAATTTAAATTTGTACTTGGAGTGTCAAGAAGCGGATTTATTTTTTGAGGGGTTTTCTTTGTTTGTTTGTTTAATTTTTAACAGATAGCTTTCAGAAGCTCAGTAAGGTTTAATGATATCATTACAAGGTATATTGCATTTTCTCCCTAGGTTCTATTAATTAACCATCTTTTACTTCCAGCACTGTCTCTCTTCTCTTTCTTTCTTGACAGTAAGAGTATAAATCAAACCAAGCCTCTTAAAAAACTGAATGGCCATGAGCTCCAAGGGCATCATTTAGCCTCATCTTCAGGGGGCTGAGTAGAAGAATGTTTGCTTGCCTTAATAATTTTTTTTGCAGATAACATAAGCCACAACAAAGATATTGCTCTCATGGTGAAATCTTTCTCTTTCATGATATTTATGTTCCTGAACAAAGCACTATTTAAGTACCAATAAATGTAATCAGTGAGACTAAGAAAAGCAGAGAATGTTCTCTCTCCCTTTTTTTTTTTTCCTTCTTCTTGTCTTCTGGCAGCATCCTATAAAGTTTCTGCAATAAATTATTCTAATACTTGTGTAGAAAAGGTGTAGCAATGGGGATGGAATTAGTAGGTAAATCTGACATCAGACTTCATCTAGGTCTTTTTGCTGTTGTATTCCCATCAAATGGGAATATCCTCCACACTGAGGTGAAAACTAGACAAGAAAAAGTAATAGGAAATGTCTTTCAGTCTATGTCTGAAAGGTGATAATGTGCTTAGGATCTGTTACCTTCCAAAGCAAAACTTGCTGAACATTCATTGTTGAGGCTGGTATTTTCTCTCTTTGGTTTGCTAACATTTTCAACCAACAGCTATAGCAGTGCAAGAATACTCTGCTCCAATGAATTTTTAATTCTCTGCCCTCCTGCATGTTTTCAGGACTGCCTTTCTGTCTTCATCTTCTTAGAAAATCTTAATAGTGGTATCATCTAATTTCTTGTGTTATTTTGCTTTGAGATAAATTAGAATCATATCTGTTGTAAACTGAGACATAGCCATGTCTAAATTTCCAAACTTGATTGTGAAGCTTGTTAAGACCACAGCTAGTGAAGTTTCCCTTTTTCTGCTGTCAAATAATTTCATTGTAGGCTGCTCTTGCTTAAAAATGCATGTGCATAAAGAAAGAAATGAAAACTTCCTTTTGCTTTCCTTCAAATCACTGTGGGCCATTGCCTTTAATGGAATTAGGCTCTGATGCATATAAAATACAGTTCAGTTTTGCAACCTGAATGTTTGGATCCAAGACTTCTAAAACTTAAGGTTGGTTCGGTTACATTCCCTTTATCATGTTGTCATAAGGCTTTGTTACACAATACATTACTCTCCATCGTTAGTGCAACTCAAAGATGAGTTATTCAAAATGTGCTTTAAGATGAGCATCAGATGAACTTTAAGCTTTGAAGTGCATGTATTTGGAAACATACTGTTTCATTACTTGTTTGAGTTAACTCAATTTTCCATATTGTATTATAAATACTTTAGTATATATTCACTTATTGTCTTTCAGGTCTCATCAGTGAGAATGGTAAAAATTACCTGAATCCTGTTTAATATTTTTGACTAAAATATTTGACTAAAATGATTGACTAAAGTGGTTAACATCCAGAGGGCACTTTAATTAGTGCTGACATAGCGAACAAGAAAGCTTTAGCACAGTATGTTTCATCTTGACTCAGCAAGATTTCCAGCACTCACATTTATACATTTTTGACAGTATGTTTTCTAAATGAAGCATTTGCCTTCTGGAGAACTACACCCACATAGATTTCATTTTTCCTGATGTCTGTCAATATCATGAACTTTATTAACAAATTCAAAAACAATTTAAATTCAAGAAAGCTGTCCAAGTTAGTTCTTGCTCATTTCTTACATATGAGGATATCTACAAAAACACAGATGCTCAACAATGGATTTTAATGGATGTATGTATTTGTTTATATATATGTATCCATTTCATACTAAGACAGATTAGCAGATTAAAGACAAAATAAAATGCAGGATTTCTTTAAAAAGAGTTTGAGCTTTGACTGAAGGGATCAGTGTGCAACGGATTTAACTCACAGTTTCAGAGTTTTCCTTTATTTATTATAATAAAGTCTCACTGGCTGTCTTTCACATTACTTACTGCAAATAGAATAAACTACTTTGTATTATTTATAGACATCGGATGCTAATGGTTTGCAAATTGCAATAACTAGATGTATATCAAAGATGCTTATTTTGGCCCCTACACCTTGAAATAGGTTTTAATTCTTAAGTCCCAATGCCATAAAACTTGAGACTTGAAATAGGTTTTAATTCTTAAGTCCCAATGTCATAAAACTTGAGACTTGAACACAGAACAATGGCAGGATATGATCAGCTTTCTCCATATAAGACATACAAATATTTAACAGCTTTGCAAAACTGCAATGATAATATATCAACCTAGGAAGACTATCTAGTTATCCACCCTTTACCCTGAGGAATGAGAGTACTTAAAAAAAAGGAAAAAGAAACCTGCTATGAACAGGTAAAATTTTGAAATTCAAATACTGAAATGTGTGCTTCATTGTGGGTTTAACATATGAAGAAGGGGGTGAATTCAAATCTCCAAAATCCATTCTATCCTAAGGAACAAGTCTAACTTTGTAGTGCCATAAATGCGTTTTTGCCCATCTCTTTGCATTTACTGCTAGATGTGTATTCCTGCAGGAAAAAATCCAGTGGCAATTTACCAGATTTTCAACTATCATCATGTTCAACACACGCATGTAATCTCCACCCTCACACACATATAGTGACTAAAAAGCAGGAAGCATTGTCTTTACAAATTATATTTATCTGGCATTTTCATCCCATGTAATTCTGCAAAAATACTGATGAAAAACTACTACACCTATTGAAATCAGCTGAGAGCATATTAATGGAATT
>WBNH01005208.1:19829-47329 GCA_013401255.1 Urocolius indicus | reverse complement strand
TTAGATTACTTACAGAAAAATGATAGCAAGGGTGTTGTATGTTGGTCTAATCTAGGCCGCCTATGCCACAGGATGCACACAGAAAAATGTGAAAAACATTTATGTATAAGCTATCTGTTCAACACACACATAATTGCCAGACATGTATTAACATTAGAATTAAAACATCTAATATATTATTTTTGGCTGTTTCAATTCTGTATTAAATTAGAAAGGATTTTTAAAGGCTCCCGCAAGGTGCAATTTTTAACGGTACTTAAGATTAATGGGACCAGAATCTTCATGATGTTTGGATGCAGAATATGATCAGACCAGTTATGTTTCTAGGTATCTTTAGAATTTTTTTTTTAAAATATTACCAGAAACAATAATTCAAAGAATAGTAATAACAAGACTTAAATTTGATCTTAAAAGCTTATTTCCGAAAGTTCACTAGTAACTTCAATGCTCTTGTCAACATGTAAGTACAGTAGTCTAGATTACTGTCTGCTGCTGAGGAACTCACGCTGCAGTACAGACACAGCAGGACTTTCATGGGACAAAACTACACACATATGCGGCACTACAGCCCTACTCCTGTCTAACATAGTGTACTGGGGGTGTTGATATGGCACTTTTGGCACACAGCAAAATCTGTAAGGATATTTTTTCAGATAATGCAGAGACTGAATGACAGGTTGTGTTTAGTCCTTTGCCATGTAAAAAAAAAAAATCAAAATTTAAAAATTTGTAAACTTTAGTTAATATGCTGATATTACAAAATAAACAGGACATTTTATAGCCATTTTATAGGTACAGAACACCTGAAGCTCTGCCCACCTACAAAAACCCTTGTCTCAAATCCTAACATATCCTCTGCCAACACATAAGATGCATCGGATTTCACAGGAAAGTTTTGTCTTCTGTCAGGTGTTTTTCCTGTATTTGCACAGAAATTTACGTGCAAGCAAATCTCTCCACATCTATACCAGTTTCCGTCTTTTTACAGATGGGAAATATAAATCAGAGAGGTTAAATGGAAAGGAGAATGGTCCTAGCTTAAAAGAGAGCAAAGAAAGTTCTGATATCTGTTTCTGGTTCTGTATGTGTGCATGCATGTGTATTCATAAATAAACTTTAATAAGAAACACTAAGCCTCTCCGTATCACAGTTTCTCCATCTGTAAAATGGGAATAATATTGCTTACCTATCTCCTAGAGGTGCTGGAAGGTTTAAATCACTATTCTTTATAATCCACTTTGAGATCCAGAGATGGCAAGTGCTATAGAAATGGAAGTATCAGAGTCAGTGTAAGAGCTGGAACAAGAACACCATCAATTCTGGTGCCTAATATCTCCTCTGAGATCACAGCTCTCTCATCCCTACTTTATCTCCTGTTTCAAACTCTCAAGCTAGTGCATAGGGAAGCTTTAAGTCTGTCTGAGTACAAGCACTAGTTAAAAAGAAGGGTTTAACAATAAGCAGTTTCATAATTTTGTTAATGTAATTATAATATTTGTACATATATTCTAACAACGTTTGAGGTGAACAAGATGATTAAAGAACCACAAGTATTCAAATTAAAATTCTTAGGGTACACATTTTGTGCTGTACTGAGTGCTGATCCTTCCCCAATGGCCTCTCAAAGATTTGGGTGTTACAGTAAGAGTGTTTAATGCATAAAATTTATATGGATTTGCGATAAAAACTGGAAATAAAATCCAGTAGATATATTAAGATTCATTTGTTCCTCAGTACACATTAGTAAGCCTCCCATTCACAGTGAGCTAATTCTGATGAGAGAGGACAAGTAAAGACATCTGTGATAGATGAACAGAAAAAGAAATTAAACACACTAACGTAAGAAGCATAAAAGAGAAAATAAAACATGCAATGATTTTTCCTAGCTTATGAATCAGAAATGAACAGAAGATACTGTGAAATCCTAATCTCTTTAATAAATCTTCCTTTCACCCTGTTGTGAATCATCCTATTGCATCCAAACTTGATGTCACACTACTACTCTATAGCCATATGAATACAGTCATATACATTTCTTCTTTTGGCAAACCCTAGAAGAGATTGCCTGTACTTGGAAGACCTTCAAACTCTCAGAATAAAAATTTTGTCCTGATTAGTATTGCTAGTTAGTCTAACTAGGACAGAGAGATGGTCTACTGCTTCCTTTCACAGCAGCAAAAGAAAATCCAACCTTTGCCTTTTATAACTGCTGGCACTTTCACTCTATATTTAAGAGTTCCATAAATTCCCACAGCATTATATCTGGTGTAATGGAATGACTGTCCCAAGTGCCAACAGTCGAAAGATCCAAATGAATCCCTAGATAATTAAATTTCAAAAAATACCAAATGCCAGGCATGTTACTGCTGCTGGTAAAGAAATATTGCTGATCCCCCTTTGCTTAGGAGAAAGAAGGTGCTTGAGCCTAAAAACCTTTCTTTTAAATCAAATCAAGCTATGCAACAGGAGAACAGGGGGAAAAACCAGTATGTAAACTGTCATCTTGTTATTTCAGATCAAATTCCTGTAAGTTTGCACAAAATCCAAGAAATATTTTTCTTCATATAGGCTTCCAGATAATGGGCTTCTAAGCAAGCATTCAATACATTGTTTGTTCTTGTGAGCCCCGTGTAAAAAATGTAGGCCTCACCGTGCTGCATTTATGCAGATCAGGTGATGCCCACGCAAAATTGCAAGTGATACAGAGATTGCAGAAGGCTAAAATCTCTTGTATTCCACTCAGAAATATCCTAAATACTCAGGCTTAATAGCGAATGGCTTTCACTTGTAGTAGTGAAAAATAACTTAAAAGGAGTTAATTACCTCATATACATTATAGCAATGTTGGTTTAAAATTTGCATTATTAATTTTAATTCTATTTTTTTATGGCTTGCTTTACAGTCTATATGTTAACTGTAGCAGATTAAATATTGCCCTTCACTAATTCCCATTAGCTTTGACAGAGCCATGAATGGATAATTCTAATGACAACTAAAAGACTGGAAATGCAGCATCCTTGTTTTACCTCAGCCCAGTTTAAGAGACCAGACTTAAACAGTGGTGGAAGGCATTCTGCATGAAATAACCTTGGCTGTTTCAGCTAACCTGGAGATCTATATCAGTTATCAGGTACTATATTCTTGGAAATAATTCAACAAGTGAATGGGAACGCAGAGTAAACTACCATAGCTCCCTCACCCTTTGTAGTGGTGCATCCAGGTAAAGGGTGAGACACACGGCTGGGGCTGGGGCTGGGGGATGTAGGATGGGGATTACTCTGCTGCCACCCATGTTCTGTGGATAAAAAAGTATTCCAGTCACTGCAGGTGTCAATTCAGTATCTTTTGCAATCCATAAAGTCTTTTTTTTAATGAGCTATTACTTAAAGAAGTCTTTTTTAAAGCATTGCTGATAATATTTTACAAAAATTATGCTAATGGCATTATAAAAGAGATTGTCCTATCCAGTCTCATAAACATTGGTACACAAATATGAAAGAAATATTTTTCTCATATATTTTTTTCTTCATGAATTAATTGAACGGGAATGTTCTGTTTTCTATTTTTTCAAGGCTTTAGTTAAGGGATTTTGTGCTTCAAGTCTACATACTCCGTAGTTCACACTTGGACAAAAGTACTTGTGTTCCAGATGCTCATGTTACATTTCATACACCATGTATTGTTAACTCTGTGTTATAACAAATAGTTAAAAAAAGGAAGATGGAAGATACTTTTGTACTTGAAAAAAAAATAATGAAAAACGGCAATTTTCTCCTAAATGCAGTCAGTTGGCTTTGGTGGGCACTGTTTAAATGCTTATGTATCATAGAATCATAGAATGGCAGGGTTGGAAGGGACCTTTAGAGATCATCTAGTCCAACTCCCTGCAGAAGCAGGTCCACCTAGATCAGGTGGCATAGGAACACGTCCAGGAAGACCTCCAAGGAAGGAGACTTCAGAGTCCCTCTGGGCAGCCTGTTCCACTGCTCTCTCATCCTCACAGTAAAAGTTTTTTCTTAAATATAAGTGGAACTTCTTGTGTTCCAGCTTCATCCCATTACCCCTTGTCCTGTTGCTAGCTACCACAGAAAAAAGGGATGCCCACCATTTAGATATTTGTAAATGTTAATGTATATGTCTAAAGTTCCCTAAAAGTCATCACTAGAGTTAGCTAAGAATTAGAACACATTCTATCTGGCCATTTCTGGCAGGTGACAAAATGGAGAAGGCAGGAGAAGTTCCTGCATGTGAAAATGTAAGTTGCATCAAAGCAGAATTTATCCCTAATAAAGATATGGAATTCAGTATGACTGAAATGTTCTTCCTGAGATCTGCAGAACCCCAGATATAAATGTTGTTTCTAAAATAAACTAACAACATCTGGGTGCAATTACCCAGATTTCATGTGAAACAAAACAAAACAAAAAAAGAGCATTAGGTCTTCAGACTGTGAATAAACAAAGTATGCCAAAATGCAAAAGTTTGTAACTCTTACACTGGATCTTTTCTGGAAACAGACTTGCTATTAGCTAAATAAATAAACACCATAGACGATGAAAATCTTTCCTTTCCTTGTGAATACATCTTTACTTCTACAACAAAGATGATCATTCCAGAAAGTCATCTTTTGTATGAAAAATATAACCACATATATTGTCCTTTTGTTTTGTCTTGCATTAAGTGCATACATTTCCATGTCCATATTCATTTAAATCACTTCAAGAAACTGATTCTCAGCCAAGTAAAAGTTTCACAGTAGTGACTCTCCACTGACTATTGATCTAGTGAAAATGACATGTAGTGTTACCTACTCCATGAAAAGAGGGAAAGGAGTTTGTACTTAAGTACAAAATTGCCAAATTTTCATATTTGACCAGAGCGATTAATTCTGTATTAACAACTTAAAACAGATTATCACTCTTTTTTGAAAAAAGTTTATTGACAGAATTTCTGACTGACACATATTGCCACCTGTATTACCTTCATGTCAAGATCAGAAAATACATACTTGAAGATATTTTTAATGTTTCGAACATGTCTTGGTAAATATTTTCATATGGCAAGCAGAATTCCTGATACAAATGTTTACACATTATGACAGTCACTGAAATAATTTTTCTCTGGTTCTATTGAGTGTTCCGAGATTTATATTCTACCTGGACTTAGCTGATCCTCTGAGAAAAAAAAACAACAATTCCTAAGTATTCAAGTGTCAGTTCATGTAAGTACCAGATAAAATTTCTCCTGTTCAGGACTATCCTCAAGCATAGGCTTAAGTACTGACCTTAATCAACATGTGCTTTATATTAAACATACGACTAAGAAGGATTTTCTTTTGAATAAAGTCCTGGATTTTGTCGTCAATGTTCTGTGGCACGTAAGATACTTCTTATGTGCATTTGATTTTTTCTTCTAAATGCTGACATTTTTTTTTTTCACTGCCAGCAACAGCCCAGTGGCATAATACATGTCAGTTTTGATTTATCTCTGGTTGCCATTATTTACTATAGAAACAATGCTTTTTAGTTACTGCAATTCAGCACAGAAAGTGCTAAGCTATATTCTATAATGTGCCATAAAACACCAAAGACAGTTTTCCTACAAGATACACTGAGCAGAAGAAAGAGTTTTCATCTTAGTCTGGTATTATAACTGCATACCTACCTAGAAACACTAAAGTTAATACATGACATCACCATTATATTCAGAGAATCATGGAATATTTCACTTTCAGGGGTTCTTATAATTAGGTACTGCATTAAGATCAATTAAATCACTCCTAAAATATTCCTGATAGCACAGAGCATATTCCCTAAGAATAATTCCAAATTCTCCACCAATATCCTAATTACATACATGTTCTAGTAGTAAATTCACATTCTTCCCAATTCCATGTACACTAATAATTTTGGTACTATCCTTAGCAATACCAGTATTTAATTAGCTTTTCTTTTTATAAAACTTGTTTATGTATTTGTATACAACAATCATTTCTCCCCCTCAGTATTTTTTTCTCCTTTTTCAATGCGGTTTTGTGGTATTGTGCTTTTTTTTTTTTTTTAAATTCACCATTTTCTTGCACTCTTCTGAAATCTACAAAATACTGCTCTTTAAGCTGACAAGTCTGAAAATGAACATGTCAGTCTGGGAGTTAAACAACGCAGAATACACTAAAGGCTAGCTATAATATGACTTAAAATCCTGAGAAGAGGAGGGATATGAACCATTCCTCCTAACTTGCTCTTATGTGCCTAAGTTCCCTGTAGATTCAAGGGAGAAGCTGACATGTATAATTCAATGTTTGGTGGCCTTCCAAGGTGCTTAAATTAAACATGCTGAGTTTGGTCTGAAATAAATTTACTTGTTCCTAAATGAGGTAACATAACATGTATCACATCAGCACCACACCGTGTATTCCTATCCAATCTATCTTTGCCATGAAGGTTTTTCCATCACTCCTCTCTCCTAGCAGGGATTAGGTGGCATTAGGACCTAGCAGGTATGTTTCCTCTCTTTACGTGAGCATTTTATTTTTGATTTCTAAAGCACAGTACTTAATGTTGTTTTTCGTGAGCAGCATACACTCAGATTTCAGAGAGTCACTCCCAGTTTACCAAAATAACATACTTAAGAGTAGCATATAAATTTCTCACAAACCTTTCAAAATTTTTCTTATTCAAAAAGATATACTCATTCAGCTTCTATCCATGAATGAAATCTGCCCACACTTTGTCACGAACTACAGAATGGAATGATTTATATCCACATTTTAAAAATTTCCTAGTCATATTGAGCAATGGTTGGGGGACATATAGTGTGATCATATTCAGTCTGCTTTCAGGAATAGTCCTTGGCCCATGTTCTGACACGCACCATGTCCAGGACTTGGTAGGGCAGAAAGTTAGTTTGCACTGGCTAAAGGCAGACGAAAGAGTGTAAAAGTACAGAACATAACATACTGGACAAAGCATACTGCATGTACAAAGCACATAGCACTTCATCTCAAGTAGAGCAGAAAAAAAAGTTATTACTGCATCTCATTTGTAAGCAAGAACTCTTTTAGATCTCAGTTCCTATCAATAACCACAGCTGTGTGCAGCTACCTTCAATTGTCATCTAAATTTCAGTGGAGAATAGATGGATGTCAAATTCAAGAACAAACAGGCAACTAAGAAAGTCACAAAGTGACAATTTTACTCTGACATAAGATAAATCCATAGTATCAGCACCTATAAAATTCCTTATGAATAAACAAAGGTTGCATTCAAGCAATTTCACAATGAATCCTTTTCCAATG
Source organism: Urocolius indicus (assembly GCA_013401255.1). Lineage (NCBI taxonomy): Eukaryota > Metazoa > Chordata > Aves > Coliiformes > Coliidae > Urocolius > Urocolius indicus. Next base: position 40,032 of record WBNH01005208.1, on the reverse strand, counting down.
CTGAATGCAGACATGATGCTGGAGGTGAAAAAAGTGAGAGGGCACGGGTCACACACTAAAACAGGAGTCTTTCATCCTCGTAACTTCCTCGGTGAATCTACTTTGCAGTCTTTTTTTTTTCCCTTTCTAATCCACATTACTCCTGCTAACATGTGAAAATGTCATATAAAATAACATCATTTACAGACATGAAATAGAGTCATGTGTATGCAAGAAACACAGATTTACTCTTGCAACTCGTACATGCACATAGTCAGAATTTAGAAAGCAAGTTTTGAAGATTTGCTTCCCCGTGTCCACAATATTTTCTTCAACTAATAAAGACTATTATTTTATCAAAGAAAGAAATTTAATTACCTTAGGGAAGTTTGGATTTTCAGTGAATCCACATTGATGATTATCATCATATTTAATTCTTCCAACAATTTATTAGGTATTGAAGTTAAAAAAATATTCTAATTCCCTGTATCTCCTACTTTCTCTCTTACAAAAAGGTATCAAATACATCTTTTTTCACTCTTCTACCTTCACCATACTATGTTTCTAAAACAAATTGAATATATTGACAACTACTTCACAGCAGCAGTTGTCCTACTGCTAGCATGAAACTGTGGATTCTCAGTAGCTAGTGTACAAATAGAGCTGTTTACAGGCTTGCCAGATAAATAGCAACACCAAGTCCTATTAGTGCATCTCTCATGCTAAGCAGATGCAGTTCCTTCTCTCCTGGCTGTTCGGTGCATTTTTTAAATGGCTTTCCCTATTTTTCAAAAACAACCAAAACAACAAAACAAAACAAAAAACCAAAGGGAAGGGAAGAGGGAAGGGAAACAAGGAAAAATGAAAGCAATGGAAATAACAAAAGAACCAGAAACAAGAATGATTTCCTCTGTTGTGCAAGCCAAGGAGTTACTCAGATACAGGCAAGCAGAGAGGAAAATACCTTGTTGCATATAGATCTAAGAGTAGTCATACACTCAATGCCCCAGCTCCTGACTGTCACTATAAGGAAGCTTGTATGCTTAAGAATAGTATTTATTCATAATGAATGGAAATTGCCTATCAAAAATAAATAACTTTAGTGCCTTTGAAAATTCTAACTGCAAACATCTCACTGCTTTCCAAAGCGACTCATGTCTGTAAGTGGATAAATTATTTTTGACATACGATTTAAATTTATAGGATAAAAGACATTTTGGAATTTTAAACCAGTGCAACACAGTAATCTCAAAAATTACTCCTGAAATTTCAAGCAATCTTTCTGCTGAGTTTTTTTGTTGGGTTTTGTTTTTTTTTTATGTTCCACTGGTACGAATGCAGAAAAAAGGTACTTCATTATTTAAAAAAAAAAATCCACAGATGGTATATTCATGGTACACATAAGCATTCTCAAAATTGACATAAATGAATAAAAATAGCACCAGTCTGAGATAGCTAGATATACAAAAAGGCTTCCATGTGACTCAGTCACAACTAGCAAGTAAAGACTTTTACAGCTATTAGAGGAAAAGGGATAGTTAAAATAACGTATTTTTAAGACAAACTAAAAGAAATCTTTTCTTTCAAATAAAAGTTACTCAAGCTTTTTTTATCTTTTTCAATTCTTTTCCTGCACAAGGAGCTCTAGAGTAATCTTAGATAAAAGATGCCATGTAAACCTAATAACGGGGAATTTTTTTATCCGTATTTTATCAGTACAGGAAATACAAGGGATTCAAGCAAATAGTATTTAAATATAATAGCTAACACCTGTGCTTTAAAATAAGAATGCTTGTTTATTTTTCTTATACCCATTATTTTCAGGAAAATGTATTACATTAATGTAATTTACAAGTTTTATTGGACTACAGCCAAGTTATCTTTGCGTATTTATATATTCCTTTCTAATTTTGCATTCTGAATTATCCATTTCCCCTCTATTATTGGAGTAATACTCTAGAAGCATTCCTCCCTTTGAGCGATAGCTGTTAAGAGGACTACTTTCAAATGAAGAATGCAAACCAGTCATGAATGAGAGATAAAAATACCTTTCAGAAGTTATGCAATAATGACTGAATAATGAATCATCACCAGTGGGTAACTCAAGATCATAGAGTATCTACAGTAATGCGTGAAAATACACCACAGACTTGCTGTCCCCTTATGATACTTCAATTAGTATTACCTGTTTAATTTTTGTTTCAGCTATGGGGTTCTTTTTGCAAGTTTTATTTACCTAATAGAGATTATGTATCTGAAGTACCAAACTTGAGGCAGAAGTAAATAAATCTCTTAGCATTTCAGATACAGAAAAAATGGGAATGCTCTATCAGACTTCTTACAAAAGTGTTGAATTAGGTTTCTCAGCGTTATTGGACATTTCCTTTTGAACTCAGGTTCCATTTTTTTGCTGAGCAATTTTGCATGTACTAAGTAATTCTCATTTGTGTAGAAATGAGAGCTGTATCCTGTCCCAGAGAGAAATTCCTGATCAGCAATGAGTTTCACTGTCTGTGGCAGAATATGTAGGATATTTGGCTATGCAGACCAGTTGAAAGACACAATTTTAAGATTCTTTATGAGCACAAAACTATTCACAAAGGAACAGCTCTTCCACTATGCATATATCTTTTACTTTTTAATACCAATGAAAAATTTATTTCAATGTAACTTTTTTTTTAAAAATCTAGCATTACAATGTTTTCTTTCTTCTTACAGCTAGAACTGTAACATGTGCATGTAACTTATTGATGCTACTTTGTTTCCTTTCACTTCTGTGCATTTTTACTTCAAGTATGTGTGAAAATCACAAATTGAGTTAAAAATTATTAATGAAAAGGTCAGACAATGCACAGGTTTACCTGATTTGTATTAGAAAACAAGTAGGCTATTTTTTAAAAGCAAACAGAATAAAGAAAGGTCTCATTTTAGTGAAATAAATGAAGTAACCATAGCTGTTATTTATGTTTATGCAAATATAACTATATAATCTCTATCACAGCTGTGAAAAAGTGCACAAATATTTTCCAGAAATGAGATGTTACTAAACAAAAAAAAAAGAAAAATTCTTTTTCCATCATCTTAAATGTACAAAATCCTTCCACTTTCTCTGATTTTTTAAAAAGTAAAGACTCTTTTCTTCAAATATCTTTTCATATACTGATGTTAAACACTGCCATTAAACATATCCTGTCATATAGAAATAGGCCTTTATGATCCTAACTGCACAAAAATACCCCAAAAATTTACATGTATTTTTATAATTCCTTTGAAAAACAATCAAGGGACTGTGAGACACTCCCAGACCTGGTAAAAAGATAGCAATATTTTTCTCCTCTAGGTCATTTGTTCTAATCTAATTCAGGGCGATGGATAACGTTTGTAAGTGAAACTGTTCTGTGTTCTGTGGTAGATTATTTGAGATAAATTGATAGTCCAATTCCTAAATATTCAACTGTGCAAAGACTTTTGAGAGCTTTTTAATTTAATTTGTAAACCGACTCGACTTGGATAGGTCAGGTGGTGGCAGGTGACAAATATTTTGTAGAAAAAGAACCTTGGACTACATGTCTACTTTTACATAAACACAGGGACTTGTGCTCAGCACCAAGTCTCATCTTCCTGGTTGTACACAGACCTTCATTTTACCTCTACTGCAGAGAGAGTCAATAGCTATCCAGGCAAAGAAACAGAGGCACAGAATGAGGATAAGCTTACGTTTAAATTTTTGGATGATAGAAACAAGTCTCATGTAAATCATTTGACTCTGCAAGCCTAGACCTACATGTATCTATCAAAGGCAGCATTGACGTTTAGTAACCACGCCACAGAAAACAGCTGAAGAAAAGGATTTTCTTCTCTTCCAATTCACCTTGCTTCAGTGACAACTCTTTGGGGAAGAGACCAGGTTTTTTTTAAATCTCTCTCTCTATGTATATGTCATATCTAACACAATAAAATCCTGATTCCTACATAAAATATGTTGATGGTGTTGGCCATAATTACCGTGATAATGATACAATTTCATCAGTAAAGACAAAGATGTTTGTGTATATGTAGAAAATATTGCACAACTTATTAGGGGCTCCTTTAAAACACAACAATTATTCCAGAATGTCTCCTTGTATAAACACTGCTATTCTGTGTAGTAAATTGTATCTTCATGTAGTTTATTTTACCATTCTTCCAAAGTAGTTTAAGCTATGCCACAGTCTTGTTTGAGGTTTTTTAGAGCTAAATAAGCATTTGTATGTAGCAAGTTAAGGTAGTACGGTACTACTTGACTGTTTTCATATAAAAAAGAACATCCAAGCCTCTTAATGAGATGGAAAAAAAAAGTATTCTATTACTAATGTCAGTATGCAACGTTAGGAAAGCTCTGAAGTATTATAAAAGAGATGCACATCTAAGAATGATCCAGAATTACAGGGCGGGGAGATTAAATTTACTTTGTATCATCAATTATAGACTCAGACACTATGGAGATGAACGTAATGGTGTTATTCCCACTGTTACTATCTCAGGACCTGGTCCAAAGTACTAGAAATAGATCAGAATCAGACTGATCAGGTATCCATTGTGAATAGATTTTTTTAGAAATCTACACAATCTAGTACAACAGAGTTTGAATTTTGGATTAGGGCTTTTCGTCACTACAGTGAAAATATTTAAAAAATATCATCCAATATAACCACCGCTGAATGAAACAGATAGAAATTGTTAGAATCTATTTTTCAAATATAGGAATTGCTCACAAGCTACATTTTATTTTCCTCACCAGTGTTATTTTACTTATTTTATTTTCTGAAGTCAAGTTCAGAATCTCTTTCATGTTTTATGAACAAACAAGTCATTATGAAAATTTCTTAACTGTTTGCAGAAAGGTAGCCTCCAAGTAATAAGAAATAAGTGCAAATTGCACAGTAAGAAGAATATGCAAGTTAGAAGAATTCTGGGGAGAAACTCCTACAATGTATTGATCCCATCACAATCTTATAACTTGTATTCATAATAAATACTTAAAACATACGTTAAAAATATATTCTCTAAATGTATTATTTGAGAGATATACTGTTCGTGTATTTCACTCACAGTAATATACAGAATATGTACATTTATGTGGAAATTAGTGTATAATTAGGTCTAATGGCTTAGACCACTAAAATGAAAATTTGATACCAGGACATAAAGAAACACGTTTGAGTATAAGGATTCATGTATTTTTCTACATTATAACCTGTAATGTCACTGCTGCTTTTTTCATTTATCCATGCAATGACCTAAACCTCAAACAACAAAGAAGCAAACATTCAAATCCCCGCTACTAAGCCTTTGGTTTCAATCATACCTCATAATCATAATTTAACAGATTACGGTATTATTTCTGTCAAATGTGTATCGTTTCATCAGATGTGTACGATCTTATCAGTTCATGACCTGGTTGCCCTTCAGTTGTTTTTCTGCTTTGAGTCTCTGTTATTATTGAGAATAAGTGTACACCTTACCTTCTCTGTTTTCATGGAGTCTCCTGTTTACTCCATGTCCCTATCACAGCTTGTGTAAATTAACTAGTATTAAGCTTTTGATGTGGCTTTGCAACGAAATATTTGTTGGGTCTTCTCTTATGCTATGTATTTCTGTGGAATGGACAGCCTGCCTAGTGCAACATAGTGATATGTTGTGTGTAAGGGTCTTTTAATACTTTTTTTAGTGCATTGTCAATACAATTCCTTTTTACAGACTGCCACTTTTTTTCCTTCTTGCTGGCTTTGTACACTGGGAGACACTTTTTAGGGAATTATTCCACGGTCTTTTTTCCTCAAGAAGAGTTCAAATTTCTCATGATAATATACATTGTTTTCCTCATTTACCTTTTCTAAGGTTCTGCACTGAATGTAACCCTTGGAACACCACGCAAGGATCACCAAGCAGACACAAACTTGAGCAGATCCACTCATACAGTACAGGGAGATCTCCATGTAGAGCTATCAGTTTACATTAGTAGCTATTGTGCTAATAGCATAACACTAGCAACTAAGTTTGTTCAGCTATTCCATTGTGCTGACACTGTTTTGCAGTTTTCCATTCCAGAGCAAGATAGGTCAGAAGCATATTGGGTTTTGTGCCCCATGCTTCATTGCACAACATGTGCATACATGGTCTGCTAGAGACTAGATTGACCTAAATCATTCTATGTCATCTGCAGATACCACCTCTTCTTCTAATTTCTGTTTCTAGATAATGATTTTTTTTAACTCCATGGACCTCTGCAGAGATACCTGGGGAGCTCTGCTTCTGCTCAAATGTTCCATTTATACTGATGATTTTTTTCTCTCAGGGACAGAGAACACGGTAATGCTTTGTCCTGTGACAACACTTGCTTACTTTAGTAGCTTCTTCTACTACACCAGAGCTATGTGAGCTATGCTAAAAGGTTTTTTTGTTTGTTTGTTTTCTGACACTTCAAACACATTGTATTGATTGATTCTTACCCACCCTATCAAAATTCTAATAGATCAACAACCCTTTTGTGCAATTTTCCCAGACAGATGACAGCTACCTTATTCCTAAAATGCTCCAAGTCTCAATTTTATGTCCTATGCTAAAATTTCTCAATGGTCTCTAATATACAAGATTTTCTAGTATCTTTTATAATGGTAAACACAACTTGTGACATTTGTTGGTTAGAAACTGAAAGTTAAAGAAATATAAAATCCATGGATGTTCTTCTATTTGTTTTAGTTGATTTTTTCAACAACATCCTCTTCCATGACTCAGTCTTGCACATTTATTTGAAATGATTACCTGGGAATATGCCTGTTTGTCTTTCTCCACCCCTCCTCTGGCAAACACAAATGGGAAGAAACAGTTTAGAATCTCTGCAATGTCCTTGTCCTCGTTAATCACAGCTCAAGAGAACCACCAATTCTCTCCTAACTTGCTACATTTGACTTCTTAAAAATTGTCTATATTTATTTGCATGTCTTTGGCTATTTACTCTAAGAATTCCATTTTATCTACACTAATTACTATCCTAAAGTTTACTTGCTAGAACTTATAACCTTTTTTTATCATTTTGTTTAAGAAACTTCTTAAAGAGACCTTGTAGTTTAAGTAGGTTTTGTGTTCTGCAACGTACTTTCTCTTCTTTGCTTCTAATTTTTCTGATTACTCTTTTCATACCTGCTGCAAATTTAATACATGGTTTTTGTTGAATATGAGGGGCTCTGGCATACATTTTAATCACTTCTTTAAAAAAAAATCTACTGAAAAACCGATTTTGATATTATCTTCTTGAAGTTGAACTTAATTTTGTTACAATTGCAATCACCTAGTGGTTCGACTAAAGTTCCCTCCTGAGTCAACTTCCTCTTATGCACTCCTCTTGCTTTATTCATTGAATACATTACTAATGAATTATTTACTCATTGCTATAGCTATTGCACTCTCTTTCTTTTCTTTGCTCCTGTTATTTGCTCCACAACTATAATCTGAAGCTTTACTAAATAAAATAGTAAATAAGGAAAAAATAAAACAGAGAACGATTACTCTTGTTTTGTAGCAGTTTTAGATTTGAGGTTCAAAAAAAAAAGGGTAAAACTAAATCTGGATTCTGAATTGTGGATTACACAATACTACTCTTTTACCTTGTTTACTTCTGATATTTTCTCTCCAATTTTTTATGCTCTTATACCAGAAAAGTGAAAAATGTGACCAATGTCTATATATAAACACACTGTTCAACAATATCACTTATGCTAGCCAATCAAAATTGAAAATGTCCGAACTATCGATAAAATTAATGTAATTGTTGTTTGAAATGAAATTCCCAGACCTGAAAAAAAAGAAAAAGAACTGAAGTATCATTGTGGTGTCACCAGATATAATCATCGGTGTAATGCACACACTATGTCGCAGCACTGTTGTGATTAGACCATCAGTGCTACAAAACTCAAATTTTTAACTCTAGTGATACAGATTAAATTAGCACCACTAGATTACAACCCAGTACTAAAGAATGTTTCTAAGAGGTAAATGATGAACGACTAATTAGGGAAAGACAGTCACAAGTTGTTAGGTCATAGCTAAGTAAAATTTCACATTGATCTTAAGAGTATGACCAGACGATTGACACCTGACATTTTAGCCTACACGAAATAGGCCGATTGTCTTGGGACAGAATTTTTAGGAATGGCTTTCACAAATCAGAATTGTCATGCAAATTTAGAAGCTTTCAGGAAAGCAAATCTAAAGAGTGAAGTAGTAAAAAGACCCCTCAGAAGGACTGAAATACCTGGACAAACAATTAAGAAGGGAGAATTGAGCTGTGTCTGCTGAGGACGATTTGTTGCAAGGACTGCCAGTGCAGTACCATTCAGAGCTAAATGCTTTATAAAAATAAATTAATTAATACCATTCAGTGAGATTCTTCTTCTATCCCTATCTGCTGTCCTGAAAGACTTTTGATGCTTTAAAAAGAGCTGGTATTGCCACATTAATATCTTTGGCTTATTTGGGTGAGATAAACATCATAAACTCCTGAAGTCAAAGAGATAACAATCTCTAATAAAATGCAGAAGGCTGTTAAGTAGAATTAAAAGACGTATTTGATCAAAGTATTACTAAAGGGTTCTACAACTGGCTCGGACTCCAAAAGGAATTATGAAGGTCTCTTTGAAATCTATCATACTCTTCCATGCCACCCAACCACAGTCAAAAGGTGACTAAAGAAAAGCAGGATTTTGGAATAAGACAGAAGGTACAGAGGAGTGTTGACAAAAGCCAATACTATGCAGGCTGAAAGATGATCAGACTAAAGGCAAAAAGTTTGTCTTCTTCTAAACCCTTAATGTTAACTATGTAAATAGTTACTTCAAAATAATACACATGCTATTTATCCATAGAACACCGCTTATTCATCAAAAGAAGATCCTACGACAGTTCTCTTGATTTAATTTTAGTCTTAAAAAATGTTAGCCTGGCAATGTCAATGTTTAAATCATCTGTCCATGAAAAGCTGGAAAATAATCCAACATCAGAAAACAAAACTGAGCCATTTTCCCACTAATTTGCGATTATATTTTTGTTGTTGACAATCACGTCATACAAAAACAATCAAAGTTTTGTCTTTTTTTTAAAACATTGAACAATGCCTTCTTCAGTGGTGCCTGAATCCAAGAGAAGCCATTTTTCCCCACTGATCCTAAAACTGTGTCTGTATTATTCCTACTATGAACAGCAGAAAGAGCTAACTTTTATTCCCGCACAGGGAACTCTTTCATACAGCTTTTTTGAATAGTACTTACTCAAATATGGTGGTTTGTAAGGCGCTCGTGTATTAGACAGCAGTCCATCCAACTCCTTTCTCTCCAGAGTGTTGTGAAGGGCCTTCTCTTTGCCGAAGGTGGAGAAAGACCTTTCTGCCCCTGGCTGGGCTTCTGGTGTTTCAAACACTTCAGTGTCTGGAACGGAGTCCATGCCAGGTACGTGCAGATTGCTGCGGTAATCTGCAGCTTGGCGTCCATCAGATGGGACAAAGGAAGGCATCCAGCACCGATCTGAGTGGCCCAGTGCTTTACATTCCTCCGTGCAATTGGAGAAGAGATCCATGCCTGCAAGCATGAAAGAAAAAGAAACTACAGATATAAGCTTCAGCATCTTGAACAGCTGCTGACAGATAAGAAAGATTACGTCAACAAAAGAGAGAATTGGAAAGAGAAATGTCCTAAGAACTTCTTCCACTACTTTCATCTCCTCAACAACAAAAAAATCTGATTTTCCAGACTTCAGAAGGCAAAGACACCATTTAACAACCACAACTACATGCCAAAACATCAAGCATATGCAAAAGTATCACAAGAAGAAGGGAATTGGTGGTCTCACAAAACCGTGTGCAGATGTCACTGTTTAGAACCTGTTCAAATAAGGTTCAGTTCCACTTGTAGGTTAATGTCTGTAGTCCACCAGTTGAAAATACTTATTAAGAACGTGAAGGAATTGTTTCTACATAAATATTCCCTGACCAAAGGAATTAAAGATCCTGATGGAGGAATTACAGATTTATGAAAATTAAATATTAATGAGTCCTATAAAGGACTCATACATTACATTACAGTACATACATTAGTATACAGATAGAGCCTATTCAGATTAAAAGCAGATCTTACAATGTAGGAATCCAGTTTTCAAGGGATCAGGATAGCTTATTTAATCGTTACATCATTCTTTCAAAGACAGTTTTCATTACTACTGACGCAGTCCTTACTATCATCAAGTCATCCAAGTAACTGGACAGAATCCCATAATAAATTACTGTAATTAGTCATACAAAGGTAGCTGTAGTCCGGTGTGACATGGCTGTGGATACTATTGACAAAATTGTTAATGCTTCCCCTATTTAAGTAAACACTTGTCCCTGCCAACACAGAACTGTTTGCTTACAAATCCTTTAATGCTATTAAGATTTCAAATGACAAGCTATGCTTCTATTGACTGGCTTCACATTGGCCTTCCAAAAGAATATTTCCTGACTGTGAGTTACTAAATTGTTGGATTATACTTGTCTTGAGAGGAATGGTGTACGAGATGATAGACATAAGAGTAAAATAAATACCAGCGTCTCCAAGTTGATATTATACAGAAAAGCAGAACAGTAAGGAAATATCTTTTTCTTGTATTTATAAAGAGAACTGAGTGTCTTACAACATGTGTATGTCAAAACTGAACTAAATCTGTTATAAACATTGCATTTACAAGCATTACATTAGAATTACAAAAATGACATTACTTGCAAAAGAAATAGGAAAAAAATTGAACCAGTGTAATATGATTCATGTAATGTAGCTTATTCACCAGCCAACTTTGTAAAGAACTGGATTAGCTTGATCTCTAGTCTGAGGATTAGTATTAAGTATTCTACCACTGTTTTGAACCACAATTTGTCTTATATTAGTAATATTTATCTGGTATCTCACACCACAAAACCCAATCTCTTCAGTAAGCAAGACTCCTTCTGAGCCATCGACAAGTGCTTTAGTATTAGACAGAGTCACTTAGCAAAAATACCAAGACAGATAGAAAAGCTTTTTATCTTAGATTAATCTCACCTTATAACTTTTAAATTTTAAATTAAGTAGTACACAATGCTAGGTTCAGTTTCGATTAGAACCTGGCATTGATAATTGGCACGCACAAGTATGAAAATAAATTACTGATCTGTTGAAGAATGCAAATGTGAAGTGTAGATATGATTAAGGAATAATAAGAAGATGACCAGGCAAAGTGTAGATATTGTATGGTTCTAAATTCCATAGTGGTAGTAGTTATCAAGGACTGAAAAGAAAGATTTAGATGTAGGCTTCCCAGAAAGAAATTAATATATAATAATGTCTATAAAACCATGAGTGTGTGTATATCTTATGTATTGAAAGGTCTGCACAAAAATATGTCTTAGGCAAGAAATGATGTTTTTTATGAATCTAACTTTTTTCCATTCAGAAGATTTAAGTGACAATTATAGAAAATGAATATTTCAATATTCAGACTTCCTAGTAAAGTTACACGTAAACAACAAATAACCCTACTTTTAATAGGAAAAAGATTACAGTGACCTGTTGCTAACAGTGTATCATTCAGCATTTCCTGAACGACAGCAGGAGAAATATTATTTAGTCAGTGGGGAGAGAGATATTAAAATATTGGTTTTAAGATATATATTCAAAGAGAGACCCTTTCTTTCCCTTCATGGTTTTTTATTTCCCCTGGAAAATTAACCTCCATTTTACTATTTTGTTTTCACATCAGCTACTAAACTGTAAAATGTCTCTATCCAAATATTATTTCTTTAGTTCCCTTTTGAATACTGCTTGTCTGCTGCAGTGCATTGAATAGTCTTATATAATAGTTTATTATAAAATAGATGGTATAGCCACTATAAATCAGGATTTTGAATACACAAACTAATGAATGTGAGGAGTATAAAAGATAAGTTTGTATGACAAAACTTTTCCCTCCTTGAAGATGAGAACTTCTAAAAGAAAAACATATATATATATACACACACATATATACACATCAGAATTTTAACATTGCTGGAACACACATCTAGAATGTGAATTCTTGTTTAGGATGGGAACAAACTGTTCACAGAGGCCTGGGTCAGGTATTGTTCCTACCTGAATCAATCACAACATTCCCTAAGGGTTTAATAGGTGCAGAACCAAGCCCTTAGTATTTTGGCAGAAAATAAATTGAAATCAGCAGTCTGATTTTGAAATCCATGGGCATCTATGTATATTTATACTGACTGTGATATGAATGCTGGCCACTCTTCCTCCACTTGTTTCCCGTGAGTCATGTTATAGAACTCTATTTCTAATTGAAAAATATTAAAAACAAGGCCAGAGAGGAAGGCTATTTGGCATTTTCCAAGAAAAAAGGATATATCATGGTAAACGAAGCACAGTCATACAGCACAGAACTCCTTCATACACCAAGAATCATGTTCTTGATTTATAACTAAAAGAAATATTCAGCAGTATAACACTTCCATCTCATCTCCCTCATAAATCTGGTTTTATATATATATATACGTATATATAATCCTTCAGAACTAAACTACCCATCGTAATTGCAAATCCACACTAAAGAAAAATGCTTTCTTGTTCATTTAGTTATCATATTAGACCCTGCACACAGATACACTGAGATTTTAAAGGTGACTCTGTATCATGAATTTCAAATGTCCTTTGCTGATACAAATAGATAGTTCAGTGCACTGAAATGCTGCAAAATGATAAGCATTGCACTATTCCAAATACAGTACACATATAAAAGCTCATGACAAAGTCCACTAGCCTTACTACTAGATAGGCCAGTGGGCAGTATGAGCTATCACACAACTTTAACTTTGCAGAATTTGAAAGAAAACATGGCCCTACCCTTCCTTCAAAGGAAATAAAAAAAATAGGAAAAGCAGTTAAATATGAAGCTTGATATTTGAATCTGAACAGCTTGAACTCAGGTGCTTAGAATCAGGTACTAGTAGTGTTGTATTTTCTCAATTTTTCATATTTCAAAAGGAGAAAAATCAAAACTATGTGCATACATTCTAATTGGTTTGAAAGACAATATAGATCAAAGCAAAAAACAGGTCTAAAATCATTTTAAAATAATGTATAATCCTTAATTTAATTAATAGAGAAGAGCCATGCACCAAGTTTTTAGATCAATGAGAGAACACATTTGTATTACTGAGTAAATGATGTAATAAAAAGTAAAAATAAAAATTAAATGTTGACAAAATATTTTTTGAAGTATTACAGATTCACAGAATCTTAAGGGTTGGAAGGGACCTCAAAAGATCATCTAGTCCAACCCCCTGCCAGAGCAGGACCACCTACAGTAAATCACACAGGAACTCATCTAGGTGAGCTTCCAGAGGAGGAGACTCCACAATCCATCTAGGCAGCCTGTTCCAGTGCTCTGTCACCCTCACAGTGAAGAAATTCTCTCTTGTGTTTCTTTGGAACCTCTTCGGTTCCAGCTTGCACCAATTGGCCCTTGTCCTGTCATTGGACATCATTGAGAACAGCCTGGCTCCATCTTCCTGACACAACATTAATGAGGCCATCCCTCAGTCTCCTCCAAGCTAAACAGTCCCAGCTCCACTCCATCATCTTTGTGGTCCTGCACTAAACTCTTTCAGGCAGCTCCCTGTCCCTCTTGAATGCAGGGGCCCAGAATCATTATTGAAATATGACATTTTTTGTAAATTTGGCTTTTACTTGGAATTACGTCATAATTTCCATTTCTTCTGTTGTAGTTTATATTTAAAAAAAACAAACAAAATACAACTTGTTAGATGCAAGATCAGTGTGAAGCAGGGAACCAGGCCTCCTTTTCAGAGCTCCATTACCAGAACAACTATCCCCTTTAGACAGATTATCCTTAAGCCAGTCACTTACTTCCCTATGATTCATGTTTCTGTTTGGAAATACAGATAATTATGCTAATCTGTTTTGTAGAAGACACTACCTACTGAAGAACTGGGCTTTGTATGAAACAGAGTTGTTACTATTATTATTTTTTGGTAATTGGTGTAGTGCCTTGGATAAAGCTGACTTCATCTGTATGAGAACATGAATCGGGACTCAACCATCCTCAATATTTAGCTCTTCCAAATCTCAACTTCAAAGCCCTACCTGACCATTGAGATGTGAACATTATTAAGAATGCAGTTCAAGGAAAGAAGAGGGAAAAAAAAAAAAAAAAAGGAAAAAGAACCTGCCTTCAGCTTGAATCAAAGCCCTTTTCTAAGCCATTTCCATGTTCACTCGCACTTTATTCAAAATAGATAGCGCAAGTGATTTCCAAAACAGGATTTAGCTGTCACTCTGCATAGATTCTGAAGGAAAACTAGTTTGTTCTGTTCCTTTATCACTAAAATTCTTCTGACTTCAGAAGAGGGAAAAAAAAAAAACACTGAAATGTCATAGCTCTTCTGCAATAATGCATACTGATCCTCTTGGGGTTTACCTAATCTGAACTGAAAAGGTGTGAGGCAATGTTTCACCCTGTGCCTTCGTATTAGATCCCTATGAATCCCTTTCATCAAGTTCACTAGTGGAAGCCTCATTTTAGAACTCAGCTGGTCACCAATACATACTGTCCGGTACTGCACAGAGAAGATTACCAAAAAACTTGATACATTTCAGAGTAAGTACATGACAGTATAGCTTCACAACTTGGATATTCCTTCCTGAAATGCATCTGACAGGTCATGCCAGCTCAGTGAAAAAGGTGAAACAAAGCTAATATTGTGAAGAGCTCTGCATGTTCCGCTTGAGAAAACTGAGTAGCTGGTGAGCAACCATATGAAATAAGTTGATGGCATAAGTCCAAATCTTAGAGGACAGGTGTCTAATCATACAATTTAAACATACACATATGCAGAGTATTAATTGGCACCCAAGTTGGCAATTTCACGAGGGAGGCCAAGAATTTAATCAACCATGGGAAATAAACTAACCTCATGCTTAGAAATTACTCCTGTAGGATTGAAATAATCCTGTAAGATTGGAATACAGTGTGTTAATAATAGGTAGTAGTGTTGGATTGGTTGCATTCGTTCTACAACAAATAGCAGCTTTTATCTCAATGATTTTCAGACAAAAGGCAGAAGTAATTACAACATGCACTTGGGGTTTGCAAAACCCCTGCACTGTTTGCCAGAAACTTTTTGCGCTTCTTCACCTTTGGAAAGTTTTTTTCCAAAAATCTCAGAACAATATCCCGGTCAATGAAATAAATCCATTAAATCATACCCATGACAATGAGGCTTTTGTGTGTCCCACTACTTTCTGTTCTCCTGTACATGCACATGACAGTACTTTTTGTATTTCATGGATGTTAAGGTAGACAAGAATGTGGATAATTGTGAGGTGTTCAGGTAGTATTTTAATGGGAGCAATATGAATGCATCCCTTACATACATTCCAGCACATCTGAAACCATGATTGAATCACTACTAGGAAAATCTATGTTGTGAAAAAATTAACCAGAATCTTATTTCAAAACATAATAAAACATTTTGATACATAGAACAGATTACTTCAGAATTTTCACTAAACAATCGTGCTGGAGAAATCTATCACACAGTGCTAGAGTTTCATTCTGCTTGTTTTCCTTTCCATATAATAACTGACCATGACTAGTGACAGTCAGCTTGGCAAGCAATGAACTACTATAGCATAGCTTCTTGTGTGCCACACGACAGCTCACTGTTGACAGTAACAGAAGTCATACGCAGAACAGTAGCAAGATGTTTTGTGAGCAAAACATGCTACTGACTAAAATTAGTCGTGAGAGAGTTTTATTTGTCAATGCAAATTATCTGCTAAATATTTTTGAATGTAAATACAATCCTTTTGAAAACAAAGATGATGCTGCATGGTACCAGGTAACAGCTTGGAAAAAAAAACCAGTCCAAACTTCTGCCATGTTATCAACCAGAATGTTTTCCTTCAATAATTTAGAAAGACCTGATTATAGAGCACCAGAACAACTGAAAAACTGAGAAGGCATTCCCTCAGGTATTTCCTCTAGTTATTCAAGATCAAACAAGATTTATGCTCCCCCTTTTTTTTTCTTTTGTTATTTTTCTGTAAAATGTATCACCGAAAGCTAATAACAAGAGTGACGTTTTTACATCTAACTATCTTATCATTGCTGAGGTCAAGGGATATGTTCTTAGCATCATGACACCAGAATTCAGCCCAAAAGTTACAGGAAAATGATACTAGATGTTTGCAGTTCAAAGCAGTTTCTACAGAGATTTGTATTTAAATATCTGTTTATAACTAGCACTGAGAAAACTGTGCATGAAAGTTATTCTCAAATCACAGCACCAATATATTAAATTAGAAGTTCTGTGTAGTTGAGTTTTCAGATCAAGCTGTAAACTGTGAGCACAGAAGTTCATAAATCACATCAAATTCTTAAATGATTTGAAATTACTTTAAACTATAGAATATAATTTTTCTTCCCCTAGTTTGAAACCATGAAAATGAAGAATTTACCCAGATAAGGACTGATGCCAAGTTTCACAGTAGTTCCAGTGCTGATATATGAGATAGGCTACTTTTTAAAATGGAGAGAAAGAATAAAGAGCAGAGGAACAACAATAACAGCATGGAATGCATCTAAAAGAAAATAGCTTTCAGTTGATGTGCAACTATATGATTATATTCCCACCATCAGTCAAATCCAGCCCTTTCTGCAGATGTTTATTCTTTTCGCTCCTGTTTGGTTATTATGGTTCATTATGTTGAGGGACTAAGCTGATTGAAATGTTCATTGAGATGACTGCTGCAGTAAAATGCGTAAAAGAAAAAAAAAAGGAATGCAGGGAGGGCAGGAGGAGAGGGAGCTTTTTATAACTCTGTAGCACTGATTGCTGCATCAGAAACAGTGTGAAAGAAAGGGTGGGGGGAGACTAAATACATGGCTTTTTAAAACAACAATAAATCATACGCCATATATAGGCCAAAAATGAAAGAGACTCTGTGTTCAGATGTAAACTTCTGGCAAGACCTGGTCTGTTGTCAGGTTCCCAGACACAAAATAGACACTCTGTTCACTTAGCATGAAGCCCTGCAAGAATCAGGGAGCTCCGGAGACTCTTGGCTCTTCTCGAGTCTCATTAGGTCTGCATATTAATGACTTGCAGCAATATAAAGGAGCCCTGTAGCAGCCTCCTCTTTCCCTGGTGCCTGGGTTTCCCATCGTTAGGGGCATAGTGACTAGAGCAGCAAGAGAATAGAGGATATTAGCAGAACACGCGGGTGAGGCAACACTGCTATGACAGTACTGAGATGCTTGCCCCAGTGTCTTCTAAGATGGGGGTCAGGGGGAAAAAATGTATGACTGGAAAGACTGGTAGCATTTTGTATGACACACGGTGTAGCAAATCCTTATATATGATAAACCACAGAGGAAAAAAGGGAAACAAATCACTATATTGACTCCAGACATAGCAGACCTTTGGAGACTGTAGCAGGGAAGAAAACAAGCATTTTTGACTAAAATGCAGTGCAAGGGTGAGAAGGAATTCTAATGCATAGGCTCTAAACAAATGTCCCTTTCAGAAGGAAACTGACAGTATGAGAGCAAAGACAGCAAGCCATACACATGGGAATAACACTGCAATGCATGTGTTTTCTAGGTGATCCAAATCCTAGTCTCATAAGAAACGTACTTAAGACTATCTTAGCCTTAGTAACATTGAGATCACTTATACTATACAGTGCCTCAATTTTAATTAAAAAACAATCCTCAAAAATTGCAAAAGTATTACACACTCAGAGTATCCAATGTGTTTCCACTGATCCCCAGCAAAAAGTCCTCACAGTCTGGTTGTCATTCAATCACTGGGTTCATTCTTTCCCTTGGGAACTCCCCCTGCTTCCACTTCACACTGGCATGCCACCAGAAGTGTCTACTAAACAAAATCGCCCAACGCTTTGAAACTCTGGAAATCTGATGCAAAGAATATGCATGATAAAATGTACCAACAACTTTGTTTTAGTGTGCAGAAAGTTTTGCCACCGTAGAGGATGCAGAATAACATATCACCACCTCTTCCCAAAATGAATAAAATAAACTATCCCACGAATGAAAGGGGTTCAAAGTTCTCTCCTCGGCCCGGTGACTGTAGCAGCTAGTTGACTTAAACTCAGCCTCATGTACAATATGTTCACATTATTTATGCCAGTCATATTCCAACAAGTAACTTTCTAGTCTCTCTACTTAAAGATCTACTATTTCCATTCTCTTATCAGACTTACCAGAGGATTGACCTCGATTAGTGGCATCATGATCACTGTCTCCTTGCTCACTGTCTCCATGACCGCTGTCCTTAGAGCTTACTATGTCTGCTTCCTGGAATGCAGAACTAGACACAGAAACGTCTTACATTAGAATAAACACGACAGAGGAACTCATAAAACATTCTTCTGCCATCACATGGCCAAAGACGGTGCTGCATTCACCCACTCCTGGCCTGCTGCACCACTTCTGCAGAGGTGCTCTGTCCACCAGAAACAAATCTGGCATTTTCAGACCTTGGCAGTCTTAGCTGAAACGGACAGTAAGCAGTATTACTCTGCCTGGTTTTCATGTAATCGCTACAAATCATTTGGTAGCATTTACTTAAGCTGGGTAGGTACATTTAAACTCAGAGAGAACATCGTTTTCTGAAAGACCCTACAGAAGCATATATAAGTATTTAAACCACGTTTTAGACTAATACAAAACAAGATTTTGTTTCTCTTTTCATGTGGTTTTGAAGGCAGTTCAGAAAAGATGTAATTCAAACTCATTTAGTCGATGGTGTTTTATCTAATACATCTAAATACGTTGATTTTTCCATTGCTTTGCTACTATTTTACATCTGCAGTAAACACATTTCTGCCACCATTCAGAATTGTTAAAGCATGCATGAGAAAAACAAGGCTAAGAAGGTCATACCTGTTTACTCGTCGGGGTCTGTCAACTAGATAACTGAGCTCTGCACGCTGATGTTTTGTCTAGGAAAATAAAATATAAGGAAATATTTTAACTTTTGATATTTCTATAATCAGCATCAGAAGAGATATCAGAGCAGCTCACCATATTTACTATAAATGGTAATGTTTAGCTGCAAGTAGGCCTACACAATCGGCTTCTAGGATGTAAGGGGAACAAACTCATCTCTTATTCTTATTTGCACAGATGGGAAGACATGAGGGATCTTTTTCCTGAGTGTTTAGAGATGAGATTCTGACACGTTTGTCGAAGAGCACGCTGTCGAGAATCACAAGGACTCACACAAAAAATCAACAGGACTATTTCTAGAGTTGTGTACTACTTAGTCTGAGGAAAAAAAAACCAACTTATTGTAATCTAGCTTTCAGTCTGTTTCTAATTACAGCATCTAAAAATAGGGAGAGTCAGTAGAGTTACTGCATCCTTAAGAAGAAAATACATTGGGAAACCCTTGAGGCTTTAAAAAGGCAACAGAAGACAGAATTCCATACATGTTTGGAAGAAAGGCCAATCTTACAAGTCAGTGTTTGAAATGTCACTGCAAATCTTAATGCTTTAGAAAATATCAGTCAAATTGCCTTTGCCAGACTGGACAGTATTCAGGTTTCAGTCTTCGTGTGAAAAGAGAATATGTTGTTTTCACACAGGCAGAGAGGTACTGAGAGCGTGTATGAGCAAACCCAGCAGAAAAATGATTAATGAGGGAGTATTATGGCACGGTGTATGCTTTGATGGAAATTCTCCACACACTAGATAATACAATATAGGCAACATGTTCTACAGGACGTTAAGACTCTGCATGCAATTTCATGGAAACTTGTTCTTGATGCTTTCCTTTGTGAACTCAGCTTTGGTTATAAAGAGCTGTTCAGATAGAGCAAAGGCAAGTCAATTAATAAACACTAATTCACAAATTAATTAAAGTTCCTGCTAACTGTAGAGATTGTCACAGTCCCAGAGGGGGGTTCCCCCAAAGCCTTACTTGAACATGCAAAGATTTCAGGAAGAATAAAAAGGCACAGTTTGAAAATGTTGCTTCAGAAACCCCTGTGATGACGCCTCACGTCACTTCATTACTGTCAGTAGTGACTTTCGTAATACAATACGACCACTGCCTCCCCTCGCCCCCCCCACCCCCCCC
>WBNH01005208.1:0-18654 GCA_013401255.1 Urocolius indicus | reverse complement strand
CGCCGCCGCCGGGCCGCTCGGCCGCGCCGTCTACCAGCACCACCTGGATGGCGGCCGTGGAAGAGAGCGGCGGCTGCCCGTGATCGCGCACCTCGATGACCAGCTCGTAGGGGCGCTGGGGATCGCGCTTGGCCGGCACTCTGCGGGCCGTCCGCAGCTCCCCGGTGCGCCAGTCCATGCGGAAGAGGCTGGCCTCGTTGCCCCGAACGATGCTGTACGTGAGGCGGGCGTTCTCCCCGTCGTCGGCGTCCACAGCCGCCACACGGCTCACCAGATAGCCCGGCTCGGCGCCGCGAGGCAGCACCTCCCGCGCCGGGGTGCCGTTGCGGCCGGGCAGGGGGCTGACGATGGCCGGCGCGTTGTCGTTCTGGTCCACCACGATGATGTTGACGGTGGCGTTGCCGGCCAGCGGCTGCGGCTCCTCTCCGGCGTCGCGGGCCTCCACCTGGAAGCTGAACTCCTTGAGCTGCTCGTAGTCGAAGGAGCGGAGGGCGTAGAGGAAGCCGTTCTCGGAGTTGATGGAGACGTAGGTGAAGACCGACATGCCCTGGATCTGGCTCTCCAGGATGGAGTAGGCTAGCTGGGCGTTGGCGCCCTGGTCCCGGTCGGTGGCGCTGACGGCGTAGATGTAGGCGCCGGGCACGTTGTTCTCGCTCACGTAGACCTGGTAGACGGGCTGGCTGAAGCGCGGCGCGTTGTCGTTCACGTCGCTCACCCGCACCTGGATGGACTTGCTGGTGCTCAGCGGCGGCTCGCCGCGGTCCCGGGCCACCACGGTGAGGGTGTAGGCGTCGCCGCCCGGCTGCTCGCGGTCCAGGGGCCCCTCGGTGACGATGGTGTAGTAGTTCTTGAAGGAGCTCTTGAGGCGGAAGGGCGCATCGCCCTGCAGCAACTCGCACTGCACCTGCCCGTTCTCCTCCGAGTCGCGATCCGAGACGCTGAAGAGGGCCACCACGGTACCCGGCGCTGCCGCCTCGCTCACCGCCTCCTTGACAGTGGAGAAACTGATTTCGGGCGCGTTGTCGTTGGCGTCCAGTACTCGCACCAGCACTTTACAGTGCGCCGGCACGGCATTGGGCCCCAGGTCCTTGGCTTGCACGTACACCTGGTACACGCTGCTCTCCTCGTAGTCTAGCTCGCCGCTCACCTCCAGCCGCCCGGTGCGCGGCGCGATGCCGAAGAGCTCTCGGGCGCGGGCCGAGATGTGGCTGCTGAAGGAGTAGATGACCTCGCCGTTTTGGCCCTCGTCGGGGTCGGTGGCGTTGAGCTGCAGCACCAGGGTACCCGGCGGCGAGTTCTCCGGTAGCGAGACGGTGTAGACGGGCTGCTCGAAGGCGGGGACGTTGTCATTGGAGTCCAGCACCCTGATGGTGAGCAGGGCGGTGCCGGTGCGCTGCTGGGGCTGCCCGCCGTCCACCGCCGTCAGCACGTAGCGGTGCACCGCTTGCTGCTCCCGGTCCAGGGGTTTGTCCAGCACCAGCTCGGCGAAGCGGTTGCCGTCCCCCTGCGTCTGCACGTCGAGGGAGAAGTAGCTGTTGGGGGTGATCTCGTAGGTACGCAGCGAGTTGGTGCCCACGTCGGGGTCGAAGGCGCTCTCCAGGGGGAAGCGGGTGCCTGGCGTGGCACTCTCCGAGATCTCCACGGTCAGGTCGGGCTCCGGGAAGGAAGGCGGGTTGTCGTTGATGTCCAGCACCTCGATCTCCACCCGGAACAGCTCCAGGGGGTTCTCCAGGAAGACCTCCAGGTGCAGCAGGCAGGAGGGGCTCTGCTTGCAGATCTGTTCCCGGTCTATCTTCTCATTCACGTAGAGCACACCGGTTTCCAGGTTGAGCTCCAGGTAAGGGCTGCGAGAGTTGGGCGCCGTCTGGAAGCGGCGAGCCGAAAGTTTTGTAATGTCCAAGCCCAGATCCTCGGCAATATTCCCCACGAACGTGCCATGCTCCTGCTCTTCTTGCACCGTGTAATGGAGCTGGCAAAGGGCCCCCTCCACCATCCAGAGCAAGGCAATGAGGAATAGCACAATCATCTCCAAATGGGGAAAGAGATCCCCCCTCCCCAACACCACCTCTTCCTCCTCTTCCGAAAGCCACCACCACCACCTCCTCCTCCGAAAACACTCAGTACAGTGTGTGTGTGTGCCTGTACGTGTCTATCTGTATGTGCCTGTGTGTGTGCGCGCCCGCGCCTGCGAGCGTGTGGAGAGAGCGGGATCAGGGGAGGGGGAAGGGGGGGGGGGGAGAAGAGAGAGAAGAGGTTGATTTTTTTTTAGGGGGTGTGCTAGATATTATTTCTTCTGATTCATGTTAGGATTTTTTCGTCCCCCATCTCCCTCCTTGGTACGAGTATTATTGTTTCACACGCTGACCAAATGAAGAAGACGGGCGTCCCCACTTCATCTGTGATCTTCGAAATAAATGGCCAACTAATAATAGCTATTAGCTGGGTGTATCTAGAGATACACAGTAGCCCGCTTTTATTTATTCCGAGAGTCTTGGCACTGCACCGCGGCAGTAGCAGTGGCGGCGGAGGCAGCAGCAGCAGCAAATCCCAAGGAGGAAATTTTTATATTTCAAGATTGTCCTCGGTTTGTCTTCTTGGTGAGAGCTGGAGGGATAGATGCTGCTGGAAGAGCCGGTGGACATGCCCTTCTTAGACGCAAGAAAACACAAAAACCCGCGAAATTGGAAAAAAAAAATATAACCCGCAAAAAGATTTCATATAAAAAAAGGGCAGAGAACAGCTTTGCTACCCAAAACTTTCATTCCCCGCTTTTCTCTGGGATTTTTATTTAAAGATATTAGATTTTTTTTTCTTCTATTAACAGTCTTTCATTTTCTTCTTTTATTGCTATTATATTCATCATCATCATCCTGCTTTTTATGGATGTGCTGATCAGTTTTTTTTCTCTCTTGCTGCTTTTGCGTCTAGCCCCTCTCCTGTTTCTGTTTCTGTCTCTGTCTCAGTCTGCTTGCTGCTGCTGCTGTTGCTGTTACTGCCGCTGCTCGCCTCCCGTCCCGGCTCCGGTCCCGGCCCCGGCTTCTCTGATCTCTGCCGGCAGTTTCTGAGCCGGCAGCGTTCGGCTTTTCTGTTTTTGCGCAGCGCTCGGCTCCTGCCAACCAATCAGGAAGCAGCAACGCCCCCGGGGGCGGCACCCTATTGGCCGCGCCGCACGTCAAGTAGGTTGCGTCAGAGATGGGCGAGCGGGTGCAGGCAAGGCAAGGCAAGGCAAGGCAAGGCAAGGCAAGGCAAGGCAAGGCAAGGCGCACTGCTGTCCTGTTGCCCCCCCCCCCCCACCCGCCTGCCCCCGAGAGTGGCTGTTCCCCCCGCCGCAGTCGCTGGGGAGGGAAATCACTGCTCGTCATCGGTGCGCACACACATGGGTAATCATAAACAACCCTCTCCTTAGAGAGGGAGTTTCCACCAGCTAACTTTCCTACCCTAGGCCGGGCGCAGTAACGTTTTTACCATAAACAACGGGAAACTTGGAGTTATTATCACCCTTCATAGATAATTTGGTTGTTGGACACCAGAGAAAGTGCAACTTTCCATCTTGTATCTATATAATGTTTCCAGCTCCAGTCAATTTAAAGTCTCATGAGTCTGCTTCTATTTTCACGATTTACACTTTGGAATTTCCACTAATGTAACAGGAGGGCATCACTGGGCTGGGTAAAAGCACCAGAGGCTTACTTGCCGTTAATTTATTTCGAAGCGAAACGCTCTGATACCGGGTGTTAATGCTCGCTCTGTGTTTTCCATATCAGTAACGGCGCTGGAAGCTCAGAGGGCTACGCCGGGGGCTTAAAGCCAGCATTGGCAGCTGCTGCCGAACCTCGGGCTTGCGGATTCCCACAGATTTTGGTAACTCAGCGCGCATCCCTCCGCCTGGCACAGCAACGGGACGTTTTCTTTCCATTTTTTAACTCAGACTGTGAGAAGACAGCTCCGTGCTATATAAAGTTGATTCTACCAATAGTGTCTGTAGCACGCCAAGTGCTCGACTAACACGTTTCTGATCAATGCATTCGGCCGTGACGTGACACTGGCGCTGAAGAGAAGGCTTAGCAGCCAGGGGCACGTTTTGTTCACAGACTTAACCGACAGCTGTATTACTGTCCCGTGCTACCCCCTGCCTTTTTATAACTGCAGATCCACGTCCGTAACTTTACAAAACGAAGAAATTAAGACTCACATGGATCAGATATTTGTAATTCTCCCCCCCTCCCCCGACACGTTATTTGTTTTTGAAGAGCAATACAAAACAGGTTATGAGCAGCCTCTGCTGTCACCTCCCCATTTTTAACTCGTCTGTAAGCAGTGGCTCCCTTTCGTACATTTCAATGAACGTGTTTCCCGCTGCGGAAGGCTGGACTTCGTATTTCCGAAATTGTGCGTGTATCAAAACCACCACCGCTTTCGTGGACGGTGCTGCTCGCCCCCTCCTGCCCTCGCCCTCCCCGGGGAGGGGGTCCCGGGGCCACCGCGCGCCCGCCCGTGGTAAGCCGAGGCGTCGGCACAGCCAAGCTCACGCCGACGCTAAACGCCATCTCGGCGTCACGCCGTCGGGGGGCGGGGGAGGGTGCCGGTGCCGGTCCGGCCGGTGCCAAATGGTTTACGGCGTGCCCGTCTGCGGCTGCCACGGGCGGATCGATGCACGGCTTCCCCCTGGGGCACAGCTGCGCTGCCCCGCGCTGCGCTTGGGGCGGCGGACTCGGCGTCCAGCGTGGCNCCCCCGCCAGCGGCTGCGATCGCGGGCGGCGGGCGCCCCCTAGCGGCAGCCGTAGCACACTGCGGGCGGGCGGCGGCACCGCCTCCGCTCCCTCTGGGAGACCGGCACTTTGGTCTCTACCACGGCACCTCCGCGCTCCCGGCCATTTGAGCCCCTTTCTCCGGCCGCCCCTCGCCCGCCTCTCCCACTTCAGCTCCCCCGCCGGCCGGCCACGCCGCCGCAGCTCTCCCGTTACCGCGCTCCCATCCGTAGGCGGCCGCTGCGCGGCTGCGGCGGCTTTGGAGCCCTATGTAACGGCACACGGTGCTGCCTCTTCGCGTGGCGGGGGTGGTGGGGTGGTGCTGCGAGGGAAGGGCAGGAAAGCAGCAGCCGTGCGTGTGTGTGCGCGGGAGAGCCACCGCTGCCGCCCGCCGGCGCACCAGGCATGGAAATGCCACCCCAAAAAACATCCTGTCCTCCGCAGCTCCCTTCTCCCCCGCATCCCCCGCCCACGTCTCAGCGCTTATGGCAGATCTAAGTACAGCTGGAGGGTCGATTTCGGTGGGTGTTTTCCAATAAAATGGATTTCGTCAGAAAAAAAAACCCAAACCCACCCTGGCTGTTGTGGTCTGCGGAGCTCGTTGCCTTTTCTTCGCATCTAGAAGCTCGTCCGTTCATCTTACCCTGCGTTGCCACCAACTTTAAACACATCACAGAGTTTGTCCCCTTCTTGCACCTCGGGAGCCACGGTGCGTTCACCTGCCCTTAAAGCAACGACCAGTGCCCGTGACTTAACGTGACCCGAAGCAACCGGTTTCTAAACTCTTCCCCACTGCCGGAGCCCCTGAAGCGGCGATCGCTCTCGCCTTCGAGAGAATCGGGCCGCCGGGCGCTACGGGCGAAACCGGTGGGGGGAAACCTCGGAAGCAGACGGGTACCCGCCCGCTCGCCCAGGGCCGTGACCGAGCCCGCCTCCGGGGACCGGAGGTAAGGGGGGAGGCGGTGGGGCGGGCGAGGGGTGGAGGGGGTCCGGGCTGCAGCCGCGGCACGTCCCCGTCTCAGCACGAAAGCGGCGTCGGGGCGCTCCCCACGCGCGCTGGAGGCGCGACACCCACGCAACGCTTCTGTAAAGACGGACTGCTTCAGGGGGCAATAACCACGCGGGAATTGACACATAGATGTATTCATATACAATTATAGGAGCAGGGGGAGACGCCTCCTTCCCTCCCCGCGGCTTACTCGGTGGCGTCCGCAGCTCGCGGTGCTACCCCCTTTTCCCTCACGCATCTCTCCGCGTTTCGAAGCGCACCGGGGTCTCCATTTTGGGTGAGATGGATAGAGGCAGCAGCGGGTTCCTCCACCGGCTCCGCGTGGGGTTAAAGCTCGAGCAGTGAATGAAAAGCATCGGTGATCTGAGACAGCCCTTCTAATGCAAAATGACAAATTGCACTTAGGCAATACACGAACGAGAAAATGATTTATGGATTTTCACGACGGTCTGAGCAAATGAAGGCGACGTGAATTATACATCCTAATGGGCAGTATATCATTTTCTAATAACACTGCTTTAGTTCTAATGTCATATGCTGCTCTCTTCGATAGGGGGTATTGATTAAATCAAAAGTCCAAGGGCTGTCTTTACACTGGACACGTATCATCTGCAGACACCAGCTGAGGTTTATATATTTACCTCTTGCTAAAGCAGAAGGCTATCATCAGACCCCTGACACTATGGCTTTTAGTTTTTCCATGTCATCATTTAATTTGGCAGTTACTTTGCAAAATGAAGTCTAATCTTTCATATTGCTGCATTTTGCTCCATGCTGCCATTTAGAAATGTAAATAGATGACATCAGGCGTATAAATTCACCATGCTGACAAAGATAGCACCTGGGTAAGTCAAACCTTTCCTCCCTGCCAAAATTCTCTTTGGCATCCCAAGTACAAAGGGCAATCTTCTTTCAAGGAGAACATATGATAAATAATACTCACCCAGAACTTCCCTAGCATCGCCATTTACCAAATCTCACAGATCATCTTAAAGATTAAAAACTTTGCGTTTAACGCACCTGCACTGGGAAACTGAATTAATATGAAAACCTGAGTGCATCTGTGTAAGGGAAGCAAGAGTTGTCAGACAGGGATGGGACTTAGCCCTAGATTCAGCCTACATTCTTGTCTGAAGACCAAGGCTTCCCCTCTCTCACAAACTCTTTTACCCTTCATCACAGAGCAGCAATGAAGTCATAGTGACCTAAGCTAAGAACATTCCCAATTATCTCAATGGTTCCTAGTCTAAAATATCACTTAAGAAGGACAAAGAAATTCCAAAAGACTATAAAACAGAGATGGGAAAGATGGAGGTAAAGGATCAGTACGTTCATTTGAGGGGGGGTTAAATCAGCAATTATTGGGGAAGAGGGAGGCAATGCTTCATTTCTCATACTGAAGTGTAGTATTTGCGTTTTTCAGACACAAAAGGAATCTCAAAAGGCAAGTAAATGCAACAAATGCTGTGTTTCAAATTAAACAATTGCTTTCCTAACCTGGACGATCATAGCTTTGGGTGTAGAAAGCTAATCTCCGTTATTTAGTTGAGTCACCAAGTTGATCTTCTGTTTCTATTTTAAGTATCAGTCTTAGTTTTAGGATGAGGAACATTGTGGCTTCTTTGTTGTCTGGATGTTAAAAACACATTGAGAATTGGACCTATCCTCCCTAAATCTCCTAGATTGTCATTACTTGGTTTAATTTTAATTATCTACATTTAAACAAAAATCCCTGACAAAACCCACCAGGTTCTCTTTTGAGACAATTAATAACAGCTCGTAGTGCAGGAAAGATTACTGGAATCAGTGATGAGATTAGGAATGTAAGTAAGAAGTAAAAGATGTCACCCTTCGAAAAAGTCTGCTTTGCTAACAGTGTACGTTTTACTGATTGGGCCATAGGATGAAAATCCTGCTTCAAACAGAAGTCGATACAGAACAATTTCAGAAATTAACTAAGAGGCCTGATTAAGGTTATTTGTGTCAGAGGAAAAGGTTCACTGCCACCACTCTCTCAATGGATTTCACTTTTAATTGCCAATGAGGAGACAAAACAAGAAGGCTAGACCATTTGGCTAATCAATAAAAATTCCTCCCTTCATGTTTGCCTTGAGGAGCACTCCTTGGGTCAGATCGATGTAGCAGCCACCAAAGTTCTTGCAGAGGTCACTAGTGATCAAGACATTTTCTGATGGCTTTTAAACAGCACCAGAGCCGAGCATCTGCTGTGAGGCTGCAAATGCAAGCAGAACTGGAGATACGATGTTAATCATCATCCTCATGCTTATGAGAGGGCTCCTGGTGATAAAAACAACTCATTGTATTTATGACCTTAGGCAGCTGTTTTAATAAATGAAGATAAAGTATTACTTCATTACATGCTTCGTACTGCACTAGTGATCAGATATGATGGAGCCTCTACAGAAGGTGCTGGGAGTCTTTCTGAATAGGAATTGCAGTAGATGCACGGAACTCCAGAACAGAATTACAGTGGCTGCATCCTGTAAGGATTTCTTAAGGCCAGCTTCTGCCTCTATTTCCTTGCCCCCAAACATTCATACAGATTTCAGGGAGACCACCAAAACAGCAAGAGCCTTTTCAGTGGGAAACAGTGAATTGGTGCATCCATTGTTATTATCCTACCATCTCCAGCTGTCAGTCTATGATAAGGTTTGTTGAAAAAAAGAAAACAATTAAAATCCCAGCCTTTTTCAATAACATGTGCTTTTAACTGATTCAAGTCTATATAGAAATAATTATAAGAAAATTCTATTTTTGTCATGGTTAAGCTCTTATTTACTAGCAGCTCTGACCAGCTCAGACCAGTCAAGATCCTGATCACTTCAAAACCTTCATTTCTGTATGCATGGCTTTACAGTAACCAACAATACATTGAGCCCAATTCATATAAGCTTGCCTCATGTTCCATTATTTTTAATCTATTAATTAGTAGCAAATTTGACAGTCTTGAACTGAACACATATTTCAGTGCTGCAGATACATCATAAACCAACAAAAATTACACAAGGTAGTCAGTAAAAAATGCACAATCCTTTAAAACTATCTGTTGAATTGCAGATGAGAGCTGACATCTGTATCTAATTTACCTCATGGAAGATATTTCTTGACAAAATACTTTTCAATAGGCAAATTACTTTTCAGCTAACTAGAATTTTCAGAAAGACAGTGTACTCCATAGATAGAAATTTGTTGCATCAGCTGAGAAGCAAAATATTGTCAGATTTATCATGAGAGGCATCATCATCAATCCACTCTTTTCTGTATACATTTCTCTTTTTTCTTTTTTTTAATGTTATGACTCAATCAGTTGCACCCATTTCTTTGAACTTCATTGACCTGCATCTGAATTTAACAAACACTGCTAAGCTTGAAGGATTACTAGAATAAATGAGGACTGAACTGCAGTGGGAAACTCCAGTTGCTTGTGACTCTGATAGACTTCTTACTATACATTCAGAGCCATAGCTAGATGTAGTTACTCGTAATAAAGAAACTGTCTCTGTTGATTTTCTTTTCAATAGTAAGTTCAAGCCTTGAACTAAAGCATAGCTTGTTTTGAGATTCAGCTTGAAAGTAGTAGCTAAAAATATGAAACTTTTATCTTTATAACACTGCATGTGTAGTGCTTGGCAGAATAAGAAAAGCCAAACCCTAGATTGTCTACCTAGAAGAATTTGCATTCTTGGGCCTCATTGTTCCATGTATATATAATCTCCAGCATAATTCGATCATCTGAGTCATCACACAGCTACACAGCAGATAACAGTAGCACTGACTAGAAAGGGGAAAGGAGAAAGATGTGAAAAACAATGTTATAATTATGTAGTTGTTTAGGAAGATAATGCACATCTGTATTTTTATACCTATTCTAGCAGGAACTACTTTAACTTCTAGTACTTAAGACTGCATTTTTGCTATTTGAGTATTCAAATAAGAAGAATAAGACTCTGTACTCAGGTGCTTGCTTATTCTCCTCAAATTGCACCTGGCTAGTGCCAGCTTTTCTGTAGTGTTACCCACTTCAATTTAAATATTGAGGAAGTTCCATCTGGAAAGCTGTTTAGTCATTTATGGGGCAATAATTAAGGAAAACACATTATTTTGTCTATGCTGAAAATATTCCAACATTCAATTCAAAAATTTTACCTCCTCCACATTTTGGAAGAGTGACTGTAGCAGATGGAAATCTCAAGAATGCCTTTTGTCATTCTTTGGAAGATATACCAAAGTGACGAGGCCTCAAAAAGCCTCAGCTTACACACTCTTAGAAATTTATAAGTTTGTCCTTGAAAAATCTGTACTAGACATCTCCTCTCACAACTCCTGCTTAGTGGCTAGACTGTATGATGGAAACTGTGCAAGTTCATATGTTCCACACAATTACTGTGACGAATGAACACCATTTTTTCCCTCAGAATAATTATTACCAGGCTTCTGCAGGCTTCTCTGTATATAGAGTTGGATATAGATTTGAAGCACATGTGCACTTATAATCCATATACTTACTACCTCCCACTGGTGGCAGGGAATCAGGAGAAAGTAGAGAAAGAAAAGCATACATTTAGAACAACACACAGAACAGCAGAAGGAGGGGGTCATAAGTACTACAGAAATGAATATAAAAGTAAAAATGAAGCAAAAGAAATGGTAAGAGACAAAAAAAAAATATTTAGACTTAAAAGCAAAAGGAATCAGACTGTAACCACAAAGCTAAACGTGCTACAGGACTTTTCAGCATTTTCCTAAGTTCCTGCAGCCTAACAACAAAAAAAAGCTGTGTGTTCTCCTTTCCCTTTTATCAGCAGGCTTTACATATGAAAATGGAAAAGCTGACAACTACTGGCTATTACTTGGGTGAAGTTGGAGTAGTCTGTGCTATAGATCTCAGTAGTCCACAGTCTATTCATTATGCAGGTTGGGGTCTGGTGTTGCTACAATTACAATTTTTCAATTAAGAAATCAAACCAAAAGATTGCCTCTCTCCACAGAACACTATGCTAAACTTAGGATCTCTGAGGGCTGTGTCGGCCTGGCAGCTGAGAAGTTGCTCATATCAGCAAGATCTTGCACCTATGGGGGACAGCAATGATACACTTCACTCAGCAAAACTTTGGAAAAATTACTGATAAAGTATGTGTGTCGCTTCACCAGGCTTAAGAAATATTTGATTTCAAAGTTACTCAGGATGTTGCTGTGCAACATGCCTGTCTGTTGTGGTAATCTGTTAGTAAAAGATCTCTGTTGGCTGTCCATCAGCCAATCAAAATTGTCAGCTGCAATTTTGTTCATTGGAATGAGGGACTCAAATGGTACCTGATTTTTATTCTGGGACAAGATCTTTTCCAAGAACACTTTTGCAGTTTGAACAGTGTACACAATGAGCAGTGCTGATCAGAGCTGGTTAGTACCTGCAGGATTTCAGTTTTTGTCACAGAATACAAGGTACAAGGAAGATCTTGTAATCAAATATGTTGAATGCCATATGCTGTTGTGTGTTCACATACGTAACATATGCCCCCATCCTTCGGTTTTAAGAAGGGCTATAAAAGTATTGCCAAGTGTGTTTTGACATGAATGGATGAATTCTTGTGAAGCACTTGGGTATGATGAGGAGAGCTCTGGAGGTGATGACAATTTTATAGGAAGTGGATAGTTGGCACAATATACTCTAAAGAAGTCTGCAGCCACATGTGATTGTCTCTTAACCTGCTCACAGCAAGCTGCTGAATCACACCTGCTTCCTTTAATACTGATGTTTTCTTATTTTTCAGGCTTTACTATGTAAATATTTTTGAAATAACGCACGCATATACAATCCTATGCGTATGCTTATGTGTAATTGCATGAACCTTGATGTTGAGCTTGGAAAGAAATGACAGTGCTGCAAGATGTGCCTGTGGGG
This sequence comes from Urocolius indicus, assembly GCA_013401255.1. Taxonomy (NCBI): domain Eukaryota; kingdom Metazoa; phylum Chordata; class Aves; order Coliiformes; family Coliidae; genus Urocolius; species Urocolius indicus. The sequence goes on along the minus strand of WBNH01005208.1, from coordinate 6,974 downwards.
AGGAGAGGGGAATGCAGCTGCAATCGAGTTCAGCAAGAGCAATGGCCAATACAAAACCAATCCTACCTCTAGTGAAAGGCAAAGTCTTTTAATTCAATGCACTTCCAAGCACTAGGGAGAGGCTGATCAACTCCTGTCAAGACAGCAAAACATTACCCCATGACTGGCAGGGTCACCCTGCCGTGGCAGAGCTCAGCACGGCAGCTTGATGGCCTTGGTGGCTGTTCATCCCAGCTCCCAAGCAAGTACCAGCACAAGGCACCGGAGAAGGGAGAACATCCTTTCCCCAGCAGCAGCCTTTCTGCAGCCCTGCTGTGCTTGGCGCTCCCAGAGAGCTGTGAGCTGCAGCAGCTGCTGCTTCAAAGGGATGGTCCGGCAAATCCTACAGCTGTGGGAAACTGCAGCTGGGTTGCAAAAAAAGCAATGTAATGCCCATGCAAACAGAGGAGCTGTGCTTATGACAAATGAAAGTAATGATGGAGTGTACTGTGGTGTAGTAATCTGCGCTGCTGTGCAGCCATGAGAGGAGCGTCTCACTCTAGAAGGCAGAGAGCTGACTTAAAGAAGTAATCGGTTTAGAGGAGAAAAATATAACACAGGCACTGTGATAACTCTGTGTGAGTTAAGCGTGAAAGTAAAGAGATTTTCAGGGAAAGGAGGGAAGAGGGAGACAAGGCAGGAAGGACCCAAGTTGTGGGAAGTGTAAAATGGAAGAATGAGTCATGTAAATGTGATTTAGGGTGCAGTGGGAAGATGGTAGAAATCTTGTAGGAAGGCTTGGATTTTCTAAGCTTTGAAAAGCATGAGAGTTTGCTGGCTTTCAGTCATTTCCCTGTCACAGATTTCCCTGTAATTGGTGGAAACTTGGTGAAAGGGTATCGTTGCTTCCTGTAAAAGGCAGTATCAAGAGCAGAGTGGGAACATTTTGGAACGACTTATCATTAATACTGGTTATAGTCTACTATTGGCTTTAATGGGGACAGCATCTTCTGGAAGAATGTGTTAGAAAGCTGACTGCAGCTCTCCCATGCTACTGTAATGTTGATCATCAGAGATCTGGGAAGCACTTGTGTCCCCCACTTTCCACCACTCTGTAGTTTCTAAGAATCTGGAGGTAACCAGGAGATTATTTTATAACATTCAATTTTCTGGAAAGACAGGATATGTACTTTTGACTCTTTGTCATATTTTGCTCAGCATAGAAAGGAACAAAAACACAATTAGGAAGGAAGAAATAGCTTTTATGGCATCACCAAAGTGCTAATAAATAGCCTTAGAAATGCCGTTGTTGTTGCAAGTAAAGATAGAAAAGCCAAATAATAGTTGTATACATTGATTTTGCAATGTAACTATAGGCCTACAGAACAGTATTGAAGAATAGTAACTGAAAATCCTTGACCAGAATTCAGAAAATTATAACATCATCAGAAGTCCTTTAGCTACAGAACTGTATATATAAAACTGTAAATTTTAATACTCTTTTTTCAAATTTTCAGTAGGTAATAAATAGACACCTTTTGTTACGGTCTCTGTGGGAAGAGAGAAGATAATACCTGATTGATATTCTAATCTGAGAAATTACAAAAATGGAGCTAGAAAGAAAATTTGTATCCAACTGTATTTTTTCTGGGTAATAATTTGGTTCTGAAAATTTCTAGAGGCGCTTGCTGCAATAAGACAGTTTCCAGAGCTTATGTGCTTTTAGGGAATGGTAAAAATTGACACTTGGTGTAGTACCAAAATTACAAGACAGGACTGTGTTCTTGCTTTGCTAGTGGTGGTGATTTGGAAGAACTGCTTTGTTTCTCTATACTTCAGTCTTTATATATGTATAATGGGTGTAATATTATTTGTCTCCTATGAAAAAAATGAATTAGATCCATGAGTAAGAAGGTCCTGTAGAGGAATTTGACTTCATTACTGCACGAGTCTAATTTGAGCAAGGTTTTCTGTAAGAAATGAGAATAGAAGTGTCTTCGTTGGGCATCCTAAGAGCAGAAGTTTCAGAACTTTTTGGAGAAACCTGATGTGGTTTGGCAGAATGACAAATGCAGTGTTAAAGCTTCCAGTGATGCATGAGAAGTGCTGTGGACACAGTCAAAATACAGCCCAATATAAGCACATTTGGCTTATTCAAATGTCTTCAGAATATATAGATATTATTCTTGTAGTGGCAAGTTTTACTGCTTGTCCCCTGTATGCTCAATCATAGGTAACACCTGTCTTGACTTGGAAGAAGTCAGTAGATGTTTCATATTGCTTTATTTGTCTAATCTACTAGGATTGTGATTGTCTGATCCCCTTAAACCCAATTCAGCCTATTATTACTGCGTGATCTGACAGCATGTATATGGTATGATCTATCTAGTCATGTACAGAAGGTGTTAATCATGTATTAGCAATCTAAAAAGCCTAGCATAAATATATTAAAATACATATAGAATTAGAATAGAGGCTTCCTCACTACCATCTGGCTGCCAAATGTGGCATCAGGCAATAACAGCTTTCAATCTGTGAGAATGGTTAAAAAAAATTACAAAATGCTTTAACCTTTCTGGCTATAAGAGCATTATAACTTTAGCATCTGTTCTAGTCCACTTAAATCACTGGATTTTTGACACAGAGTTTTTCACTTGGTGTAAGATGAGATCCTGCTTGTAGACATGGTTTCATTTGTCCTACAAATTTGTGTTTGTCAGGCAGTGGACAGCTGTTCTTAGGTCATGTGGGTTTTTTTTGTTGTTGTTCATTTGTTTGTTTGTTTTCTTACAGGAACAATAGGAATATATCTTCTGTGGCAGTTACTGCAAACAAAAACCTTGCCTGAAATTAGGAATGGTTGCTAACCAACCAGCATAAGTTTTAGCTAAAATGTTTTAGAATCGTGTTTTTATCATTTGATGCTACATTTAGTTTTTGGCCTTGCTATACAATATATGTGTACCTGCACACACATGCATGCATACTAGTGAAAGTAAAATGATCGGCTACAGGAGTCTGACCTTGCATTTAATGAACTTGTGAAATTGTGTTGAAAAGCCTGGAGGTAGTTTAGACACGGAGGAAATGAAGAACCAGGACTCTGGAACCCCGCAATACACAGAGCATTTTCTAGAAATAAAAAGTATGTCCCACTGTCCCTCCAATTTTTGGGAAATATTTTTTTGTTCTGAAACTGAGCGACAAAATAGTGGTTATTTTCACAATAATGATACATCTCAGAATAAGGAACCAAACTTCTCTGTCTTGCTGTATTTTTCTGTTGCTTCCTCAGACCAAATGAATTGGGTTACATTGTGGAGCAAAATGCTAGCATTTTCCATTTTAAAAATTATGGAAAGTAAAGTAAATTGAAAGAAAGCATGTGTTCCTTTTTACTGTATTTTTATGGAGGTTATAACAAGAGTTGTTTTCTTAGAGCTTTAAGCTGAGTTGTTAGAAGCAGTTATTCTTATGGAGTCAGTATGGACCAGATCCAAAGCTGTTCAAGCAAATGGTGAGATTTCCAGTGATTTCAGTGTTCTTTTGATCAGACCCTTAGCCTTCTGGAAAATGATGAGCCTAATAAGACTATTGTGTACATGGTCCTGGTGGTGTATGGAGTTCACCTTTTTGCCTAAAAGAGAAGAAAATGGAGATTTACTAACTGCTTGTCTTTAAGTATTGTTTTACTTCATTGCCATTCTATTCCCTTTCCAGCTGTTTTTGTATATAAAAAGTTCAAGTAAATCCGCTGCTTTTAAAGGTCTGCATTTGTGTTAAGGTACTTAAAGTTTAATGTCTTTGTGTTAAAGAGCTTTTATGAAAGAAGATTTGTCCAGGCATATCCTGTAATAAACATCTGGAAACTGCAGGGGTTGGCTAATGATGGCTATATAGCAAGAACACAGTTTAACTAGCAGGCTTTACATCAAGATTAATTTTCCAACTTGGAGGGGTTTTTTTTGTTGTTGTTAATCTTCTCAATTCACTTTTTGAATTTTGTAATCTGAATATTTATGTTCTGTAGTGGTTAAATGGTCTTAAATAATCTTCCAGTTTGTAGGTAGTATAAAACACCTCATCGTGGATTGATGCAAGGAGGGCTGCATGAAAGCAGATTACATCTCTGCTTGGCATTCATTGATAAAGTGTTTGAAGAGCAAAGTTGCTCACCTTTAAAACCAGCTTCCTTTAGAGCAAAATATATAGGAAAATGAGTATTTCTACATTAGTCAAAAGCAAAAGCCACCATGAAGGCATAATTTGTATGTGAGCCAGAAGTTTAATTAGGATTAGTTAGATTAGGATATCTGATATAAACCAGAAGTGAAAGCTCTTAAACAGTTTGGATTGGGGAGGAATTAAAGGTTTTTACAAAATAGAGAGACAATATATAGTTTCAGCAGTAATACTGGAGATGAGAAGGAATTGCAGAAAATACTGTAAGAAATACCACAGGCAATACATGTTTGTAAAGGTCCCAGAATGAAAATTAGGTAGACAAAGTTCTAACAAATAAGAAGTAGACTATGAAGTGGTAATCCTTCCACTATATATATATATATATATATATATATATAGTCCTGTGAATGAACAAGCAAAACCAAAATCTTTATTTTGGATGTGGTGATGCTAAAGGGTAACAAGCCATAAGGAGTAGAGTCACTGTCAAAATTCTCAGATGACAATAGGAAGTTTTAAGTGCATGACTTAATCAGTAATTCTTGGATGCTTGCTGGGGCAACACCAAAAAAGGTTTAGCGGGAGCCCTGCACTGCCAGTAGTATAGCAGAGATGATGCTAACTGAATACCCAGAGGAAACTGGTTCAACTCAGGTCCTTGTTGTCTCTCAGAGAAACTCCCCTGCGATGATTCCTCTTGGGCCTTCCAGCAAAAGGAAGATTTTAATTACTTTGAGGAAGAAGGAGAAAAAGAAAGATGTAAATGAGAAATGCATGTGGCTACATACGCTTGCAGGTATTCTCTGTCGTTCACTTTATTTGTTCAGAAAGTCCTCAGCCTCATTTGATTCTGAAGGAGGAAAAAAATTACTTCAGAGATATTTGAAACTAATTTTGTTCTCATTTATGTGGGAAGATAAATTGTGATACTTATTAAACTATTTGGGTTTAATTGTGTATTTTAAAGATATTTACTCTTCAAGGATGCTTTAGATTTAGTCTTAGAAAGTTTATCTTGCTGCTGCATATATTTCACCTGTGAATCCAATCTCAAAAAAAGCAGATTATGAAGCTGCAAGAGAGGTTTTATTGTATTTCCCTGGTGTGATATCTCTTTTTTTTTTCCCGAAGAAGTCTGCTTTAAGAGATTGTGTGTTTTAAGCCCATAGACTGTCTTGTTTCTCAATCTGCTAATAAATGCCCACTAGTAGTCATTATGGTGTTGATGTGTGGTTCACATTAAGAACAGCAATATTACTTTTTAAACTAGAGTGGCTGCAGTCTGTTGCAACAGTGTGAGTAGATAAGCGGGTCTTCCCAAGTAGGGGTTGGCCATAAATCAGCTTTCTCAGACAAAACCATGCAGACGTGCATTTTGATATTATTCAGTGCTTGTGTGCCACATCTCTTTCCATCATCAAGGTTTTAACAGAGAAGAGTACAGAGAAGAGCCATGCATAAGCATCATCTAGAGTTTGGGTTGTGCCTACCCTGTGCAGCCTGTGAGCTCATGCTTTTATCCATATCTTGAGTCCTTAGTGGGAGAAGACTGCAGGAGATGTTAGCTCTGCCCTTCTCCATTTCACCCAGAGTATTCCTGATGAGATCACTAGAGTGCTAAGGCAAGTTCATTCACCAGAGCACATGGGGAGCTGGGATAACTTTTATATCCTCTCTCCTTTCTGTTTTATTGACTTCCTCCTAAACAAAGAGGCATTTTCTTTTTCCTTCCACCCAAATGGTGATGACTAGAGTTATGTGGTTTCAGTTCGTCTCTCTTTGTTGGCTTGACAAGTTATATGAAGCCTCCTTGTCCACACAAACAAATTAAGTGCCCAAGGTTAGCCACTGGGGAATGTGCCTTGAACCCTCAACCACAGACTTCCATGTGTTATACAAGGCATAACACATGCCTCAGATTTTATAACTGTAAGTATATTTAATTACATGGATGCATGTTGCTAATGAAGTAATAAAATTTTATTTTATTATCATAGTATGTAGTGTGGTTTCAGTTTTTAAGTTGAAATGGTCACACGTAGAGTCAAAGTCTTCAGAGAATTCTGTATTTAAAAAACAATTGATTCAGGATTTTTTTTTTTCATTAATGAAAAAGAACCCAAAATACTTATTTGAAACTGGCTGAAAATAAGTTTACTTCTGGTTTTCACAGTCTCTGCAATTATGTGAAACAGTAAAGTTCAGTTTAATTGACCATGCACAATGTATTTGCATGTTACTAATTTTAAAATGCAAGGCTTAAAGTTAGTATTTGAATGAGATAAGTAGACAAATACAAATTTTTTATATCTACTAAGCATTTCACTCGCTATGATGCTGATGCTTAGATATCCTATTTAATGATAGTTAATACAGTGATACTGATTTTGTCCCTGCTGTGTTCATTATTAACTCCAGAAGGTAATGGAATTATTATTAGACTTGGTACTAGATATTAATGCTGTGCCTGACTATGGTATGAAACAAATGAAGAAAGAGCCTGCAAACATTCGTAAGTTAATTGCCTAACTTAGAAACCACTAATGTACATGAATAACATTTACTAATGCAGATTTTCTCAGTGAATTCGAAATCTCTCCGGTGGGTGGCTGTAGAATAAGGCCATAAATCAAACCTTTATTTAAAGTCTAAGAAATGTTAATGGGGAGGCACCCACAAGGTACTACAGAAACTTAATAAGTTTTCATGTGCAGTATTTTGAGGAAATATAGAATTAAGTAAAGGTATTGGTCAATATTTAAAAATAAAGAACTAGAAGATTAGATTAGTTTTTAATTTTATTTTTTTTT
>WBNH01005207.1:0-11182 GCA_013401255.1 Urocolius indicus | reverse complement strand
GAGGGGAGGGGGGATCCCGACCCCCGGGCGCCGCCGCCGCCGCTCCCACGTTGTCAGCCGCAGCTCAAGCCCCGCCCCCTGCCCGCCCATTGGCTGCGGGGGACAGTAGCGAGGGGGCCGGGCCAACGGCGGGAGGGGCGCGGCGCTGCCGCCCAGTAGCGGCGCGAGGGGGGCGTGTCCTGAGCCTCAAGCCTCGCCCCCTTCCTCCGTTACCCGCGGTGGGCGGGGCTTGCAGCGCCTTTCCTCCAATAAGCGGCGGCGGCGAGGGAGGGGCGGCGCCCAATCAGCGGCGTTGTGGGCGTGGCCTGGCGGAACGGCCGGGTGAGGCGGACGGACCCAGCCCCGCCGCCGCTGCCGCCGCCGCTCCCAGCCCCGACCCGACCCGACCCCGCGGCCCCAGCCCCGGCCATGGCGGCCCGCGCCGGCCTCAGCATCCAGCTGCTGCTGGACGCGGCCGAGTTCGTGGAGCGGCGGGAGCGAGGTACCGCTTCCCCCCCACTCCCGTTTATCCCCCCGCTCGCCGGCACCCGGCGCTCACGGGTTGTGTGTCCGCAGAGGCCGAGCACGGTTACGCCTCGCTGCTGCCCAGCGGGAAGGACGGGGAGGCCCCGCGCCGCCGCGCCAAGGCCGGGAGGAGCGGCAGCGGCAGCAGGTAACGGCCGGTCCCGGGCGGGGGGAGGCGGGGGGGGATGGACGGAGCCGTGTCCCGGGGGCTGCCGAGGCTGCTGCGGTCCGACAGCGCCGGGCCCGGGGTGATCCCGCTGTCCCGGGGCCGTGGGTCAGGGCTGAAGCCGGGGAAGGGGCCGCTGTGCTCCCGGCTCCGGTGAGTTCCCGCTGCCGCGGAGTGTGGGGGGGGGAATATCCCACTGCCCCTGGGTGCTGAGCTCTGCCCGATCCCAGCGGCACAGCACCGGCATCCACACACACACACAGACACACACATCACCCCCCTCCACCCCTTCCTTTGGCATCCACACACATACACGCACACACACATCACCCCCCTACACCCCTTCCCTCGGCATCCACACACACACACACATCAACCCCTACACCCCTTCCTTTGGCATCCACACACACACACATATCACCCCCTACACCCCTTCCTTCAGCATACACACACACCTACATCACCCCCCNCCCCCTCCACCCCTTCCTTCAGCATACACACACACACACACACATCACCGACCCCCATCCCTTCCTTCCCCTCCCTCCCACCCCCCATCACTGCTCAGCCACAGCTCCCCAGCCCAGCCCCGGGCTGCTGCCTTCCTGGGCTCGTTCCCCCAGGGTGAGACGGGAGGGGAAGCGTCCCGGTGCTGGGCAGCCTCCGGGCTGGGAGGGACGGTGTCACCCAGTGACGTGGCGCCTGACTTTGGTGACGGAATGTGGAAGCTGGGCTTTGGGTTTCGGCTGGGTTTGCGCCACAGCTCTGGAAGTGAAACCACTGAGAGCCCTGAGGGATCCCGGCCCGGGGTTGAGGAGGGGGGGGAAACAGCCGAGGTGTGCTACAGATGCTGCTGGATGTGTGCAGGAGGCTGGGTGCTGGTTGAATCCATCCCCCTGGTGCTGCTTGTCTTGGGAAAGAAAGGACATTCCTTCATTAGCCTCCCTAAAATCCACCCAGAGGCACAGCACAGGTTATGTGGGGCCACCCCACACCCAGGCAGCTCCAGGCTGGGGCACAAGGGCTGCAGGGAAAGGGCCTGGGGGGGTTGGTGGAACAGGAGGCAGCAGCGTGCCCAGGGGGGCAAGAAGGCCAGTGGCAGCCTGGCTGGGCTCAGCAGTGGGGTGGCAGCAGCCCCAGGGCAGGGATTGTGCCCCTGTGCTGGGCCCTGGGGAGGCTGCAGCTCCAGGGCTGTGTCAGTGCTGGGCCCCTCACTCACTGCCACAGGGACACTGAGGGGCTGCAGCGTGGCCAGAGCCGGGCACAGAGCTGGGGAAGGGGCTGGATGGAGCACAAGGGTGCTGGGGAGGGGCTGAGGGAATGAATGGGGGTGTTGAGGCTGGAGAAGAGGAGGCTGAGGGCAGACAGGAGCCCTCTCTGACACTCCCTGACAGGAGGCTGCAGGGAGCTGGGGGTCAGGCTCTGCTCCCCAGTAACAAGAGGAAAGGGGCTGGAGTTGCCCCAGGGGAGGTTGAGGCTGGAGCTGAGGCAGAACTGTTTCCCTGAGAGGGGTGTCAGCCCCTGTGCCAGGCTGCCCAGGGAGCTGGGGCAGTGCCCAGCCCTGGAGGGATCCCAAAGCCGTGGGGCTGAGGTGCTGAGGGCTGTGGGTCAGTGCTGGGCTGGGCAGGGTGAGGGGAGGGCTGGGACTGCAAAAGCTTCAAGGGCTTTGCCAACCCAAATGCTTCCATGATTCCACCTCTGGCCAATGCTTTCACATCCCCTTTCTCAGCTGTACCAAGACACAGCTCTGCTGTCCTGCAGGAGCGTGTCCCACCAGCCTGGGCTGGGTGATGCTTTCAGGGAGTGTTTCACTCTGCCTCCCAGCCTGTGATTAAGCACTTCACACCCTCCTGTCTTGTTTTATTTGCTGCCTCTTCTGTTCCATACAACAGAAAACAGGGGGGTCCTCTGTCCTGAGTTCTCTCTTTCCAGCACCCAACCTTTGTTCAATCCCTTTCATGACCTTTCAATCCCTCAGGACAGCATCGAGGTGACCTCAGAGGCTGATTGTGGACAGACCCGACCCTGCTCTATGTTTAGACACACACATCCAGCCCCTCAACAACACCTCTGAGAGGGAGGGGAAACTCTTCAGGCAGAGCCAAGGCTGAGCAGGTTCATCCCCTCACGTTGCTGGCAGCCCAATGCTCCTCTCCCTCACCCCTTGATTTTAGGCTGTTTACCCAGGGAGGAGCAAACAGCAAAGTGTCACCAGCTAGGTCACGTTTTCCTGCTTGGGAGCAAACTCATCTGCATGACACAGCCACAGGAAACCTTTACCAACTGCCCTATCAACAAACCCCTTCCTGGAGCTCAGCTCATGCCCCGAATTTGGGTGGATCCCTGGGACAAAGTGTCTCCATCCCCCTCCCTCACAGGGGCAGGAGGCAGCTGAGGTGTCTCAGTCTCATCTCTCAGTGAGCTGATGGGTGTTTGTTGCTCCTGAGATTCCTTTGGAGGGAGATTTGGAGGTTAATCTTTGCTTAAGGTGCATCAGAAGTGCAGAGGAAAGGTCTGTGGTTGCAATTAGGAAGGGAACAGGCGGCTGTAGCATGAGCTGTTGGCTTCTCTTTTGCTGTGAGCTGCAGGAGAAAAGAGGTTTTGGAGGGAATGCTGAAGTTTTGGGGCTGACAGGAGAGGTTTTGGCTACTGGAAGGCACAGTCAGAGGTGTGAGGGCACTCAGACGGGCATGTCTCATCTGGAGCCCTGTGGCCAGTGCTGGGCTCCTCAGCTGCAGAGAGACAGGGAAGTGCTGCAGAGAGGCCAGGGCAGGGCCAGCAAGATGCTGAGGGGCTGCACCATGTGTGTGAGGAGGAAAGGCTGTGGGCCCTGGGGCTGCTGAGGCTGGACAAGAGAAGGCTGAGCTCAGGGGCACCTCAGCAATGCTGCTCAGTCCCTACAGGGTGGGTGTCAGGAGGCTGGGGCCAGGGTTTGGTGTGTGGGGGNGCCCTTCCCACCAGCTCCCCCACTCTGTGCCTGTGGGGTTTGGGGCTGCCATTGCAACACACCCACTCAGATGCCACCCAGCATTGTGCTTTCCCCTCAGGTGGCACCGAGCTGTCAGCCTCACATCTCTCTTTCACTTCACCTGCTGACAAGTGCAGATGCTGCCTCTGTCTTTCTCTCTCTCTCTCTCTCTCTCTCTTTCTCTCTCATTCTCTCTTTGCCTTTCTTGTGCAAGAAGTCTCAAAACCCAGCAGAGCTTGAACCTAAGGTGCCCCAGGGCCCCTGTGCTGTCTGAAAACCCAAAGGCTGCTGGGTTGTGGGTTCAGGATGAGATGGAGCAACTTCCCTCCCTCTGCCTAGAAACCAGCCCTTCTGCCCTGAGTGTGTGGCAGCTCCCCAAGGCTGCTGCTTCCCCTTTGCTGCCAGGAGCCCTGAGAACCTTCCCTTGTGATGGCATCCCACTGACCTGACCTGGGTGCAGCTGCTTCATCCTAAGCTTCTCAAACTTGAGCCTCTCCACATGTAAATCCCATCTCCGTGGTTTCCCTGAGCCTTCTGCTTGCCTTTGCTCCAGCTGCTGCATCCCTTCCTGCCCTTGTCAGCATCCCCAGGGCTCTGAGTGGCTCCTAAAGCCCTGTTCCCTGCACATGGATCCTAGTTGTGCTGGGCCAGGTCACATGGAGGAGCTGCTCACAGCTTGTTCTCTCTGTTTCAGGTCCATACATAACGAGATGGAGAAGAACAGGTAGGTGGTGGGAGCTGGAGTGGAGCTGGGGGTGGCTGGGGAGGGTGGTTCCAGGGGCTGGGGAGATGGGGTGGCACTGGCATGGGACACAGGGCTGCTGAGGAGGAGCTGGTTGTTGCTGAGGGCTGAAGCATCCCCTGGCTGTGCTGTGAGGAGGTGGGGATGAGAAGGAAATGAATAGGTGGTTACATCAGGCTCCCCTTGGCCCCCTCCCCCCTCCCTCCTCCCACCTTGTTGAGCTGGAGCTGTGTTGAAACCTGGGAAGGTTGCACAAGTGAGCGCAGGAAATGCCCCGGCCCTGGCAGCCCTTCAGCTGCCCCAGCTGCAGCCCTACACCCTGCTTGCAGATCCCTCAGAGATCCCTCCATCCCTCAGTGATCATCCCTCTGAGATCCCTCCGTCCCTGAGTGATCCCTCAGTGATCCCTCCATCCCTTTGGAGATCCCTCCATCCCTCAGTGATCATCCCTCAGTGATCATCCTTCAGAGATCCCTCCATCCCTCTGAGATCCCTCCGTCCCTGAGTGATCCCTCAGTGATCCCTCCATCCCTTTGGAGATCCCTCCATCCCTCTGAGATCCCCCCATCCCTGAGTGATCCCTTCATTCCTCAAGAGATCCCTCCATCCCTGAGTGATCCCTCAGTGATCCCTCCATCCCTTTGGAGATCTCTCCATCCCTCAATGTTCCCTCCATTCCTCAGATCCCTCCATCCTGTGGAGATCCTTCCATCCCTGAGTGATCCTCCCATCCCTCAGAGATCCCTCCATCCCTTTGGAGATCTCTCCATCCCTCAATGTTCCCTCCATTCCTCAGATCCCTCCATCCTGTGGAGATGCTTCCATCCCTGAGTGATCCTCCCATCCCTCAGCGATCCCTCCATCCCTGAGTGATCCCTCTATCCCTCCTCAGAGATCTCTCCATCCCCCCCAGACTGGGGGATCTGGGCCTAGACCAGAGTTTGCCAGCACAACAAGCCCTGTGCCCTGTTGCAGCAGAGAGCAGCAGGAAGGTGAAGCAGCCCCGCAGCCCCATGCCATGGCAGGGCACAGGGGGCTCAGGGGATCCTGTCCCTGGGAAACAAACCCTCCAGGGGGCTTTTCTTCCTTTATTCTTACAAGCTTGTGGGATTTAGAGGGGAGTTGAAGTGCTGCAGAGGTTCTGCTGAGTGAAGTCTGGCAGAAACGGGCTTCAGACGATGCTTCTGCCTCTGACTTAGAGGTTTGTGTCATGCACAGAGTCAGAAGAGCTGGGCAGGGGGGAGTTTATCCCATCCCTTGGCTTTCTGGCACCAGCAGCTAGCTGGGAGCAGCCTTTGTTTTGGCTGAGGCAGCTCTTTAGCTGGAGATCTCACAGGGGGAAGCACAGCTCTGCGCTGCTCCCCGGCGGCAATTCCTCCCCTCTGCAGCAAAAGGGCCTTTGCAGAGGCTCCTCTGAGCTTTGGGTGCTGGTTGGGATTTACCCAAAGAAGCCACAGGTTTTGTTTGCCTGGTAATTCAGAGGGTACTTTGTGTAGGCAAATGCCTGTTTACTCCAAGCATGCCCAGAACAAGATAGGCAGGTAATTGCAAAACCCCAATTGCCAGCTGCCTGGCTCGAGTGGGGATTTCAGAGGTGGCTGTTGCAACTGAGGCCCAAGAATGTGACCTCAATCTCAAAGCTGAAGTGTCAAGTGCCAGGGAAACCACCCAGTGCTGAGAGAATCTTGGCTACAGACAGATAAAGGGGCTCCAAGTAGTTTCCCCTCTGTGAGCAGCAGAGTCTTACCTGCTGTATTCACCCAAAAGCAGAGTGCTGGGGGCTGAAAGGGCCCTGCAGAGCTGCTGCAGCCCCAGTCCCTGCTCCAGCAGCTTCCCCTGGCTCAGGGGGCACAGGAACGTGTCCTGGAGGGGTTGGGAACCTCCTGAGGAGCCTCCACACCCTCCCTGGGCAGCCTGGGCCAGGGCTCCCTCCCCTCAGCACCAAAGGACTTGCTCCTCCTGGCCCAGGGGCACTGCCTGTGTGCCAGTTTCTGTCCATCAGCCCTTGTCCTGCCCCTGGCCCCCACACACCAAACCCTGGCCCCAGCCTCCTGACACCCACCCTGTAGGGACTGAGCAGCATTGCTGAGGTGCCCCTGAGCTCAGCCTTCTCTTGTCCAGCCTCAGCAGCCCCAGGGCCCACAGCCTTTCCTCCTCACACACATGTTGCAGCCCCTCAGCATCTTGCTGGCCCTGCCCTGGCCTCTCTGCAGCACTTCCCTGTCTCTCTGCAGCTGGGGAGCCCAGCACTGGCCACAGGACTCCAGCTGAGGCCTCCCCAGCTCTGGCAGAGCAGAGGGGCAGCACAAGCTCCCTGGCCCTGCTGCCCACACTCTGCTGGATGCCCCCAGGCTGCCGTTGGCTTCTTGCCCACCAGCCCACGCTGCTGCTCATGGTTCTTTGCTGCCCCCCAGCACTGCCAGGTCCCTCTCCTGGAGCTGCTCTCCAGCAGGTGCCCCCCAGCCTGTGCTGCTGCTGGGCTTGTTCCTCCCCAGCTGCAAGACTCTGCCGTTGCCTTTGGTGCCCCTCATGCCCATGGGGGTGACAGACAGCTGGGGAGTGGGTACCAGAACACTCAGCCTGTGCTCTGATCCTCTCCCAGGCGTGCTCACCTCAGGCTGTGTTTGGAGAAGCTGAAAGGGCTGGTGCCCCTCGGACCCAATGCTGGCAGACACACCACCCTGAACTTGCTGACCAAGGCCAAATTGCACATCAAGGTGAGCTCCTTGAAGCAGAGACCAACCCTCCCCCTCCCCACAGGCTCCTGTCAGGGAGCTGCAGAGAGTGATGGCTTTGGGATCCCTCCAGAGATGGGACTCAATCAGCTCCCTGGGCAGCCTGGCACAGGGGCTGACAACCCTGTGGGGGAAGAAATTGTTCCTCAGCTCCAAGCTCAACCTGCCCTGGGACAACCTGAGGCCGTTCCCTCTTGNCTGTGGCAGTGAGTGAGGGGCCCAGCACTGACACAGCCCTGGAGCTGCAGCCTCCCCAGGGCCCAGCACAGGGGCACAATCCCTGCCCTGGGGCTGCTGCCACCCCACTGCTGAGCCCAGCCAGGCTGCCACTGGCCTTCTTGCCCCCCTGGGCACGCTGCTGCCTCCTGTTCAGCCGCTGCCACCAACCCCCCCAGGCCCTTTCCCTGCAGCACTTTCCAGCCCCTCTGCCCCAGATTGGGGTGTCCCAAGGGCAGGATCCTTTACCCTAGTTAAACCTCCCATAGTCCATGCTCTGGGGTGCAGGACTTGTGCACTCCACGGCCTGAAGCTGGAGCAGCCCCTGCTTGCATTTCAGCATCTCAGGCTCAGGAGGGATGTCTGAGTGCTGTTCTCTATCTCTCTCTCTCTCTCTCTCTCTCTCTGCAGAAGCTGGAGGACTATGACAGGAAAGCCAGCCACCAAATTGAGCAGCTGCAACGGGAGCAACGTCACCTGAAGAGGCAGCTGGAGAAGCTGGGGCTGGAGAGGAGCCGCATGGCCAGCATCAGCTCCAGCGTGTCCTCCGAGCGCTCCGACCTGGAGCCAGGTGAGAGGCTGCTCTGGGAGCAGGACAGACCCAGCTCCCTCAGCCTTCTGGCTGCTCAACTTATCCCACCAACCTTTCCCCTTGCAGAAGAGATGGATGTGGATGTGGAGAGCACACCTGACCTGCCTGCAGACCTGGACTGGAGCAGCAGCAGCCCCAGCGACTCGGATGAGAGGAGCAGCCTGCCCAGTGTCTACAGCGATGAGGGTTATTCCAGCTGTGGAATCAGGTGCTTGAGGTCACAGGGTAACCACAAACCTTCTCTGGGACTCTGAGAACTCAGCTCTCTTGGCTCTGTCTTTTGGTTTTGGACCCAGCTTAGCTCGTCAACGCTCTTGCACATAACAAAACCTCCTCTGGGCTGAGATAGAGCTTGAGCTGAGTCCCAGCAGCGTTGGGGCACTGAGAGACCGTGGCCCTGCAGCACACAAACCTCCACCAGCTTCTCTTCCCTTCTGGAAACTTCTCCCCCCCTCCTTGAGACCCTCCACTCCAGTCACCTCGTGAAGCACTGAGAACGTGGCAGCATTGGCAACGTCCTCCTGAGCCCTCACAAAGGGGGATTTGGGGGGTACTGGATCTCCTCTGTCCTCAGGGACATAGTGATGGGCACAACTGTGGAGTTTTGGGGTGAGGATCTGAAGGCAGAGCTGGACTCTTGCCAGGTTTTGGATCCAGGGACAACAGAAGCAAGTCGGCTCCTCTCCACCGACTCTAAAAGAATGACACAGGCCCACACAGCCCAGCCCCAGAGCCTTCCTGGCACAAAGGCTGTGAGCACAGGGCTCAGTAACCACCATCCCCTTCTCACACAGCCTCACCTCAGCCACCTTTCCCCCTCTGAGGAGCTTTGTGTCCTTACCCTGAACCCAACCCCCCATCCCTGATCCTCACCCCGTGCATCCCCCCCTCCTGTCCCACGGCCACACTTTGACCTTTCCAGCTCTCCTCAGGCTTTTCCCTCCTTCTTGTCTCTGGGACAAAGTTGTTTTCTACCTCGAAGAGATGAGCAAAGACGTTCTCTCCCATCCCTTTAGCATAGCACACACCCCCTCCCCCTGCCACACACAGCCACGTGTGGCACACCAGTGACACCCTTGGAAGCCGTGGGGTGAGAGTTTAGCAATAACCCAAAAAGGGGAAGGGGGATCTTTGAAGGGGGGGAGGGAGGGCACTAACAACCAACTCACCAAGGATTTTGGTCACCACCTGGGGTAGACAAAGCCAAAGAAGCCAAGCCAAGGCCAGAACTCTTCCCTCAGCCCCCGTGGTGGGAGGCCTGACCCACCAGCACACCTTAAAGAGAGTTCTTTATTCCTGCTTTTCTATGGACCTGATAGACTGGCTGTAACGTTCTTAAGGACTTTGTGCTTTTATAGACGTTCTGGGAACTTTGATACAGAGAGATCCACTAGCAGGGATGTTTCTTTTTCTCCTTTGAGCTACTCAAAGGTCTTTTCCACCCCCTTCAGTAAACCTCCTGCCTCGTCCCATGGCTCCATCCTCGGCCCCTGGGGAGCAGCCACTGCTCTCTCTGAGGGTTTTTCCTCTCCCTGGGACACAAACCCAAGGTCTGCTGTGGGTTGAGAAGGAACAAGTAGCATCACCCACCGTCTCTTTCATCTTTCTGGGCTTTTTTTAACACCCTGAGCCTTGGTTTTGGATGGGTTTGAAGCCTTTGAGAAGCGAGCAGAGGGGAGCCAGGACGGGCGGGGGGCTGACACCTTCACCCCCTCTCTCTGCTCTTCTGGCTTTGAAAAGAGAGAAAATCAAACCCCTGAGGGATCTAGTTTTGTGAGGGGATGCTGCTTTGTGTTCCTTTAAGGCAGATGAACCTTTCCCAACGTTTTTTGAAGGCAAGATTTGCCAAGCAGAGTCACACTGACCCAACGGCTCAGGTTGTGGGGGGGGGTGAAGGCTGCTTAGGCCCCAGCCTCCAGCAACCAACCCCAACCCACACACACACAAAACAAGCCAAAAAAGGGGTAAAAACCCACAAAGATGTGGAGCATCAGCACTTTTGGGGGTGAGGAAACTACAGCCTTCCCTCACCCAAGGCCAGGAGGCAGCGTGGGGGTGGAAAGGGAGTGTGTGGGGGTGAAGGGGTTGGTTTTCGGTTGCCATTTTGTCTGGAAGCTTCAGTTTTGGCCTAAAAAGTTTGTTCTTTTCAGCTTTGTGTCTGTTATTTTTGAGAGTCCTTTCTGCAACAGCCCAAGGAAAGGGGAGGTTGGGTTTTGGTTGCTTTGTGTGTGTACTAACTGTGGGGTTGTTGTGGTGTTGGGACACTGCTGAGGGTGAAGGGTCCCTGGGCCCATCCGCCCCTGCCCCACGTCTCTCTGAGTGTCCCCTCAGCACATGCGACTCGTGTTTGTCGCTGATGGTCACTGAGGCGTCAGCATCCCTCCCAAAGCAGTCACACCAGGGGGCTGAGGTGGAAGGAGAGGGTTTAGGGGGTTGGGGAGGGTTGGTCTAATGCTTCCATGTGGAAAGGGAATGGGAATGGGGGTGGTGAGAGCAGGGAACACATGGTGGGAACCAGACCCCCACAGAGAATGGGACCCCAGGGTGAGGGTTGGGACCCCAGGGTGAGGGCTGGGACCCCATGGTGAGAGCTGGAACCCCATGGTTAGAGCTGGGACCCCAGGATGAGAGTTGGAACCCCATGGTGAGGATTGAGACCCCCAGGATGAGGGTTGGAACCCCAGGATGAGGGTTGGAACCCCATGGTGAAGGTTGGGACCCCAGGGTGAGAGTTGAGACCCCAGGATGAGGGTTTGGAACCCCAGGATGAGGGTTGGGACCCCATGATGAGGGTTGGAACCCCATGGTGAAGGTTGGGACCCCAGGGTGAGAGTTGGGACCCCAGGGTAAATGTTGAGACCCCAGGTTAAAGGTTGCCCTGCTGCTGGTGGGGAGCGAGGGCACCCCTCGGGCATCCCCCAGACGAACTTCAGCTGCCTGGCACCGATGTGATGGTGGGGGGGGCACAGGGTGGGGAGTGGGCAGCAAGAGGGGGACTGGGATAGTGCTGGGGGTCACTGGAGTACAGTGAGTGGACATTGAGAGGGGACTGAAGGGCACTGGAGGGCACTAAGGGGTACTGGGGATACTGGGAGGGCAGTGGGGGGTACTGAGAGGGCACTGGTGGGCGTGGGGGCAGTGAGAAGATGCTGAGGGGCACTGGAGGGTACTGGGGACACTGGAGGCAGTAGGGGGGCACTGGGGCAGTGGGTGGGTGCTGAACAGGCTGTGGGGGGCACACTCCCAAACACACACACAC
>WBNH01005205.1:0-70138 GCA_013401255.1 Urocolius indicus | reverse complement strand
TGAAAGATGTTCCAGTCCCCAGAAAGGATATGAAACTTTCCTGTCCATGGGAAAAACTTTTTCATTACTTAATCGGATCATATTAAAATTTTCCCAAGGAAAAATGATGTTAATTACAGATTAATTTCTGCCAATGGTATGTTAACTGAGCTGCTGCAAAATAAACATGTTTATGATAATGTGTTTTAATAACTGCAGTATAGTTTGTAATTATAGGATCAGGCCTAGAAGGTTGCATAATTATGTAAATGTTGCATTGGCTCTTGTAGATGTTGACATTACGAATCCGGATGAAAAATCAATCATGACGTACGTGGCTCAGTTTTTGCAATACTCCAGGAATTTGCCCGAGTCTGAAGAAGACCTGCAGGTATGTGCTGTGGTTTGTCACCGAGGCATTTTTAAACAAACTGATTCAGCTACTCCAGGGCTGAGCTGGCTCAAAACCTCTGATGCTCCTGTGTGGTAGCCAAGACTCAGAGCAATAGATTTTTGGTGATGGAGCTGACATTGCTCTGTAGATTGTCTTATTTTTTTCATTTAACTATTACAGAGGACACTTTCAAGCCTGGTTGTCTTCATGTGTGCTCTGAAGTCTATTTGTAAATATTGGAGTAGAGGCAGACAAACTTGCACATGTGCATAACAAAAAGCTTTAAGTTTAATATCTCACACATAAAGTGAACCAAAGTTGTCACTCATAGGTCACACTGGTTGGAAAAGTTTTCTATCCTCTACATTCACCTAAGAGAGTTTATGTAGGAATTGGTTATTCACATGCCTCTATGCTGATAATTTCCTTTCAGTAGGACTGCAATCAAGCTCTTCTTCTAAGGTGCCTTCATATATTGGCCTTGTTCTGTGACAGTGCCTGACCCAGACTTCATTAGAGTCCCCAAGAATTACTGTCTGTTTTTCAGTAGCTTTGAATGGGGTTTGTCATATGCTCAGTGTGTGTTGTTCTATGGTACAATGTAAATTAAAAACAAGGCTTGCAAATTGGAAACATGGAATTTTCTGCTCTAATTACCAGGGAAAAGTAAGCGAAGCCACGAGCTGGTTGGCTGCACAAGAGGAGAAGTTAGCGAAGTTGCTGATCGACACTGAGAATGAAACATATTACCAGAAGTACAAAGTAAGTTGCATTTCATATTTAACTGCTTCTGTGAAGAGGAGTGATGTTTCTGGGAATATTTTTAATATGCTTCATCTTCATTTCCTAAACTGAAGCATTAAATAAACTTTTAAATGAGAGCTGGAAATCTGACTGTGAATTTGGTAAATGCCCTCATATGGCTGAGGGAAGAGTAGGATAAAATTCTTTCTGTTAGGAAAAAGATATATGCTGCTTGGTTTCTGAGCAGAGCAAGTATTTTGTTGGAGAGCAGTCTGTTTTAACGAAATGATGTAGTTGAAGACTTGGACAAGATTCAAGCACATAGGCCCTTGACAGGGTTACCTTTGCCATTTCTGTCATAATAACAGTAGATTTTACCCAACTGATGTTGTATAGCAGCTGTAATGTTGACCATAGATTTTGCTGAAGTAAATTTTCCTGTAGTTTATATTGTAGCCAGAGTTTGAAATTAACTGGCCCATGGGGGACCCATGTGAGGGAAGGGATTTTCCCTTTCTTTTGATGAGAGGGGAAAATCATGTCCTGACTGCACTGACATTATGTTAAATACAGATTTTGTTAGTGAATGACACCTATAATTTCAGACCCAAAGACTGCCTGGAGACAAGTATGCTGCTTTCCTCCTATCTTGCTTTTCCATGCATCACATCCTTTGAAGTTAATGGAAGTCATACCAGTGTGTTCAAAGGCAGTACTTGGCTCCATGAGCTTCCATCTGAAGTTGTCTTCTATGAATTACTCTTCCTTTTTATCCCTAGGAAATGATGTCATTTATGGAAACATTTAACCAAGAAAAAAAACCCTTTCTGCCTGTGTTGACATCAAAAAGAAATGAAGCTGAGCTGAGTGAAGGCCAGCAGCAGATGAGAGAAGAGTGGGATAAACTGATCTCTCAGGTCAGAGGCATTTCTAGCTCACTTCCTTACCAGCATGAGCATGTTTGAAGCATAGATCTACCCCAGGAACTGGCACTGGGAAAAGTGAGGAAGTGATACTTTATTTGGATTGATAAAAGAAATACTGAACCTGAAATCCAGACAAACTGAGTGATGCACGGTGCCCAAGAGGAGGCAGAAGATGACTCTGTATTACCCAGAATGGTAATGCAGGGGTCAGAAGCCATCTGAACCTCAGGACTCTCAGATGTCCAAGAAGAATGGCCTGCATCTGATTTTCTTCAAGCACTCTTCTGATGAAAATTTTTGGCCTATTTTTGCTTAAAAGCTTTTTTTTTGAAACATAATTATGGCTCAGATAATGATGCAGCTGGGAAATGTATGTTAGTATATTATTTCCAATGACACAGATACTGATGTAGTGAGATCGGTTTGGTCAGTGCTTTGCAATGAAGTTGACAGTGTCTTCCCCCTCGGCCCTGAGTGGGGTATGTTGGGCCTTGCTGTTAATTGCTCTTTATAGGACAGATGTTCCCTTGTCAGTCCCAGGATGGAAAACTGTCCAGAGCATCCTTATTTCCCTCCTGTTTTCCAGCTAACGTACTGTTAGCATCCTTATTTCCTTTCTGTTTTCCAGCTAATGTACTGTAAATATCCCTGTTGCTGGGCCTTGAGATGGTCACCAGCCAAGGATAGTAACTGCTAAATTCTCTGTAATGTTACAGACATTGCAGAGTGGAGAGCAAACCTGAGCCTCATGTAAACACAGCTGATATGCAGCTGACTTCACTGGAAGCTCCTTTTATGAATGATGACAGGTCAGGGTCATGAGCATCAGCTTATGGAGCATATGTCAGTGTCTTGGGGATGGCAAAGAAATAATAGTGAGAAATTGAATCACTTGTTTTCCTTTTTAAGATTAACAAATGGAAAATGAAACTGGACCAGATGTTGCCCTCTCCCCTGGATAGCATTGAGGCTTGGCTTCAGGAAGTGGAACATCTGCAGGCAGAAGATTTGCCTGATTTGCAGGACCCCTTTAAAGCAATGCTTGCCTTCAGAGAAGTAGTTGTAACCTTTAAGGTATGCTGATCACAAAGGAATATTCTGCTTCAGTCTGACCTAGCAAAGCACTTGTTATGGAATTGCTATTTGACGTTTTGAGAAGTGGTGTGGATATGTTTATCTTCTGAAGATGAAAAGCTCCTCTGAACTTAGCTTTGAACAGCGATGAGTTTAATTAGATAACTGCATGGGTCTATAAGGAAGGTTTCTGACTTCACTGGAGTGAGATTAAATTTGAGTACAATCTGAATGCATAAACTATGGGTTTCTTTATATGTGGTTCCTGCAACTTCTTTGTTTGTTAAGTAATGACACAGGGTAATTGCATTCTTATCTTTAAATCTATGCTTAATGCATAACTATTCAGAAAAGCACTTGGGCTCAGAGTTACATTCCAGTGAGTTCATGCAGTTTGTGTGTTTAAAGTTTAAGTGTTTCCTGAATCACTCTTCAGTCCCGTTCAAAGCAACGGGAGGTAATTTGTTAGCTCAGTACCATGCAAGATATTTATTCTTATCTTGAAATCTTTACTCTGATAATAGTTTAAATGTCCTTCTGAGTTTGAAAACTTTGAAAAGAGTAGATGTATTGATGCCTGGTTAATCATCATAATGCTGTACTTGGGGCTTTTTTGTGAACAAGAGGGAAGTTGGATGGTTTTGTGACATACCATTAGAATTTGAAAGAATGGGAGATTGAGGTTCTTGTGAGTAGCTTGATAACACCACTTTCTTGTACTTTTGTTCCTGATATGAGAGATGGCTTTTTAACTGGTAACAGCTTTGCCAGAATTTAGCTATTTGATCTACAGATTTTCTTGTTCAGCCTAAGTAGTTAAAGCATTTCTAAGAACAGGACAGAGATGTCATTGGTTTAGGAGTTTCTGGTTTTTTCCCATTGAATGTGTAGATAAGATCATTAAATTTCTTAAGAAGAAGAAACTCAAGATGCTTAATTTCTGTCAAATTCACTTTTCCTGATGGGAAGACAAGATTAGAATTTTGTCCCCCTCCTTCCTCTACTCAGTCCTTTTAATATGTTTTAGGTAGGGAATTTGTTAGCAAGGTAATGCCTTATAATGGAGATTTTACTTTCTCTTAATATCTGGGAAATTACCCACCAATGCTTGTAACTGTCTGACTGGAATAGTATTAAGGTTACAAAATAAAGTGTTTAAAATCTGGGCACTATTTTGAGGGTTGAGGCTGCCCCAGGAATTAGTCATTTCCATTAATATGCTTTGTGGCAGGTTTTATTACGTAGAAATAAACTTTTGGTGTGTTTCTTTATATGCCACTTATGCATATGCTTATATTCTGTGCAATGTACTTCCAGTCTTATTTTTATGTGGGGAATTTGGTGCTGAGACACATGCACATGAAATATTCCCCAATCATGTGATACCAGCCATCAAGGAGACAATGAGATATCCTATCAGCATGATGTTAGATGGAAGTATACCGAGGAATCAAGTGAAGTACTAAACAACTGTGAAGTAATTGGTTTACTCAACAAGTTTTACACATAGCAAAGCAAAACTTAATATCCTCAAACTGTTACAGTGCCATGTTTTTGTCCTAAAGATGATGGTGAAAGTGAGGAAAAACTTGATAGCGTGGGTAATGTAGATTCATGTTCCTTATGTGTAATTAGATGCACATTGGTAGAAGAAATTTAGTGCTGCACTAAATATGCACTTTAGAGTGTGATGAGATAAATACTTTCATTGTTCATTAATGAATAAAGACACTGGAAGATTGTCTTGTCCTAACTAGTTCTTAATAGCTTTCACCTTAATGGCAGGTAACTTGCAGATTCCCAGGTGAAATACTTTAGAATTATAATGAATGGCTTACTATGCCTTTTTGTCCCCAGGGCTTGATGGATTGTTTTGATTCTCATTTGGACGCTCTTCAGTCATTTAAGAATGAAGATGAGAAGAATACGCCACTGGTCTTCCCTGAAAAGTTAGAGGAAATGAAAAGAAGGTTGTGGTCCTCAAATTTCTTCTGCTTTAACTGTGTTGTATTCTAGCTCTGCTGTCCTTAACAAAACACATAATTTACCCATGCCTTGCAGTAGAAGAGCATTTTCCACCTAAGCCCAGACTGACTGTCATGCAGAGCAGGCAGGTTCACTTGTTGGTCCGATGAATGTCTAATGATGTGTGGAAGTTGGAACTCATTAACAAGAACTTTTCAGATGCCTTTTGCTGATGTGAATAGGAAACCCTCATATTCACAACATGAATATTTTTAGTGTAAAAATTTCTTAGGGGGTGTGAATTCTCTGATTTTTAATTTCCACCTTTTAGAATCACTGAGATCTACAGATTATGCAAACATATAGATCTGTTGGAGGATATTTTTTTACATGGCCTTTGATTTGTGTCCGTAACCTGACATCCTTTGACATACACACGGCAGATGCTCCTTTTCTGTGCATTTAAGGTTTTTCATTAATTGAGCAGTCAATATTGACTCAAAATTGTTGCTACTTTACCTTAAAATGTTACTCTTGTCTCAACAAAATCGTGTTTATGTAGATGTAATTTAGAGGCTAAATTTAGGCTAAAAACCTTATACATTAATGCTTTCTGTATCCAATGATTCTGAGTCAACTTTTGGAACATTTCACTTCATGCAGATTCAGCAATATTCGTTTCACAAATTCCAACACGTTTCTTGAATACCACTATGGACTCTGCTCTGCTATTGCCAGCGAGGTGATGTTCAAGCTAAATACCCGGGACATGAAATATGGGACAAAAGAGTCTGTGGAATTGCTGCTGGAGAATTGGAATGTAAGTTTAAAGTATATGAATCACATACAGTAGTTCTTCTTACATGCCTCTCTGATTCAAGCTTGTGCCTGTCCTCACGTGAAGATCCTGTAATAGCTGATGGAAGCATGGTAGACTTGGGAGATCTGGGATTAAGGCAAAGAAGAAGAGGTAGACTTCCACAGAAGCTTCCTTCTTGTCTTCCCATTTTTCTCTGCGTGAGAATTTTCAGTTTGGAGAAACAGAGCAAGCTGTGACTGGTTTTAATTTTTCTCTCTGCCTTGTTTTATTCTTTCTTGGGAAGATTTCTTTCTTTCTACATTATTTATAGGGCCAGCAGTAGCAGCCTTTCCCTAACTCAAACCTGCTGGCTAGTACTGTGGTTTGCTTGGTTTTCCATTTCCAGTTTCCGTATCTCCTCACTCTTTGTGGTGAACAGATATTGTCTTGTTTTGTTATATTTTGTGCTTAGCTCAGCTTCTGGGATCAAGTTATTAAAACGATGCCACATGTAGGTCTAGGGAAAGGGATGGATTACCCTACTCCAAATACTGTCAAAGATGCATCAAGAGCAGAGGCAGAGAAATTAAAATGCCGATGGCATCAATTTTACCTCATCTCCAGTTAATGGGACTCTCCCTGAGTTTCCATCTATAGAGTTTCTAAGAAGCTTTTCAGACTGGCAAATTCCTAGTTAAATTAGAGGGAATTTCGCCAACGTCAGAACTGTGGAAAGAGGGAAGAAGAGATTGTATAAAAGGTATAAAATATCAGTTTTCCTGAGTAGTGTTCATGTTATCTCTGTGGGATAGAAGGGGGCTGAGGATCAACCCTCTCATTCACTGTGTGGACGTTTGAAGCACAAGTCTCTTCTTCTGCTCCCATTTCTCCCTCTCTCACCCTTTCTACCCCCAGTGTAGATCATACTTGATCTGTGACAGGATCTGGCATGTTGATATCTCTGTGTGTGCAGGAAAACCCACCTTTCACTTTCATCACTTTTTTGACTTGTGACTAAATTCTGCCTGACTTATTATAGATGCCATTTCTCAACATTGCCCTTGAGGCCTTAATATTTCGAGATAAACAGTCCTGACTCATGCAGGCCTGTGACTCAGGCAATGGCATTCAGGAGTTAATATTCCCATTTAATTTGCTTTCTGCATGAGCAGAAAAGGTTTATTTCAGACTAAGTGGTGCAGACGGGTTGCTGGGTGGGCTTTGGTCAGTTTACATTTAACGTGCAAGCTCATATTGAAAGAATTGTATCCCAAGCTGCATTTCTTAAGTAGTTTTGTGTGAGTTGGTGTTACTCATGCCAATGACTTTTTACTTTGGGCAGAATTTCATTGAAGAAAATAAACTTGAAATGCAACTAGAAACAGCTACTTGCATCTGTGAAGATTTGAAAAACAAAAACATAAGCAATCCTGACGTAGGTAAGTAAGTTCATGCACATAAACTGACGTGAAGACTTCTGTTTTCACCAGTTTTCATTCCCACTTATTTTTAGTGTAAAATATTGCTTCTATATAATCAACCTTTCTGTTCCTAAATCTAAAATTATGTTCCCTATTTGATGTCCTAGCTGGAGATTCACAAGAAATTAGCAAACTTTGTAAGATAGCAGAGTCAAAGATTTCTACGTGCAGAGACTATATTTCCAGTGTAAATACCACTCTACAGAAAGTCCTGTCTTCCTGGAGCGTTTATACAGAAAACATTCACTTACTAAAGACGTGGCTGGAAGAAAAACGAAATGTGCATCTGAAAGAGGTATGTGGTTGGATTTCTCTTTGTCCTAGTGGACAGAGATACTTCGAGGCCTCCTGGAAGGAAAGCATTAAACATAACAATAGTGGTTGTTGTTGCTTACCACCTA
This sequence comes from Urocolius indicus, assembly GCA_013401255.1. NCBI lineage: Eukaryota > Metazoa > Chordata > Aves > Coliiformes > Coliidae > Urocolius > Urocolius indicus. Next base: position 62,375 of record WBNH01005205.1, on the reverse strand, counting down.
TTCCTTATTTTGGAAAGAAACTTTTGGCAAGGTTGTGCTTTAAATGATGTCAATACCTCTGTCTAGATTCCTGCTGAGGTCCTGGCAAAGTGGAATTCAGTTCATGGCTCCTTAAACGAAGCTGGAAACTATCTCATTGAAGTCAGCAAAGAGCAAGTTGGATCAAATATTGCCAAAGAGCTGAAGAAACTGAACAGGAGATGGGCTAAGTTTATCAAGAGAACACACTTTGTAAGTGACTAGTTTAATATGGCTATTGCCATGTAGCCTTCAAAGGCTCAGAGATTAATAGGTCTTTCAGTCATCTCCATATTGCCAGTTTTAAAATAGGAGGAACAGAGAATACACAGAGCATCCCATCCTGAAGCCTGTGACTCAGTGAAATGCTTTTTGTAACATGATAGAAAATGTTCAGTTTTCTAAATGGAAATTTTAAAACCACTGACAAAAGGAAATCTCACTGCAGGATAAAACTCTCCATTCAGTTTTAGAGATGGCAGGAATTGATTTGTTAAGAGCTTGTGAGCCTTTGCTAGCCTCAACTAGTAGAAAGTAATTATTGCTTCATAGGTGTTTCAAAGGGTTGTGCAACTTTACACCAGCTCACTCGACAGGTTTTTAGGCTGCTGTGAATTCCTATACAACCTACTTAATGGTACATGTATTACATTTCCTAGAATGCTTTCACAAGAACGATGTTTTCACTCCTCCTGGGAATATTGGGGCTCTTAATTTTCCACGTTAAGCCTTTCATTGGCATTTATTAAAGGTACTGCTGTGACAATAAAATGATGTCAAAAAATTACAGTGTTTTGGTAGGAGACTAGCTTATGAAAAATACAAGAAGGTCAAAGTATATATGTTGCCAAAGGTGAGAGAAATCCAGAGTTTCCTGGAAAAACCCTTAATAGGAAATACTTCCAGGAATAACATTCAGAAAGCAGAGATAAAGAGGCCTTGCAAGGGCTTAAGGACTTCAGAAATTGTTTTTCTGGCTTTGCTTTCAGACATTATGAATATAATATATATTATATTTATTTTTATATATACAAAGCTTGGGCACATGCTTGAGCTCTGATCTGTGACTGCCAGTACCATTAAACCATTAGTAGGCTCCGTGGTCTGGATTTGACCAAGACCAACTATCATTCTCTTGGACAATGCCCCAGCATAGCTGGGGAGATGCAGCAGCCCAGGATTTACTCTCCATAGTAGTGTGACTGTGGCTGAGGCTGCTTGCTTGTAGGAGAGGGGGTCAGGCCATATGGCCACAAGTTGTGCTGTCCCACCTGCTCTCAAGTTTCATTACTCACATGTTTTATTTACTAGAATGTTTGTCATCCATCTCTCCTTTGATCCCTGTTGAGTACAAAAGTTGGACAGTAACCTAAGTGGCAACTGTATTGTAGGAGAGCAGTAGAGAGGCTCATGAACTGGTGATGGGAATTAACATCTTGCCCTGCTCTTTGTTTGTAGCTTGGTGAAGAGAGCACAGATGCTGTTGAAAAGACCGGGGAGCTTCAGGCAAGACTAGAGAAAATGGAAGAGCTCCTTGGAGGAGTGGACCGCTGGGTGGCAGAGGCTGAGCACCTCCTTAGTGAGACTGATCACGAGGGACCTGTGGAACCTGAGACAGAGGAACGTTTGCAGGTGAATACACTGCTTAAAATACTTGATCACCAGATTCTCATCTTTCAGCACAGATTCGTGGCTGGGGTAAAATGAACCATCATTGGTGAAGCAGAAAGAAATGTGGATTTTGTGTTGTAATACTGGTAAAAAGTCAATGCGGTGCTATTGTTTTGATGTTATTTCCCAACATTGCTCCCAGGTGAGCTATAAACAAATCTTCCAACATCAGTGTGTCCAGATGACAAGCAGGTGTCAGTGAAGTGCTGTTGGTGCTACTGATCTGCAGCTTGCTCTTCAGTGATACTAATTACTCCCTGTCCAACACGGCATTTGCAGCAGAGTACAACTTTGCAAGGTGACAAATTGGGAATTTCCTCGTGTCATACAGTGCTTTCTATCATCTGCCTTCCAGTGCAGGGAGGAAGTTCTTGGCTGTATTCAAGGCTTAGCTGTCAAAATCTGGAATCCTTGAAGTATTCTCAGCAGCATGCTGGTTTATTTGTGCATCTCAGCTTACAGGCACTTTCTCTAAACGTCCACAGTGAGCACTGATGAATTTCTTGTTACTTGCACTGATCTCTATTGTTTCCTGTGTCTGTCTGCCAAGGATTACTATTTCCCCTCCCACAGCAGATGGCAAGTGGAAATATGTCTGTATAACTCATCAGCTTCGGTACAAGGTCCAACTTATTTTCTTCACTTGCCAGTGAAGATGAGACTGAGCAAAGATGTCAAACTTTGCACTGGAGAAGCTGAAGCACTGTCTTAAGTTGCCTCTTGGTAGTTCAGCAACCAGGCCAGTGTAATTTAATGGTAGGAAGGTGACCACCAGAACATTTCATTGGAGCTCCTCGAAGTGCCAAATTTAAACAGACAACTTCTTTGGTACATTAAATCCACCTACAATAACCGTGAACCAGAACTAGTGTTAGTTTACTTCTGGTTTGTGCCTTCTTGCACTGTGGTTAGTTGATAGAATTAGGACTGTGAGCCTATCAAAATAATCCATTCATCTTTCTGTAATTGTGGGCATATGTTTATAAAATAAGCCTAACTTTGGAATGTGGCACTTGCTTGTAAAAAGCAATGAAGTAGCAAAAGACAGTCTGAAATACAGCCTTCAAAATGAGACTGGTGGTGTATCTGTCTGGCTGTGAGCAGAAGAGAACAGGCCTTTTCTTACCTGCAGTACAATAAGTTGGATTCCAAAATAAAGCACTGATTATCATTAGAAGAATGCTAATTGACAACTTCAAACAGGAAAACGTGTTGAATATTCATAAATCAAAACAACTCTAGTAACAACATTTCATGATAAATATTCAAATATTTAATCTAATTTTGCATTCAAAATGCCCAGCTGCTTCCTGCCTTTTACTACTGAACACCACAAGGAAATCTGAGCCTTGATATGTATTTACTTTGGATGACTTCACGATCAGACAATGCATATGCAAATGTGTGGTTGGTACGTTCATTTGGAAAGCTGTTTGAATGAGAGAAAGTGTTTAAAACATAACTGACTGAGGCAAAGACATGGGAGGTATCACACTGGCAGAAAGACTGTTTCAGCAACCAGAGTCCCCTGTGGATGGCACCAGACATCTTTCTCTCTGAACAAAGATTTTTGCAGTGCAATACTCTGACCACAATTGAAGTGTAAGATTTTTGCTTGACCAAATATTGACCATCCATGATCAAGACTGATTTTTTTATTCAGTTCCTTTAAACAAAAAGACATAAATACAGTACAAGCTTCTAACACTTTTCATTCAACCAGAGCTTGGCTGCAAGGGGAACCACGTGCCAAGAACAAGTTGTGGCAGCAGAGGAGATGCTGCAATCCGTGACGCAAAATGTTTCAAGTCAAGTGTCTCAACAGCAATCTCACACCACTGAGCTGCAGACACGAATTCGAGAAGCCAAAGCCAAAATAGAGGTAATCCTTTTTTATTGTTACTCTATACACACAGACATCTCTAATTTCAGCAGGATGTGATTAGGAGGAGTCTTTGTCATTCAGGTAAAATAGAAAACGTTTTATACTATTGGAATCAGTCTCCCAGACTCTTGTCAGGGCAAAGCATTTCAAAGACCAGTATCTCGACTTACAAAGCAATAGTTTTATGTAATTACTGCCACTCAGAGGTGTTTTAACAAGAGTCTATTTTTTCCAAGGTTGTCATGGGTAGCATGAGCAACATGTTGTCCAAATCTGAGAAGACACCTTCAGAGAAGGAGACTTTGCTCAATTTTGAAGAATCCCAGAAAGAACTTGAGGCCTCTGTTTCAAAAGCTGTGCAACTTGTCAGTCAAAAATTAAGCCCTGAAGAAAGCATTACAAGATGTGAGGTGGGTTTGTTTTTTTGAGCCAACTGAAATTGAATGTTTCTTAGTGCTATTTAGTATTTAAAAGGCTGAGGTACCACAGTGAGGAAGATATCAGGAATTTTTTTGGTAGCTAATAATACTTTTATCAACTTTTTGGTTTAGCCCAGCTAGGATATATTAAGTTGGCTGACAGCATGAACGAAGAAACGTACATCTGTAAGGCAGTTTATTCAATGCCCTGTCCTAAATTATTCCATCATTCCATCAGAACTTATCATGATCTGAACTACAGCCATTTGTTTTTGGCCTGATGAATAATTAAGATTCCCATCAAGAATCACATGCCTGGATTCTTGGACAGGTTTTTAAAGCCGCCTTGGAGGGCCCCATCGTGCTGAGTTACAAGAACGACATCTACTTTTGTCCAAAAAGCATACACTGATAGTATCTGAAACCTTTTACAGATATGCAAGGGTGGAGAAAGCCCTCATAGTCATGCAAGAGCCACCACAGCCCATGCTTGCATGTATACATGCTTTACGCATGGGGTTTTTGTATGCTAGTGATGTCATTTGATGGTGGGTGTCAGGAGGCTGGGACATCCCTTCTTTTCCATGATATCTAGCAACAGGACAAGGGGTAATGGGATGAAGCTGGAACACAAAAATTTCCACTTAAACCTAAGAAAAAACTATTTCACTGGAAGGGTAGCGGAGCCCAGGCTGCCCAGGGAGGGTGTGGAGGCTCCTTTTCTGGAGGTCTTCGAGACCCACTTGGATACTTGCCTGTGTGACCTGATCTAGGTGGGATCTGCTTCTGCAGGGGGGTTGGACTAGATGATCTCTAAAGGTCCCTTCCAACCCTCACCATTCTGTGATTCTATTATTTAATTAGTCAAATAAGCTGCTTAGAGTTCTGTCTGTTTTTCAATATGATGCTTTTCTTGCAGGAAGCTTTTAATGCTTTGGACAGTAAAGTTCTTGACAAATTTTTGAAAGCAGCTGAAGATCTGAAAAATATTTCATCTGCTCATGAAAAGCTGGTGGTGGAAGAAAAAAGTAAAGACGTCCGTAAAAGATGGGAGGTGAGAAAATATAGGAAGGAGAACCTGCTCTCTGTTCCCATTAGGCTTGGCATCTTTGAGAAGCACCTTTTTTGGTCACAGTATGTTCTGAGCTTTTGTTTACTTTGTAGTATTTATTGTCTCACTGTCTCACAAGGACACTGTGTTTTCAATTTTGCAGGCAGTTCATCATGAAATTGTATCCTATGTCCAGCTCATAGGAGAAAGGGAAAAAAAGAAATTTAATGCAACTTTAAAAAAAATCAATAAGCAATTAGGCAAAGAGAAGAAACTTTTAAGTATGGATAAAACCAAAGGGCTCATCAAGGAACATGAGGTACCTGACATGCTCCTTTTCTGCTCACCTGTCACTCTTTGTGAATACTTTGTGCTTCTTGCTCCTTTTTAGGTACATTTTTGCAGCCTTCATTTGTGGAACAGGGTTGTTGTGCTCTATGTTAACTCAGAACAAAGATGCCACCCAGATTATTTCTTTGCCTTTTTCTGACTCCAGATACCAGCCTCCTTGCAGACTTTTAAAATTACCTTCTTGTTACTGGGATGGTATCTTTTTTGCTTTTGTTTTTTTTTGTTTAAGACAGCCATGGATCATTAAAACAGATTCACCTGTGCAGAGTGTAAAAATAAGAAATGATTACATGTTAGGTGACTCCTGTGATTTTTTTACAGTGCATAGAGTGTGTTAGGTGCCTTAGGTGAGAGCATCTTCTCACAGTGCACACTTTACCTCTGTCATTTTGCTGTATGCAAACTAACCACAGAGTTAAACATAAGATGTATTTCACTTGCCAGGGTGAGTCATTAGGAATTCCATAGGTATTAGATATTCCATAGGCAATGAGTTTTACACTTCATTGCTTCTAATATTTTTCTTTCATCTTTCTCTGAGATGCATTGGTGTGGCCAGTTTACCACTTATGAGGATAAGAAGTTGCTTTCCTGGTAAAATTCTGCTCTTCACTGAATTCAGTGCCCTTTCAATTTTTGCTTCTTAAGGGTTCATATTCAGCAAATATTACAAATGCAAGACAATTGAGTGTTCTCAGGTGCATTCCTTCTACTCATGTTTTTGTTAGCTTTTCAGTATATCTCCTTTTCACCCTAAAAAGTGTAATTATTGATGGGAAATATTTTAAATAAATTCTCCAATTCTACTTTCTAAGATCAGTGGAACATGTTTGTCCGATGTCAGTGTGAAGAGGACTTGGGACTAAAGAAGCTAAAATCATAGTAACATAATGATTTCTAAGGAGTCAGTATAGTCTTGTGAATGCAACTGGGCAGCATGTTGCCAGAAATCCTGATTTCATTCCTGTCAATATTTGACAAAGAGTCGAGGGAAAATAAATGTTTCCTGTTTTGACAGCTCTGCTTTAGGTGCACTCATCTGAGAAGAAAATAGAAGTGGAAGAAAAAGTATGAGAAAAATTGCATGTCCTCATGACTTAACATGAGTTTATTTTATTGTTTTTCTTTGTTTAGGCTTTTTTTTCTCAAGAAGGCAGCCTGAGGGAACTTAGCAAGTCATTGGAAGACCTTAAAACATTGAGAAGATTACCAGAAGGAACTGTCCCAGGGATACAGACACTGGCTGCAGACTGTGAAAACAAGCTAGAAAAGCTTCAACAAACTGTGGCAGATACTTACACAGCCCTGTTGTCTCGTGCTGGAAAAGGACAGTCATCTAAGAAAGAGTAAGTGATTGAGTGCATAATGTGTTGTAGGTTCATAGAAATCAAATATATGGGTAGATTTTGGGATAGTGTATATGTACTCTCAATCTTACTGTGTACTTTACTGTGGGCAACTGTATGTTTAAATAGTTAGCATTAAGTTTCATAAGCTAGCAAGTACAATGTTTGGTTACCATTCCTTACAGCTGCACTGTTTTTAATCATTATCTAGGATTTATGAGTTTTTTCTTTGCATTTCTTCTTCTGTGCTTAAGCTGAAATTTCTTTTAAACTACAGGAGTTCCATTGTTGCTTCTGAGAATGGAGAAAAGCCATGTTCTTCCCAACAAATTGATGTCCTTTCAGTACAGGAGGTAGGCAGTCCATGATTACTGTTAGAAGGCAGACAGTGCCTTGTGGTTGCCCAAGGATGTCCATGGAGCTGCAGCCAAAATTTGCACAAGTGGATTGTGCTTGCCAAAGATCCACTCTCTGTGGAAGGAATGAATGACCTGTCTGCAAGGGTTCTAAAATTTCCTCTTGTGGCTCATGATTGAATTTAAACACATCTTGTATTCATAAATGATATCTCTCATCACCTTTGAGACATAAAGCAATTGCTTCTTTCTGGAGTTCACAGATGTCTGTTAGTCTTCATTGGATATTGACACAGCATGATGCAAAGGTCACTGTTAGCTTTTTGGTATTTTTACTTAGCCCTCAAGACCTGCTGCAGACACAGCTTTGGAACCAGATGTGAAGCATCACAATGGAGAAAGCTGTGTGAAGGCATTTGAGGAAGACAGTCAGTTGCCCATATCAGCTTTATTAGAGAGGTAACTTCTAAAGGATAAAATGCATGTGTGTTAATGCTAGACATTAAAAATGTAATTAGATATATCAAACATAGGGTGCACTTTTGCTATGCAGAACCCTACTACTGTATATTTAATTCTACTACAGTATATTTAATGTTGCTTTGTGATTGATAGGGAAACATTCTAGTAGCTAAATGCTTCAAACATTAGGATTTTGTAGCAAGAACACTTACAGCTTTAAAGCTAAGAAATAGCTCTTTTCTTGGGCCAGAAAAACTCAAATATTGTAAAAGAGAAGGGTTAAGTTTGTAGAGAACTGACATTTTTATGTTCATGACACTGAATTTGGAGAATGCAGGCAGGCATTCATACTTGAAAATTAGCCAGGTGAGCAATTTCTCAGCTCTTTTATCTGTTGCTCTTTATGCCCAATCATTTGGGTCTCAGATAAAAATACACATTTCCAATAGACTGTGTTTATTTTATACGTTAATGTGTTGGTTAGCAAGTCGCATAACCTGCCATGTTCCGTTGCATTAAAAGGAATATCCTCTCTGAAAAGTGATTGCATCTTTCTTTAGCTACAACACACATAGAAGTAACCTGGAGGAACTTTTACAAATCAGCAGAGATAAAGTAGCATCTGGCTTTACTGATGAAATAAAGGGCACTTCATGCCTTCAGAATAAGCTGCTTGAACTACAGGTAAGCATTCATCTTTCAAAAACATACTTGGTGCCTAAATTGTGCCTAAATTTTTTTTCTCATGGAGAACCCTCACCACTCTGTTATGTGTATTGCCAAGGGAAAAGGAGCATCCTTACAACCAGGTTTCTTAGCAGAAGGGAAACAGAGGGTTTAGCATCAAGCAGAACTGCATTCCTTCTTAGCAGTGCAGTTTTACAAGTGTTGCTGAAAGAAGAAACTGATGGGCTTTCAGTGTATGATCTGCAGGCTGAAATAGGTAAAAATAACTACAGAGAGCAATTTTTTTCTCGATAGGAATGTAAGTGATGGACCATGGTCAGGGCTGGAGGAGTCAGAGTTGAACCATCAAATGGCAGTGGAGTACGTGCACAACGGAGCTGTTCCAGGACTTATAGCTTGATTAGGCTTGTGAGGACCTTAAGGAGAAGATAAAAGGCACATAATTGATGTCTTACAAGTCCTTGTTTCAAAGGAGTACAGAGCTTATCTAGCATCTCAGAACTTGGTCCAGTTCTATATTTGGTTTTTGTTCTTTTCCACATAGCTAAGTTGAGATATTTTTCATTCATTCTTGTAGTAAAAGTGGCTGAACCATATTTATTGAACCTTTTATAAAATGTAGCCAAGGCATATATCTGACATGGAAATTTCCATCATAAAAGGTTGGTAGAGATTTGCATGCAGCTAAAGATGGAGTCTTAAAGAAAGCAATAGACACTTACTTTCAGATCATGTTTTTGCTTCTTCTGTAGACACTCCTCAGATTATAATTTTATGAACTGTCTAGTCCATAGAGTAATACAGTATCATATTAATGCAATTAGCACTATGTGTCCTGTAGGAGATAGAGAGTGAAATCAGTTCTGGTTGGACACAATTGGAAAACATCTCATCTACCTTCGAAAATCTTGTGGCTGAAGCGCAGAAGGCTGCTGTCTCTGAGACAAGAAGCAAACTAAAAGGAGAATGGGAAGAACTTCAGGATATTATAAGTACCAGGTATAAAATAACACTTCATTATATTAGCTAAGGAATTAGTTCATTGTAACTAATGTATGTGTTGTGAAGAGAATACTGTATGTTGCATAAAATACCTGCACATCATTAAATTTTCTTAATTGCACACAAAGATAAACTTTTCTTAATTACACTTGGATCATAGCCTCATTGCAGATAGTGTGAGTCTCTCCAACACAGAGACAGGTCTTTGTAACACCACTGTTCAGTATCCTCAAGTTTATTGTTATTACTTTTCTGGTTAAATTCACTGACATTCATGCTGCTTTTCTTATTAATCAATGAAAAAACTCCTTTGACCTCAGGAGAAGGAGGATTAGATCTGTTAGACAATCAATTACGTTATCTTTGTGACTTTTTATGCTGTAAAATGTTGTATGTCTTTTCTTGGTTGCTTTCCCAGTTCTTGTTTTGTTACCTTTCTTGTAGAACAAACTCTTTAAGGACTGCCTTGGAAATTGTTTTACCAATAGAAAATGAATCCATTCTTCTGTGTGAACTAGATCAACGTCTGAAGAAAAAGGACATCCAGCAGTTTAATCTGATGAATAGTGACCTTGCTTATAGAGAACTAAAGGTAAGGGAAATGCAGAGACCACACCCTAGCCAGAGTAGTTTTTAATAGGTGTAGGAATTAGAAATTTTCGCTCAGGAGTTTTGGGACCTTTCACAAGACTTCCCAAACCTTCTAAAGTCTGTAACAGTTCATCTGATGCAGATCTACTGTTCCTACCTAGCTTTATATCACTTTGTGGAGTCATAAACATAATGTGGTATTAATTTGTGAGCCAAGCTAAGCTTCCTGTGTCATATCTGCTGAGGTATCTTAGCACACTTCAGGCTGGATTTGGAAGCTCTGCATGTAAACAATGACTTGTTCACCTGCTGTCGATATCTTATGCCCAGGTTCTGGTCTGTCGATGAAGAAGAGTGAATATTGTTTTGTTCTTGACATGCACTCCAAGCACTCCAGACAGCTATGCAGAGCTGAAAGTTTGCATTCGTCTCCCCTTGGCTCTGGAGTGAAGTAGGGTTTAGGTCTCTCCAACTGTAGGGCAGAGCGTGTACATTCTCTGTCTGAGATGATTCCTTTTGGCTGGAAGAACCTTGAATTTTTTCCCAGCTCTCTGCATGCTTTGGAGTTTCACAACACTGACACACTACTTTTTGTCTGAGGGCTGTAACCAGACAGCGAGACAATGTGCAGATTCCACTGAGTATAAATGTGTATCAGTTTCCACCAAAAGTATAGCATAAGGAACCTGAAAGATGGTGGAGTAAGAAACATTTATGCTCCCACCTGTGCTCCAACTCCCACTGTGAGACCGTGCTGGTTTCAGTCCCAGGACACTCATTATTTTTCTCTCCTTTTGTCTGGTTGCTGGAAAGAATCTTGGGCTTTCTACAGCGCTGACCACATTCCCTGTCCGTGGATTACCATGCTATTTGATTTTTCCTCTTTTTTCCTTCCCTCTACCAAAATCCAGAGTTTGAAATAAGTAGTTTTAATTCATGACCACCCTGTTCAGCTTACTGGTTTTATTTTTCATTTGTTTTCCAGCTGTAGGTTCTGTCAGAATATAGGATATAGATTTTCTTTTACTTGCTAACACTGTTGGTCATTCTCTCTATCAGGAGCTACAGAGGTCCATACTGAATCAGATTGAAGTGTGCAAACAATTGGAACACCTAGATAGTTCAGCAAGAGATGAGTTTAATCCAATAGATCTGCAAGCTGCAAGTAAAATTATGATTTACTATCAGAACCAGCTTGAAGAAATGAGCCATAAAATGCAGATTCGTGAGACAGTCCTTAAAGATCTGGAAGCTTTTATGGCCTCATTGAGGAAGATTCAGTCTTCCATCAAATGTCTCACCGATCCCCCGGGTCAACCTGAAGTACAAGGAAAAGCATTTAGAGAGGCTGCACAAAAAGTTTCTCATATGGCAGAAGAAGCTAAATGTTTGGATGAACACTTGAAAACTGTTGATATCTGTTTGGAAGATGCTGAGTGTGGGAGAAGAACCTGCTGTGAAAACCTTCTTCAAACTTTATCTGAAGAGCTAAATGCAATTTATGATCCCTCAAGTGAACAGATGCTTCCAGAGGAAAAAGACTTGTACAAGGTTTTTTCCACAAAAAATAATGAACTCCTTAAAAACATTCAGGATCTACGTGACAGAATTCACAAAATAGGCTTGAAGGATCCAACAATTCCAGCTATTCAACAAAGGTGAATTCATTTTAAAGCTCTTTTAATTTTATGATTTCAGTAAACTCAGAGGGCCTGTGTCCCCTTTGCAGCAGAGCACTGGTAACTGAATGTGTTTGGAAGTCTCTCTGGAGCACTGAAAGAAGCTGGGAACTNAATAAAATCCCCCCTCAGTCTCCGCCAGACTAAACAGCCTCAGTTCCTGGAGCCTTTCCTCGTGTGAAAGATGTTCCAGTTCCCTGATCATCTTGGTGCCCTGCACTGGACTCTCTCCAGCAATTCCCTGTCCCTTTTGAGCTGAGGAGCCCACAACTGGACACAATTCTTCTTCTGCTGTCTTTTTCCATCACAGACTAAATAAGGAAGCCTTCTCCGTTTTTCCTTTTCTCTTAAACTCCTATCTATGTCTGTTTGAAGCAGAATTGATGAAGAAAAAATAGAAGGATGTTGACTGTCATGCCCTTAGTTTTCAGTAAGGGAACTGCCAAATGCTCTGATGCACATGGTCTGGAACTGTGCAGTGTAGAAGCCTTGTGTTGTTTTACCCCACCGCAAGAAAAGCCACTAACATGAGTTCTCTCTCTCGGATACTGTTTCAGAGGAGCTCTCTGCAGCCTTGCAAAGGATGAATAAACAATTCACTGCTGTTTATGCAAAGTGAAAAGGGGAAGGGAGAGGAGCTTATGAATTGTGGCCATTTTTTAAGTTGTGAAATCCCACTCTGTGGTGTTGCTTCCTGTCTTAGACCATATTTTAAGACAGCCAGAATGCCCTCACCTTTCAGTACACAATAAATTCACTATGTTCATACAGACCCTTTAGGCCTTTAGGATTTTGGATTACTTTCTCAAAGGCCTTCAGTCAGCATAATTCATCTGAAAAACTATGCCAAATTACATGAATATCCAATTAGACTTTTTATGATGCCATTTAATATGGTCAGTATGTGCAGCTCAGGATGAATTTCTAAGAGACTTAATGATTACATTGGGGAAAAAAATGAAGATTTACTTTAATATAAAGCTGTATTTCATTTTTTCTCTAATAAAGGGTAAAATCATTATCAGAATTGGAAAAGGAATTGGATTGTGCTGCTGTTGAAATGAAACCTATGCGAGAAATTGCTAACAAGCTCCCACAGATCAAAGAGGAAAAAGCAGAGGAAGCAAATGAACAGTGCAGAGTTGCTGAAAGGTTATGGGAGGATACCAAACTCTTGCTTGCTGAATGGTAAGGAGAAAAGCTGTATTTTATAGTACTCTACAAGTAAGAAGTTTGCCTGTAAAATCAAACAGCAAAAAAAGCCTTAGGTCATACTTAAAAGTAAATGAAATACTGATACAGGAGCAAATGCTGTGATGCTGTAAACTGTCATAAAGCAAAAGTTGCAGCTTTGGCTGCAAACTTCTGAATTTTATTTATTTGAAGACATCACAGTCCCATCATTTAGCTGATAAAGAGTAATGTGTTGGACTTAACTGATACCCAAAAGGAGAACCTGGCTGCTGATGGGAATGGTGTATCTTCTGTATTTGCTCTGAATTTCATGCCAGCACATTCAAAAAGTAAAGTCACTGAAAAAATTGGAAGAGGACAGTTGAGGAAACAGTCCCCTATGCAGGAAAAGACCAAAGGATCTTGGTTTGATAAGTCTGTGAGACTGAGGACTGGAAAAGGCCATCGTTGATCACCCAGAGCATCTGTCCTTTTCCTGTGATTTTAAAAGATACCTAGAGCCTTTGCATGGACAGGAACAGTTCTGGTTAATCCTCATGGCTTGCACAGGTGTCAGTGAGAGTAATCTGTTTCCACATCCCACTGAGGTGCTATTTCCCATTGTCCACCACCTGAGCTGTTGTGGTAACTACTGCATATTGTGTTTTGATTTACTGGTGACTGAGCTCAGCTTTCAGATGAAGAGAATCATGTAAACAGGAGTGCTCAGGTCACATCACAGGTAAATGTGAAACAGAGGCATGTGACAGTGAAGGGCATTTCTGATTCCAAAAACTGTCCAAATACCACAGCAGTTATCACACAGTATTTCAGGTTTTATGACTGGTATAGTTTATCCCCCCTTTTCTCCAAACATAGCAGTCAAACCCCTCATGTGTTTGGGTATAGGAGAAGGATACAGACAAGAGGTTGAGTCTACAGATTCATGCTTGGACCACAAATAATACATCTCTTTTTAATAGCCAGGAGCAGTGTGCAAGGGCTCTGGAGCTCTTGAAGCAATATCAAAGCTGCAAAACTAGTCTGACCAGCATCATCCAGAAACAGGAGATTGTGCTTTCACAGCAGACTTCTTACATGGGGAAGGACAATTTGAACAGATTAATAGCAAAGGTGAGTAGAAAGAACTTATTGAAAAGGAAATAAAAGCCTTTCCTGGGAGCACTGGGGTGTAAGGTTGCCCTTGTACAGTTCAGGGCAAATGTTAAGATGCTGCTTTAACTTTGGCTTTCAAAATACATTTAGGGACTATAGCCTGCTTTGTTGGTTTGTTTTAAGCTGATGTCTATTAACTTTGCTTATTGATCAAGATCTTGTTAAACAGGAGGGATTTAAAAGAAATAGAAAACCCACAGAACAACTGTGTTCTACTGTGAAAATAAGATACCCTGTCCTACTAAAAACACATTGAAATCAGCCATATTCAGCTATACCCTTTAGAATATTTCTATATTTTCTACAAAGTTAAAACCCTTTAGCATGAGCAGGCAGTTTGTAAATAGACAGAAATGGCAAAATCATTTATTCCAAAGATTTTTAAAGTGTTGTATGATTTGAAGCAAAAATAACAGGTAATGCAGCTCCTTGGGATTGCTTGTTTCTCTGTTGTCACCGTAGCTTATAACCAAGAATTTAGATCTGTATCGTCTCCTTGCTTGTGTCACTGTGTCCCAGGCAGGGCTGTGAGGTTTGTCTGCACCATGCAGTGCTGTGCAGACATCTTCAGGTATCCCCCAGGCAAGTAGGAGCAGAAGCAGGTTGGGATTTCTTCTCTCACTTCTCCTGTGTTCCAAGCTTACTTGAAAGACAGCCCTATATAAGAGCTTAGGCCTCTATAATCAACATTTGCTCCATGCTGTCTTTGATAGCTGTTAAACATTTGCAGTAGCTTTTACATTAGCTGATGTGATTGAATGAGCAGAAATTGCTGGCCTCTCACCCTCTCCCCTCATTTGATTGAAAATTTGTCACTTATTCAAACAAAACTTTGACAGCCAGCTGCATTCCTTTTGGCTAAATGAATGCAACCACTTGGCAGTTTGTGGCTGATGGGATAGAAAACAGCAGCATGTCCATCATGACCATTTTACTGTGCAAGTTGCACATTCTGGCAAGGTTATAGAACTGGATGTTCAGATCCCATTGTTTAAGCTTTCTGATGAGGCATCACCTATATCATTCAGGAACATTGGCTTTTGGGCAGTGCTTGGGATGGTTGAGTTTAAGAAGCAGTGTGAGTGGTTTCTTGCCTCAGGGAAAGGGATGGTGTAGGTGTGTGCCACCCACAACTGAGGCAGGGTCTTTGCTTGGTTTCCCCAGTGAGACTTCAACACCTGCAATCACTTGGGCTCCTGCTGCAAGGGAGATGGCCTGTATACCCTGGCCCCTGCTTACGAGGAATCCCCTCTCTCTGTTACCAACCCTTCCTCCTCAGCTTGAGTTCTGTAACTCCCATCTCAGAATTGCAGTCCACAATAGCTGGGGCACAGTACAAGTCCTGTCCTTGTGTCCCATCTCAGTGACTGGCAGCATCTAGATGAGAAGTAATGCTTATCCTGGGAAATGAGAAGAGCTTTTTTAATATCAAATTGCCTGGCACTAGAGGTCAGTGTTTCTTTTCCAGCAGCTTCCGTCTTGTTTGTAAACATTGATGTTAGAATTAAGCACAGAAAACAGAAAATAGGAAAGAGGAACATTTCAGTTTTTGGCCATAGCCTATTTCACAATGGCTGTTTCAGTAGAATTTATGGTTTTTTTTGTAAGTAGTTCAAAACCCAAGGATCTGAATGGCAGGTTATATTCTTT
The DNA here is from genome assembly GCA_013401255.1 of Urocolius indicus. Lineage (NCBI taxonomy): Eukaryota > Metazoa > Chordata > Aves > Coliiformes > Coliidae > Urocolius > Urocolius indicus. The sequence continues at coordinate 46,858 of WBNH01005205.1, read as the reverse complement.
TGGAGTCGTAACAGTGTCTCAGATGGTTATTATGTTGTGCATTGTTTGTTTCTGTAGCCAAGGTCCTGTGTGTGGATATACAGTCCCCTTGGTTCTTACAGTTGTATTTGCTAAAGTAAACTGTGGTTTTGGTTCTTAGTCAGAAGTATATATCATAGTTCCCACTCAGCTGTTTTACAGCCAGTAACACAATGATAAGGATTTTTCACAGGGAAATATTTCTATCAGCATTAGCATGTCAGGGGTATAACAACACAGGATACATTCTTAATCTCATCAGTAGATCCTTTAGTGAAAAGCTGTTGTTTGTCTAAACTAAAAAGAACAGCACATCAGTTAAAAATGTTTAGCTGAATAAACAGTCCTAAGTAAACGTGCTTGTAAACATCCCTTTGATCTTTTTCACAGATTGAAGAGGCAAAAGAGGAATTTAATGATCACTCTGAAGATGTAGACAAAATAAATCAGATCTGCAAAAACCTTCAATTCCAGCTCAATAAAATGAGGAGCTTTGAGGAGCCGCCGTTTGAGAATGAGGCAAACATTATAGTGGACAGATGGCTGGATGTATGTAAAAAGTAAATTATCAGGGTGGTCTTAGCTGTGGTGCATTATAGTAATTGATTCTGACGTGTGTAATATTTGGAATAAATTAAGAGAGATATGGCAAAGATTCGGAAGAGATAAATCAAAGTGTTTACCAGAGCAAAGCTTGCAGCGTGTCTGCTGGTGTAACATTTCTGATCTCTCAGGTATTTTGGATCACAGGGACTCTGTGACACTACATAAGTCTACAAAATATAGGAAGGCAACCTTTGTGCTTTCTGTGGGAATCTGTAAGCTTCCGTAACAACTTCTGTGGATTTAGACTTTAGGCCAATCAGGAGAATTACAGCGCTGATGCTTTTGGTGAGAAATGTTTGCCACTGTCGATCTGAGCGCTGCATCAATACTGAGATTAGATGGTATTTACTCAGAGTAGATAAACATTAATGAACAAGGCTCCTTCCTAAACCTGCCTTAAAAACTGGCAAGCTGCCCTTGTGATTGGTATGTTTGGTGACATGTGTGGCAGGGATTTAAATATCTTCTCCATGACCCCTTCACTGGGAAGACACACAAGGTTATTTTTCCCCCTTACTGCGTTTGTTTTTGTGGATGGTCTCATCTCGCTCAGACTTGATCGTGCTGCAGTTGCTTTTGGAATGTAACTCAACATTTCTTTTAGTCAGTGTGTGTTTTCTGTGCATAAATCTCAATGCAGATCAATGAAAAGACTGAAAACTACTGTGATAACTTGGGAAGAGCTCAGGCTTTGTGGGACAAACTTCTTAGTTTATCTGGCACCATCGACGCTTGGGCAAACGCAGAACTGAAGAACTTAGAAGACCGTTGTCTGACTGAGGAGGACCTCACACAACTCAAGGTAATATGAATGGACCTTTTTTAACCTGTCACTTGTGCTGTAGTGATATTGACTTTGGACTATAAACATCCACATGGCATGGAAATAATCAGCACTGCAAAAGCAGAGGAAGTCGTAACGTTTGCAATTGTATCTGCATGGATATCACTGTATTGAATTGTTTATTGGGGATACAGGTTTTGGAAGCAGATATGCATATACTAAATTATTTTAAATTAATTCAACACTGCAAGTGCTGCTTTAGGCTATAAAAGTCCCCTCGTTCCTTTGTGCTGTACAAACATACAGCAAAGAGAAGGCCTGGAAAGCCTGTAGTCTAGAGTATAGCGATGCACATATTTCCTTGTGCCTAGAGGAGAAAGGGAAAAGAGCATGTTTAGGCTAATGATTAGCTTTCTAAGTTAGAAATTGCCTATCAGTGAAGGTACTGAAGCCTCAGAAATGGCTGGGCAATGCACATTTCAAGAAGAGGTTGCAGAGGTGGTTTATTTGCCCCTGTGATCCTCGTCCCTTTGTGTTCTTCAGTGTAACAATGCAGCCTTGATAGTAGCTGGTGTCTGAGGGTCTTCAGGGTCTGTATGCTGGCCGTCAGCAGCATAGCTGGGGCTGCCCATGCCCCTTCCCCACAGATTATAGCATTAAGTCTTTGTATTAGGGTGCAGCTGGGTGTAAAAACAAATGCACTAGCTTTATGCTATTGAGGGCCTTTACATCCAAGGACAAACATTTTCATATCTGGCTTCAAGGGCCATAAACATCCAGCTGAATTACTTTGCTGTGGTTATAGCCAGAATCTGCTAAAGAGAAGTAACTTCTTGCTTGAGTCAGGTTAAAATATAAATATAACCCAGACCTGCTTGTTTGAAAATATGCAGGCAGCTTTCTCTCAGTGTTTACATGCTACAAATGCCCTGCTTTTTATTAAGCTTATTTGCAGTGCTACTGCTACTGTTAGTGCTGCTCATTTGTTTTAATTTGCAGAGCAGTAAGAAGCCAGCATGTTCTTTGTGTATAGATCTTCCCAGTGAAACAGTAGTATACATACTGTGCAGAGGTGGATATCTTATCACTTTATTACTGCCTTTACTATTGTATTGTTAGAATTTGCCTGGGCTAGTTCAGGTCCCTGAGGGCTCCAGTTAAAATGCACCAGCTGGCAAGTGCATCTTAAGAGCCATTTTGTTACCTGGAAACTGCTCAAGCCTGGCATGATGTGACTATGTCCCTGGTGTTCAGGAAGGGCTGTGCTGAAGGTGGCTGTGCCAAGGTTACTCCACTGCTCTCAGGAGAGGAGGAGAGGGTAAGGGAGAGAGAAACCATGTTTCCCATGAGCTACTATAAAAGGAGAATAGAAGAGAAATCTGAACTTGATGCACTGGTATTTTTGTAAATTGATTTAAAGTGCAGAAGACATCAGGTTAACTTACCAATTTATTATTATTTCTTTTATTGTTGATGGTGAAACATCAACATCCTCTGCATTAATGTTCATTACCAAAAAAACCCCAATTGTTGCAATGTGTATCATGTTACCAAGTGTTGAAATCCAGGCTCCGTCGTGACTGCCCAGCAGAGCACTGGTGTGTGTGCTTTCAAGGACATGTCACAAAAGAACAGAGTAATTCATTATTTCGCTGTATGTTTAAAGATAATTTCAGTATAAATAATGTGAGAGAAGTTTAGCTTTTCCGTGTACCCAGTAAACCAATGGGAACTCATTTAAGGGCAGCAGCATGTAATGATTGCTTGTACAGAGATCTCAAAGGAAGGTCTGCTCCGCGGTGCACAGGCTCCAGCACGGCCTGCGCCACGGCCGCCTCCTCACACAGTCTCTCGCCCGTCCGGGTGCACTCACACGGAGCTGCTGCTGCCTCTCAGTCCTGCCATTGCCATCCATAGGGTGCAGGGGCACAGCTGCATTCTCACCATGACTTGCAGAGGGGTCGAGTCTCTGGTCTAGTGCTTCTCCTTCCTTCCCCCTTCTCTGACTGTGGTGTCCGCATGGTCACCTCTATCTTGTACCACCCTTACACCTCCTGCCAAACACTTCAAATTCCCGTTCCCAAATAGTGGTGGCAGAGGAGCCAGATTGGCCCATCTGAGCCAGAGATGGGTCTGCACCCAGGAGCCGGGGGAGAGTCCAAAAACTCTTTATCGAGTCTTCACTGCAACCCACTCCACCTGTTACCAGGCAAAACCAGCTCATTGCTAAACCATGACATTGACTTGGGTATCATAGAATCATAGAATGGTAGAGGTTGGAAGGGACCTTTAGAGATCATCTAGTCCAACCCCCCTGCACAATCAAGGATATTAAATTTATGCCAGATTTGCATTAACAACTACTTTGCCTGAAAAACATAGAGTGCTTCTGACCCTAATACAAAACAACCTACCTAAATTGCTAAAACAGAACTCAGGAAACAGACCAGTTATGGGAGGTCTATAGGGCAAAAGACAGGAACCAGAGTATTTGTAATACAGTTTTCTAACAGAAACATGAAGGTTTAATTTGGGGTGAAACACACTTAATGATGACTTTTCCACCTTTAGGCATGCTTACGAGTCCAAGAGCAGAAACTCCAGAAATTTGACACCACAGTGGCTGAGATAGAAGAACTTCTGAACAGTAATGAACCTCCACTGGAGCTACAGGTAGAGCTGATAAGCCAGTACTGACAACTGCAGACCTGCTTCTAGTATCATCTTTGCCACAATCATTTCTTGGTTTGACTTAAATCTACCCAAAGAGAATTTGAGGCATTTTTGGCTATTAACATGATTTCACTTGTTATCTTTCTCAAGCTGTTAAGACCAAACCTGACATTTTAAACACGAAGATCTCTCTCAGTCTTGTGCCTTTTAGGGACATGGACCTGACCTAACTGTTTTGCAGACCTGCTAAAAGGGGCCAATATCCGTGATATCTTGGTTTTCAGTACTGGCCAAGAACAAGGCACAATGGACCTCATCATCCCTTTGGGGATACCAACAACTCAGCATGCTGACTGTCTATTTTAAACTATATCTTTACCTGGATATGGCCCAATGTAGCTTAGTAGCATGCAGCTATTTGCATGGAGTGATGTTTACTGTGATGTTTTCCTTTGAGATATCGCAAGGAAGTCTTCATATTTTTGTGTTAATTTCACACAACAAGGAATAAATCCTTTTCCACAGCTTGAGACCGTATTAACTTACCTTGATCCTGTACCAGTTCCCTAAACATCCACTCCCAGTATCTGTCAGCACCTTGAGCTTGACCCAGTGTGGCTATCTGTGTGTTTATCCTCAGCAGGCAGTGAACTCAGGGGATTTTCACTGGGTCAGGTGATCTAAGGAGCTTAGGAAGGGACTGGGCAACCTTGTACTGTGCACCCTCCTTGGGAGCACCAGATGCCCTTGAGCCCCCTAGGGTGGAGTGTCAGCACATGACCATGATCCCATTGACTTGCAGTCTCATACAAATCTGCAGAGGCCTTAAAGGTAAAGACCTACTGTTCCTCAGTAACCAGACTTGAGCTAGAGCTCCCCACAACTCAGCTGTCCTTGCCTGTTTTTTGGATTGGTGTGAGGAAATTGCCCTGGTGGAGTCACTGCAGGAAGATGTGTAACAGAGAGAGCTGGCCTCCTTTTTTTTCACAAGAGCCAAAGTGCATGTCAGGCCTTTAGACACTCGAGCAGACTGACAAATAAATTTGTTAGTAAAGCAGCACCACTAAACCCATCACTAATAAAGATGAACTGAGATCATTCCACCTCAGCAAAGCAGAGCTCAAATACTATTATTTTTCCATTTGTGGAGTGGGAGGGAAAGAAACTGGAACAAGCTGTGATTGAAATGTCTGGATTTCAGATCATTTCATTGTTTTTTATGCCTGTCACGGAGCTCTGTAGTATTCTGGAAAATCAATCCAGTATCATTTCTTACCTACATTTATTTCTAATTTTAAGGTCATCAGATCATCTGTTGTGCAAAAAATGGAGCTAATAAAAGAGCTGTTGTCAGCAAAGCGTGGGAGCAGTGAACTCAGTGTGCATCCTGCAGAACTGAAAGGAGACCTTGATCTGGCCAAGACACAGATTGGAATGACTGAATCACTTTTAAAAGCTTTATCTCCTTCTGACACCTTAGAGATCTTCACTAAATTAGAGGTAGCATGCCACAAATCGTGCATCTTTTATGATTTTCTTTGTTATTTCTCTCCTGGGCGAGTCTTAGTAGCTGTTTCTCCTGTATATAGTGTAAACCGCTACAATAACTGAAGAAGCCTGGTTTGAACATTGCCTTCAGCTGTTAGAAACATGAAAAATAATCTGTTTTCACTGAATGTTACCAGGTGTAGTTAGTTAACCCCTGCAGCTCTTGGAAATGATTAGAAATGGGTGGTGTACTGTTGTCATGCCTAAGGTGTGTTGAAGCAGTGGTGTGGGTACCGGATTGCATCTTTCCTAAGACAGGATAGCATACAGAGATTGTCTTTGTGCCACCTGAGCCTTCCTGCAAGGAGAGCTCCCACTAGGCAATTTCAGGTTCAAGGGTGGAAAGATTTAAACCTCCAGTTTAAAAAAACCACAGTTTTTAAAAAAACTAAGCAGTGAGTAGATTATGCACATTCTGGATGTCAGACTGCTAATGGCTGGGGCCCTGAAATCACACACACTGGAAGAAAGATAAAGAATCATAGAATCATAAAATGGTAGGGGTTGGAAGGGACTTTTAGAGATCATCTAGTCCAACCCCCCTGTAGAAGCAGGTCAACCTAGATCAGGTCAGCTTTTAGTTAATTCTCCCAGCTCCCTCTAAGTTGTCATTCACATGAACTTGACATACAAAATAAGGCATTTAGGGGTGGATTAGTGCTTATGGCAGCTAAGACATTACAGCTTCTAGGTATTACATGCTCTGGAACATATATTACTGTGCACTTCACATATCTATTCTGTGCCTCATCAAAATGTTCTTGAGTGAATGTTATGTGTGCATCAGATGTATACACTGCCCAAGGGGAGTTTACTGCTTCTGTCTCTCTTTTGATTGCCTTGCTAATGTCAGGATACTTGCAGAAATTATTTTGACACACAAGGAGGGCTAAACCCTTTTGCAAAACTTTAGTTTGTACTAAAGCAATGCTGTACAGTGAACTTCAGAATTTCCTTTTCAACAGTTGTCCTTTCTTTTTGACTTTAGGAGATCCACCAGAAAATTCTGCAACAAGAACACCATGTGACGTTACTCCAAGAGGAGACAGATTGTCCTGATGTGGATGAATTAAATAAGCAGCTTAAATGTGTCACTGATTTATTTAATAAGAAGAAACATGTGCTTCAAGATCACTTTATTGGTGTTTTGAACCGTAAGCAAACACATTTGACGTGTATATAGCTTTGTAGGTTTGTTTTGGCCGTCATAATCACTTTGGTTCAATGTCTGAAACTACTTTGATATCTCAAACAGTTTCAGGGTTCTGAGCAAGATATAGATTTGGATAAAAGTGGCTTTTTATTCCAACAAACCACTCCATCTGAATCCGAGTATATTGTTTCATGCTTTTACATTTAAGAAAACAGAAGTAGTATTGAGAAACAAATGTCAGAACATTTAATAAAAAAATAGAGAAATCAAATGTTTTCATTTCTTCCAGACATTTTTAATTTCATGTGAGTTATGAGGATGAATAGTGTTATTAGTTACTTTTTGGTTTATGCAGACAAAGGATTGTGCTGGTGTAGAATTAGGCCCAAAGATAGTCTCATCTTCAAATAGTTTCTAAGTAGTATTTATTTGTGTGGAAGTGACAAAAGTTGCCAATAGGCTGATCCAGGTTCTGTTTACTGAAACTGCTGTGTATAGCAGGCTGTCCATCCCCAGTGAACAGCTACGTTTATTGTCAATTATCTTGAGTTTAAAAACAGAGTATGAACTCCAGCCTTTTTTGTCACACGGTCTGTTGTGAAAAGCAGCCTCTGTTAGTAGCACTGATAGATGTGATTATCAGTTGTCTGAACTATATAACTCATGTTATATAGGATTTTCTTTTACAGAACATGATTAATGAGGAAATTCAAAATGTGTCTGTTTTTTTTTCAGGTCAGTGCAAGAATTTTAATGATTGGTTCAGCAACACTCAGCTGTCTTTGAAGGACTGCTTTGACTCCTCAGAAACAAAACCAATACTGGAAGAAAGGCTGCAGAGGCTAAAGGTAAAGTATTCAAATGTTCTGATTTCTAAAGCTGAGTGGTTTTTAAGTTTTTATTTTTGACACAGAAAGCTATTCTTGGGAGTGAATTCACCTGTAGTGGATTTGTAATGGGAGGCTGAAAGAACATTTTGTTTAACTGAAGTGTTAGAACAATAAGTGGTATGAAAATAGTTCCAGTCGAGTATCAAGTTCAGACATAGTTGGGCAAGTTAGAGGCAGGACAGTAGTTGCTGAAAGTCAATGATCTGTGAGCAAGTACTTTGGTGTGCAAAGATATAGAAGGTCAAATACATAGAGAGTAAAAAGAAATTCTGACCCCCAGTGGACTCAAATGTGAAAAATTTGCCTTCACTTCATAGAATCATACAATGGTAGGGTTGGAAGGGACCTTTAGAGATCATCTAGTCCAAAACCCCTGCAGAAGCAGGTTCACCTAGATCAGGTCACAAAGGAATGTGTCCAGATGGGTCTTGAAGATCTCCAAGGAAGGAGATTCCACAACCCCTCTGGGCAGCCTGTTCCACTGCTTGTGCAGCCTCCCAAGTGAAACAGTTTCTTCTTTTAAGTGGAAGTTTTTTGTGTTGCAGCTTCATCCCATTACCCCTTGTCCTGTTGCTAGATAAAGTGCNTGGCTCATGTTTAGCTTATTATCAACCAGGACTCCCAGGTCTCTCTCTGCAGAGCTGCTCTCCAGCAGTTTGACCCCCCAGCCTGTCCTGGTGCATGAGGTTGTTTGTTCCCAGATGCAGAACTCTGCACTTGTCCTTGTTGAACCTCATGAGGTTCAAATTCACTTTGTTGCAGACAGATTTTTTCCACTCTTGGATCACACAGAATCAACAGAAAAGAGATAGAAAAGCAACAACATCTATGAGAAGCAGCCACGGTGAAGCAGCAGAACACAACATGGTGATGTCAGTGCTACATTTGAATGCAGCTTGCCTATTTCTTCTGTGTGTATCTGTGCTGCGGAGAAGAAAATCAGCTACTTTTCATTTTACACACAACAACTTTTCCACTTACAAGTAGAATACTCAGCAAACTGTGAATTAACACTTTTATTTTCAGGGACAGGAATTGTTCTAGAAAATATTGATGGAGATGTTGATGGAGTTGAAAAACTCTTGTAACATAAATATCTAGTATACAACAGCAAACTGGTCAAATGCATCTTGTGTTTGTACTCTTATTCAGCACTTTCTGACATCTGAAGGCAAAGACAGTGATACCCAAGAGGTTAAAACTTTATTGAATAAAGTGAAGCATTACTTGCCCAAAGCAAGCATTAACCACCTCAACAGCCGTGTGAGAGATCAAGAAGCAGAACTACAAAGATTGATCTCCAAATGTCAGAAACGAGAAAAGGAACTTGGTGCTTCTCTCCAGCAACTCAGTAGGTAGGAAACTAATGTGGGTTCTGACATTTTAATCACAAGTGATATCAAATGATTCATTATTAAATAGCTATAATGAATGGCAAACAGCTCTGCTTTTCATTAGAGATGGTATTTTAATAAAGGGTAATGCTTGTTTTGTTGTATTCTTCATGTGTTTTCTCGCTTTGTAGCAGACTCAGTGTTACTGAGGAGCATGTGCTTACAGATAGTTTCAGTGACATGAACCTAGATCCTTACAGTTAATCTCAGCTTAAAACTTTGCTTGATAAGGAGCATGATATTTATGTTACCTTTCAGCAAAAGTAACAGAGTTTAGTCATGTAATGACTCTCATCTGTATCTCTAGCCTTGAAGAGAGCAGCAAGGTCTTGAAAGAATGGCTCACTGCTCAGGAAGAAAAACTAAAAGAGATCAAAAAAGATGAGACGACGCTCGAAAACTTCTATAAAACACTGTTATTGCAGAGGTATTGTTTTCTTTGGTCTCTGTCTAGGAGCTGTCTTCTAAAGGAGATTGCTCCACGTTGTTCCAACAAATAGATGTTTATTATGATTTTCTTCTTTCAGAAAACCATTTGACTCCATGGCTCAGCTAGTAAATTCCTTGAGGGAGGCTGGGCTGACAGAATACGAAGCCATTTTAGAAGCTAGTGATCTGATTAGTAGATACCAGACACTGGTGATCCATGTAAGTGAAATGGCAGGGAATACTGAGAGACTTCCAGTGGAAGACCAAGATTTTGAAGAACTTGCTCAGGATGTTTCTTTGTGGATCAAAAAACTCGAGGAGGCTGTTAATAAACTGAGTTCACAGGAAAGTGAGTTGCCATCAGATGAAAGGATTCATCAGATACAGGTATTGTGTTAAATGTATGCCTTCTCCACAGCTCAAGTTTGTATCAGGGGAGTGCTTGATGAGTCATTACTTCCAGAGGATACTGTCACTGCTAATTGCCTGTGGTTTTGTGGCTTTTAGGGGGAGGGGAGATGTGTTTGGTGTGAGTTTTTTATTGGTTTTGCACATAGTTTATTATGCACATAAGACGAGTTTCTCTGCTGCACCTCTGGGTTGAGCAGCACCAAACTCAAGGTACTGGTGGCCATGTGGCTTCACATCATAGCCTACTCCAGAGATGGAGAGAGAGGGCAATAACATAGATGAGGCATCTGGAGAGCCTATACAAAATGTGTGGCTTCTTGGGTGCCAATGTACTGGGCTACTCCAGTGCCTGGATGGGTCTCTTAAGGCCCCAATATCCTCTTTGGTGTTCCCTCTCTCAGACTACTTAAAATGAGGATGCTGGGATTTACATGTTTTATTCTGTGGAAGGAGTAGTATTGAGACAAATATCACAGTATTGTAGTGTGATAAACATCTCTCCTTAAGATTTGGAGCATTATTTATTTGTCAGCATAGTATTTGTTTTGTTATGTGGAGAATAATTAACAAATCAGACTCATTATCCCAGACTTTCTCAAACTAGATCATCTATCCATTTAGGTATCAGTTGTGTGATACATTGGAAGGAGAATTATTGTGTCTTAAACAACAGTGTACAAAGTACTTCAAAAAATTATTGGTAATACCTCTTATTTGTAACGAAAAATATAGCTACATATGTACTGTTTCTGTTTCTTATTTAATACAGGAAATCACAGCTCTCAAAGATGCAGGAGAGACCAAAATACAGAACATGGTAGCTCTAGGAAGAACTTTAATGAGAAATGAGGAAGATAAGAAGCCAATGGTTCAGCAGGCTATTTCTGAGCTGGAGAACAAGTGGGAAAGCATCTGTCAGCTCGCTGCAGAATGCAAAAGGTAATGTGGCATTTGCCAAGAGGCAGTACAGATCACTTACTGCTATACTGACTTTCTCCTTCTTGCACCAGTCCCATTGAATTTGTGTTCTTTGGGGGAAAAACAAGATACCTACAAAAATACTGAAGTTTCTGCAGTGTTGTGGAGTGGCAGGTCGCAGTTTGGATTGAATGGTCAAATGCAAAGTCTAGCAGGAGGTGTAAGGAGGGTGGCAGGAGAGCTGATGGGGTCTGTCCAGCTCACTTCAGAATCCCCTCTGATATTGAAGTAGTTCAACTACTCTTGTATTAAAAAAAAAAGAAGTGCAGCCAATGCCCCTCATTTCTTTAGACTGTGCAATGACAGTGCACTGTTTTAACCATTCTGGTGGCTCTTTCCTGCAGTGTCACCTGGGCTCTGTGCCCCAGGTGTGGTCCCCGAGCAGAAGTGGGATCTACCTTTGCACAGATTCATGCTGCTTCATAAGAGAATTTGGGCTAAATCCAGGAGATTGGGGTTTTTTGAGTAGAGTTTTTAAAGGCGGTTTACTTTGGCTCTGAGATAGGAATTCTTTGGCTGTGGTGGCTGATGTCATTAAGTCAGCAGAGGCACTTCATTGTCGCTGGTACTGTGGCAACTGTCTGAAAACCAGATTGATTCTTTACAAGATGTCAGGTGATTCCAGGTGTGTTGTATAAACATAAACTGAAGTTGTGATGATGCACATGCAGACACTTTCAAGATGCTTGTCTACCGTAACGTTCTCAAGCCATCTTTCAGTGGCATCACTGAGACCTGGCTGTCAAGATCAATGGAAGCTAGAGGAGGCCTACTTGATGCTTTTTAAAAAGTGACCAGAGAATGAATTATTAAAAATACATATTTCTGAGAACATTCAGTTCCCTTCTCTTATTACTGAGCACTCACTACAAGCAATACAAGTGACGTTCAGAAAGGTAGAGCGTGAGCTTTATTGGATCCAACTAGCAGAATGCAGAGCACCTTCTTCACAGTATGTCAAAGACAGGAGATGGGTTGCTTGGCACATCTGAAGAAATGCTCAGGACCTTGCAGGATCAGGCCTGTGAATAACAGATGTGATGTGGTAATGGCAGCAGCATGAAGCTGGAACAGGGAACTTGAAGCCAGAGTACTTTACATGTGTAAGGCCATGCTTTTATTTGTCATTTGCCAAAAAATATGAAACTTGAGTGGCAAACCCCAAAATACTTAAGCTTTGCATTTTTCCTATTTTATCCTGCTGTACTTTACAAAATTATAACCAGATTTTATTTATTTGGATCTGTTTGTGTGGGATCATATTTTCAAGTGTTGGCATTTAAGTTCCATCTGGAAAAGATCTGAGCTCCACCACTAGATGTGAATGTACAAATGTTACTTGTGTTCTGCTGCTCATAGTTGTGTATCTCCTGTAGACAAATACAACCTGTTCACCTGCAGCAGATATGAAGGCTTATAAAGCACACAGATTGAAATCCAATGTCAAGTTCAGGAGAGTAGGCACTGGATGGTGCTAACATGAGATATATGACATAAGCTGTTTTTGTTGTCTGTATCTCTAAAACACTCCCCCACCCACATCTCAGTCAACGCAATGTGTATCTTCTACAGAACATTCTCTTTCAGGAGACTGTCATAAGACCTTGCCAAGGAAGGTCATAGCCATACTATAGTTTTTAAACAGAACTTCTGCCATAATGAGAAGCACAAAAATACAGAGTAAGAGCATCACACCTCTAATGCTGGAAACTACCGGTTTGTAGGTTAAGGATCAAAAGAGTTAGTCACTTTGTCCTGCAGCAATAACATCAGTGATTTTCATTTTCATCACCTCAAGCATTCTAGTCTAAAGCTGATTTAAAGTCTGAACAGAAGTATTCAGTATGGTCAAGTTCATTCTAATGCCTTGTTCATACTTTGACATTTGCTAGGTAATGAATAGAGGTTTTTAATACTACTAAACGTGGTACTTTTTTCTTAGTGCTCAAGAACAACATCAGTTCAACAGGGAGCAATATGAGCAAAGCAAAGAAGATCTGAGACTAACTCTGACAGAACTGGAGAAACGGCAAAAGGAGATAGGTTTTGCCCTTCAGCCTGGTTTGCAGGAGAAGCAAGCTCTGCTAACAAACTATGCCGACCTCCTGCAGGAAGCAGAAGACTTAACTTCCCACTTTAATGAGTTGAAAAGCCAGGAAGATCACCTACAAGGTCACACTGGGGATCACTGCTTCACAGAGGTGAAATGGTTGGAATTAAAGCACCAACACGAAAATCTGCTCAGCCAGCTACAGGTTGGAACCTCATTCTCTTTCCTTATGAGATTATTGATATGCCTCTTTGATTGCAGTTCTCACTGTTTGCCTGTTACATCATTCAGCTGGCAAGTTTAGGAGTAAAACAGGGAGTGGTGGAAATTCCTCTGTAGAAGAGCGGGGAATTCTTACACACACACACACACACACTCCTCCACACACCCCCTCAAGAAAAAGAGCACCAAGAACTTAATATTTTCCACAGCCTAGTGCTTTGTAGAGGGATAAATGTTTAAACAAACAAGATGGAGGTAACATTAGTTCCTATAATCTCCAAGCCATGGTAGATTGGTATTTTTTCCTTTTAGAAGGATGAATATCTTTTCCTGCATCTTACTTGTTGAATCCATGCAGTTTAGTGCAAATTGCATTTACACTCTGTTTGGCATTCTGCATCGAATTTTTCATTCATTTTGGATTGAAAACATCCCTTTTAGAATTACATTCTTATAGAATGTGAACTCTTCAGCTTCCTGGGACTAGTGAAGGTTTTGTTCATGGTGGAACCCATGATGTGCTGTGAAGAAGACAAGATATTTTCTGTGCTATTTTCTGGGAAACAAGGAACTTTTCTTTTTACTGCTGAGGTCTTGGAAATGCCGTGACTCTGGATTAATTACATTTGTTTCAATTAGTGGTGGACTAATCCTAGAAAATCCTTGGGTTTCTAGACCACAGTGCAGACATTGGAAAGCCACGTTCAAGAACATCAGCAATTTCAGGATATGGTAGCAGATCTAAGCAATGACCTGAAAACCATCTCTGAGAAGTTTGCTGATTGTGAAGGTGCAGCAGTGGAACAACCATCATCTGAGAACAACTGGTTGAAATTACAGGTATGTTGCAGGTTTTGCATGATGGAGAAAGTGGGTCCATGTCCTACGGGCTCATAGACACCATCACGTTTATAAAAGAGTACTACTAAGGGTGTCAAGCTGAAAAACTAAGAAACCTTCCTGGTTGGAAGGGACCTTTAGAGATCATCTAGTCCAACACCCCTGCAGAAGCAGGTTCACCTCGATCAGGTCACATGGGAACATGTCCGGGTGGGTCTTGACGACCTCCAAGGAAGCAGACTCCGCAACCCCTCTGGGCAGCCTGTGCCACTGATCCCTCACCCTCACGGTGAAATAGTTTTTTCTTATATTTAAATTGAGGTTTTTGTGTTGGGATACTTTCTCCAACATTATTTTAGGCCTAAAACCACTGTTAATGCACTGGATGTACATTTACTGTCAGCTGAACTGAGGTAGAATTGCACTAACTCAAGCACACAGCTTCTTTTTGGTTGGTTGTGGGTTTTTTTTCCCCTCTCCTGGGCATCATGGAATTCATCTTCCTCCAGAATTTGCTATATGTCTAGCAAGTAAAAAGCAGAGAGGGAGGAAGGACATTATCTGTTCAGAACTTGGAAAGATCACCATGCACTTTAGAGCGTACTATCAGATTATATTGTCATTGTTGTAATGCTTATAGCTTCAGATGTTCTCTGTTCATAAAACTGGCTGCCTAAAATTAGTGGTTTAGTATTTGACTTGCTGCAGCAGATAGGTCTGCATGTACTTTTCAGCACACTTTGTTGTTCCCAATATTTATGATTGTGGTGATTGATGTGGGATGTTAGCATTAAGCACATTCAGTGAAGATACCGTTCAATAAAATGTTTTCTTTGTGTTTAAAGGAACAACAAGGATCTCTTAGTCAATGTGAAGACAAGTTAAAGAAGATTTTGGTTTTAGCAGAAGTTGTTAAACAAAATACCTCTTCACCAGGACAGGAGTTTATTAAGGATGAGATTGAAACACTTCAGAGTGAACACAGGAGTCTGGAAGAAAGACTTGAAAATGTCAAGCAAAAGAAGGGAAATATTTTCAGTGAAGCCATTGAGTTAAAAAAAGAATTTGGTGATGAAATAGAAAAGGAAAAGAAGGCAGAGACAATGCTGCAGAGAGAGATAGAGATCACTTCTGATACTCCTGTCACTGCAGAAGAGAGCCCCACAGCAGAAAACTTAAAAGAGCCTTTGGAAATGCAAGATGTGAGTATATGTGTTGACAGTAATGACAGTGGAAGATTGGATAAAGAGGCATCTGTCTCTTGAATGCCCTTTGTAAATTGCATCCTATATTGCATCTTTATTTTAATTGAAATTAAGTCTTCTGTAAATATGTTCTCCACATGTGGTGAGGAACTCCCTTAACTTGTTATAACAAGTCTGTTAAAAGCCAATAATATGTATTCAAAGCTGTGGTTTTCCATTTAAACACAACCTGCCTATAAGCTTCTCTTGCACAGAATTAGGTATCCTTGGTCAAGACACAAAGGAAGAAAGTGTATGGATTAGAAAGTTTTAGGTAAACTGCTGCCAAAGAACTCTGAGAGTTTATCTTGAAGTAGTGAGACTTGTTTAGAACTGCAGCACGTTATTTGTCCTGACCACATAGACAATAAATTTTGCCACTCAGAGATTCCATGTTAAGATACAGTATTTACATTCTCACAAGAAGGTTTTCATTTATATCTTTTCTCTTAGGGTCAAGATGTAAATGGAAATATGTCAGAGAAGGAAAATGATCCACTTCTGGAGGAAAGCAGTGTATTGTCAGACAGCCCATTAGAGAGTATCCATCAAAGCAAGGACAAATTGGGGCAGACTGTTCAGGTGCCTGACAAATATGTTTTAATGCACGTCAGTATGTATGTTTGTGAGTGTGTGCCTGTTCACTTGAAATGGCTAATTCCTTAAAATTTGTAATTCTACAGAGATAGTTTCCTTATCTGATTAAAGAAAGGATAAATTGTATTCTCCAAATCATCTCCTCAGCCTTGCATATGTAAAGTGTGCAAGAGATCAATGTTGTGATAGGACAAGGGGTAACGGCTTTAAACTGAAAGAAGGAAGATTTAGAGTAGATCTAAGTAAGAAGCTCTTATCTGTGAGGATGCTGAGGCCCTGGCACAAGTTGCCCAGGGAGTTGGTAGGCACCCCATCCCTGGAAGTGTTGCAGATCAGATTGGATGGGGCTGTAAACAGCTTGGTCTAGTAGAAGGTGTCCATGCCCATGGCAGGGGGGGTTGGAACTAGATGATTTTTAAGGACCTTCTCAACCCAAACCATTCTATGATTCTGCAATCTCCACAAGCCCCTAAGGCTTGGACCCACTTTCTCCGTGATACAAAACCTGCAACATACTTGTGACTTCATCAGATTTTGTCATCTGCATGCACAATGTAGGTAATGAGAGGTCACTAACCTGCAACCTGCTGAACCTTAGGGGACCTCAAGGCATTCATGGTATAAGTGAAATCACACATGCAAAGCTGAGGGAAGGATTCTGAGAACCCCCTCATTGACCTGACCATTGAGCAATAACAGTAGCTGGGAGGGATGACCATCAAAATAGCAGAGTGGGAACCATCCATAAAGGGATTTCTGCAGAAGAAACAAGATCACTGGAGCTACCAAATGTGTCAAAGCAGAAACTTCTCTGACAGTATTAAAAACCACATGAGCACTTACTCCTGGTTTGCCTTGAAATTGTTTCATAGTGATTAATATACCTATATAGCAAGTTGATCTGAGCAGGTATTTCCAAGAGATTCTGGGTTTGAGTTACCTCGGCCTTTTCCTTCATTCATTAAGCTAAACTGAAGATGGAGAACGTGATATTCCTTAGCAAACTTAGATTTTTGGACTGTAATTTCACTGCTTGTTAACATTTTGGTTTTTTTCAAATCAGGGGAAGGCTGATATAGAGAGCCAAGGCTGTGACAAACATGATGGTGTCCAAGAGGACGTTCTGGACAATGCATTTCAGAGTGGTGAAACAGAAGTGGAAAAGCATCGAAATGCTGTTGATACTGAAGGTGGTGAAACAAGAAGGGAAACCTGTCCAGCAGAGGTAACTGGACACAAGATTACATGACAGGGATTGAATGTGGGGGTATACAAGCACAAATTAGTTGCAATGGGGATCATACTACCAATAAATAGATAGTAAAAACCTCAGATTACACTAAGCTATTTTTGTGTCCTGGTGTGTATTAACTATCTGAGTGCTTTCCTGTACATTTAAAATTAGCATGGAGGGATTTTTTTGTTTCTATTACTTGTTTGCTGAGGATGTTGCATTTCAAATCACCTAGATGAATTTGTTCATTCTGGATTAGAGGTGAACTACTTCCAGTACATATCCTATCTGCCTTGCAGCCCCTAGCTCAGGTAGCCATGCAGCACAGATAGGTCTCTCATGTTGTGCTCTCCACCATTCTGTAAGGATTTGCCATTCTTTATTTTGTGTAGGTGGCTGTTTGATTTTTATCTGTCTTCAGATGATAAACAAACTTGCAGTCAGTAAATCTCTCAGCATGTACATACAGCGAATCCCCGGGCTGTCCATGTCCCATCCTGCCTGGAAGTCAGCTGGGAGTCCTACCACAGACTCTACAGTACAAGACTGGAGCCTCAGGAAAAAGCTAAACCTTTTAAAAAATGTATTCAGGGCTGCATCCAGGGACACCCAGCTCAATGTCTGTGCTTAGAATAGCAAAATATGAGCAGCGTAGGTCAGAGGAAGAACTCTTGCAATCTGCAATTTCTCTCAAAATTTTTAACAAGATTACAGCACTGCTTCTTCTAAATGGTTTCCTTTGCCTTAACCTTGCCTGCAATAAATTACGAGATGTAACTGTGGTTTCCCTCATCTGCCTGTAATTATAGGCTTTGTCATCTCAAGCATTGTAATTACTACTCAGCAGGTTTGATTAGGGCTTTTTGATTACTTGTTTCTTCTATTTTTCTTACACCAGAAGGAGAAACCTTGTGACGTCAAGAACCCGTCATATAGAGAAGATGTGGAGCAGGTTGAACAAAGGGTGTGCCAGAAGAGTCCAGTCCCGATGCCGACATCAGCTGAGAAAAATGGTCTGGAATCTAATTCCTCAGCTCTTGCACATGAGGTAACCCATATTCTGTCGTTTCAAGCTAAGGCAGCCTACTCCAATGCTTGAAAACCCTTTCAGTGAAGATTTTTTTCCTAATGTCTGCACTGTGTAGAGCGAGCAGGAGAGCTCTGGCTTTGTACCTGAAGGACAGGAGCTAGTTAGCAGCCTCCATTCTCTTCTCATAGTTTCTTCCCTTTCCAACCATCTGATGATCTGAAAAAGTGTGGGGAAATGTTTAAACTATTGTGTGGGGAGGTTGACACTATGTGTCTGTGTATCTGGGGAGGCAGTGCCATGGTGTGTGTTGAGAATGTCATACAAACAAGCAAAACATGTCCACAGAAATCCTCAGGTTTTTCTTAGTGTCAGGACATTTACTTTTCTGTGTATTTTGATAAATTTATATTTCAATCTGGTAAAATGGATTTCCTCCTCACTCTGTGATAGCTTAGCTGAGTTCCTCTGCTTACATCAGTTCTATGACACTCCAAAGTCCCTTAAAATGAAGTCTTGTGTCTGAATTGATACAACCATTAAAGATGTGTACACAGAGAAATGGAAAAGTTTTCTAACTGACTATTTTGTGAGTGGTCCCCTTCAGTTTCAACTGCAAATAACTAAGAGTTCAAATAAGTAGAATTACTCTTTCCCAATAATGCCTGCAGTGTACCACGTTTACCACACTTGAAAACAAGTGTATTTTGGATAGCTGATGACCTACAGACAGGCAGATGACAGTGACAGCTTATAAGTGATATGATTGCAGGGATAGCTGACTATTTCCTAGCAAAATAGTATATAAAGTAGCATTACAGTGAGCTTATCAAACACTGTCTTTTTATATGTTAGTACCATGGAGAAGCTCACACTGTAGTTGTATCTGTATACTTGTATGCATTTGCTCACATGCAGTCAACACATGGAACAGATGACAGTTTACACCAGTTATAGACAGATACTGGGGGGAAAGAATTGCAGAAAGATTTTGAATTTATTGATATGAGACACAGTAAGCCTGTGACATTTCTTTATGTTGTCTGCATTAGCTGAAGGTGATGGTTTATGTTTGACATATGATCTGGGACTGATTAGGAGGGATATGACTTTGGGAAATGACCTCAGCTTAGCTGATGGGTTGTTAAGCTTGTCCTTCTGTCACTTTAAGAATCAATGGCAGTGCCAGGGAATGGCTCTGAGCCCCACTTTCCTCTCCACCTCAATTAGATGTGGCTCCCTAATGCTCTCGTTTTACCCCTGATTTCAGACAGCACTGTGGCAGTAGCAGCCGTGGCTTTGTGTCACAGCCAAGTTGCCATGCATGTGTCACCCTGCTAAGAACAGTTGAAGAGATGGTCCTGGTGAAAGACACAGCAGTATATCGAGGCAGATGATGAGCAGATGGAATGTGGATGTAAGGAGAGGTTAAAGATCTGTGAATGAATAAGGAGGAGGCAGAGAAGACAGGATAGACCTGTGAATTTGTCAGCAGAGGTGGGTGCAGGGAGGATGTTATTTGAAGGTGAGGGTATCAGTGTTTCAAACTTATAATAATGGACAGAGATTTCTTAGCTATCTGAGCATGGCTGGCAAGCCAGGGTGACTGCAGAGGTGGCAGATGGGGATGACATTTCTGGCCGCTGAGGCCTGGTTGGAAATTCTGGCCTCAGTTCTGGCTACTGAGGTTGTGGAAGAAGCCACAGCAGGATTTAGGCATGGCTTAAAGTGTTGCAGTCAGAAAACTTGTTGATTTAGGATCTTCAGAAACAAGAATCCTGTTTTGCATTGTAGGACACAGGTGCAGAAGTGGCTGTGCAGGGGGAACCGTTTCCTGGAGTGCAAGCAAACACTGAATATTTTGAAGGGGAGCAAAAGTTCAATAAGCTGAAAAATGAAGTGGCTGAACTGGATATCGTGCTTATAAATGAACAACTAAAAGAGCTGGAGGTATGGAAATTGCAAAGGTGTTCCTCATTGTTAATGTAGTGATAAACTTCCACCACTGAGGCAAAACAAAGTTGTCACATGTAGTCTTATCTAAGGTTTGGCTGTGTGATTCCTCAGTTTGTATACCAGCTAATCTACAAACACAGTGCCTTAATGCAAATATGTCCATGTAAATATTTTGTACTACACTTCCAGAATGCAGTAGTAGCTACACTTATGGTTGCACATGTGCTTCCCTGGTGTGCACAGGCATGTGTCCTCATTTGTATGTGACTGAGCCAATGTTTTTAGATGTATCAGTATTTAACTGCATTTTCTGCTGAAAGTGTTTTTAAGATCCTCTTTTAACTCTCTCTCCATGGTGCGTTTGATTGTAGAATTTACAAACTGAACTGGAAGCATGGAAAGCAAAATCTCAAGAAGCATTTCCTGATGCAATGGGATCAAACACAGCAGAGCTGCAGAGCACAGAGCCTGATGTGCCCTGCTGGGACAGACTGCTTCAGGAGCTAAATGCTGTTAAGGCAGTGAAGCAACAACACCACTGTTTAATTAATGAGTACCAGAAGAATCTTTCTGCTGCACAGTCCTCAATGAAAAATTTGTCAACAGAAAAAGATAACATAAAAATGTAAGTGTAGTTGAGGGTTTCTGTTAATAGGTTGCAGAATGAATATGGTCTGAATATGGTCTGAATGAACATGGACTGGATTTTGTGACATACTTCAATAATGCACTGACAAGAGTACAGTTTTATCCATCTCATTAACATATTAGGTAGCAAGAGAAGTCTCATAGATTACGAAGTTTAAACAGTCTTAAACAGAAGGATTTCTGGTGGTTCACTGCTATCCTTTAGCAACATCTACTCTACTATTTTTTAGGCAAAGCAAAGAAATGATTGCTGTGCTAAAAACCTTAAAAGGGTTTTTTTTGAGCTTTTAAAAATGATTTTGCCAAAATATGACAGAAGTGAAGTATTAATTTTACTTTAATGACTCATCAGTTCTAAGTTTTTCTGAGTGAAATATCTCGTTACCCTGAAAATTTGTCTTATGTGACAGGAAGAATTGTGTTCCAATAAGTCTACAATACCAATTCAGAGGTAACCAACACACAGAAAAGATATAGCACCTTTTATGAATTAGCCTTGAAAGCACAGAACTAGCCTATCAGTCACCATAATGTATCAAAGCAGGTTGCAAACCTTTGAAATAATGTATAAAGTTTCACTTAGAGCAAAGAGATTCAATTAAAATCTAGCTGGGAAATGTATTTCAGGTGGGAATTTCAAAATACCCTGGAAATAAAAGATGAGTAGATAAACTCCTCCAAATTCATCTTCAAGGAATGGGAATTTTTAAGGGTCTTCATTGTAAATCAGAAATTACCATAAAATGTTGTTAATTCGCTTGGAGATGAAGTAACACTGTTGTAGATGTTTTAAAAATGTCTTTATTGTAACTTTAAAGGTAGATCACATTCCTTTAGGAAACAACACATCTTATATTAGTATGTACTGCAGCTTTAGAGAAACATCTAGAGACTACATCTTAGAATACATTTAGAGAGTACATCTTTCCTGCAGAGATAGCTAGAAATAACTAATGCTGGAAGAAATAATGACACTGCAACAGTGCTTAGGAAATTTGTGAGGGGGCATTGAGATACACATGAGGTTAAAGGAATAAAATGAGTGAATCATTTTCTAAGCAGTGAAATTCTGGTTTTAAAATATGTCTAGTTCATGTTTTGGGAGAATTTTCTTTAAACCCTTTTCATGGTTTTGGCAGGGGGCCTGTGAACAACACAGTTCTTCTGGAGAAAATCAAAGCATGCATAGGGTCCTTAAGAAAAGAGAGAGATGTCTTAAACCAGTTGAAAACTCAGCAAGAAAGTTTATCTCGGCATTTAACATGCATGGATAAAGTGTTAACTGAAAGCCAAATGAGGCAACTGGAGCAATGGTGGCAACACATGGAACAGACAGTGCAAAAGAAACATGACCAAGTTGTAGCAGAAATCGATGAATTTAACCTGCTTATGGGTAAAGCACAGGATATTCAGAGACTGATACAAGACCAGTATTCACAAGCAGAGTCATATTCTTTGTCTGAAGGAAAAGCCAGATACCCTTTACTTTGGACTACCGAGCTACAGGACATTAAACACGGTCTTTCTCTGTTAAAAAGAAGGATTGAACTGCAGATGAAAAGAATTTGGAGTGATCAAGAGAAGGTAGCTTTGGAGAACTCTATACATGATTTGCAGAGCAGATTGGAAGCATTATCAGCACAACAAACTCCTCAAGAAGAAACCCAGGTCACTGGTCCTGCTCTCATGAAACAGGAAATGATGAAGAGACTGGAAGAAAATATCTCATGGGTCAAAGATTCACTGTCTTCTCTTGATCAGAAAGCAGCACTTTTCCCTAGTGATGTTGAATCACAGATCAGAAGTTGTCAGCTTATGAGCACAGAAATTCTAAACAGAGAGCCTGTGATTGCGTCACTGGATGATGATCTCCAGCACATCATTCCCAGCTTGAAGCCAGAGGAGATCTCTGATCTGACTTTCCTTCTACAAGCATTGCAAAATTCATACAAGGCTCTTGTTTTAAAATCAGCTCAAAGGTTACAGCACCTCGAGCTCCAGTTGCAAGAGAGGCAAAGACTTATTGCAGAAGTAGAAAAAGTTCATCGTCAGCTTCGAAATGCTGAGACGCTTGCCAGGCCTGACATGAATCAAACCAGCACATGGCAAGAATTAGACAAGCAACAAGCCATTTTAAGGGAGATTTTAAAGGACATACAGGAAATAGAAGGGCTTATTTCATCCCACTGTAAAGAGAGCCAGGTCACAGCTGGGGAACTGAGCTTGTCTGAACAACTATTTTTGTTTGATCAATTAAGAAGTTTGAAGAACAGAGCAAGGAAGACCCAGGGACAAATACAGACTAAACTTAATGAAATAGAAAAAAAGATAGCTGTGTACAGAGAGTTTGCTGAAAGCATCACTTCATTGCAGCAAGATCTTAATGATCTACAATATGGTGAAACGAACCTGGAAGATGAATTATTAGTTACCAAGCAAGAAGTGATGGATAAATGCAAAATACTTAAGGAAAAACTTTTAGCTCTTCAGTCCAATTTGTCACAAATAAGGAAGTACAAAGACATCTTTGAATGCGTAGGTCTAACATGGGACCCGGTGCAACTGGATGAATTGCAAACTGATTTTTTTAAAATTAAAAATAATATTAAAGGGAAGATAATACACTTTGATAATGTTGTTAGGGAATGTAATAAGAGCCAAGCTTTGCTAAATGAAATCCAGACTCTGACATCCACTGTAAGAAAAGAAGCTAACAACCTAAATGAGAGCTGTAGCTCCTCTCCTGATGAGAATCTTATAACTGCACAGATTCTGTTGCAGACAGCTCAACAAATCTCTTGCTTAACCCAGGAGGCAGCAAATCAAATAAACAAAAATGAGGTCTTTGATACACTATTCAAAGAATCTATGAAGAAAGAAATTAAGAGCCTGGAGAAGGATGTTGAGGACTTGAATCAGTTTCTTCAAAACTTGATCTCTAGTCTCCAGAGTGCAAACAAAGAAGATGGCCAAAGTGAAGTAGAACATATGTTCCATATCATAAAGCATATTCAATCTGAGCTCCAGCAGCCTCTTCCGCTAGACATGAAAATAATGCAGTATGAAAAGATACGATGGGAAGCAATTCAGAATATGATGCAAGCAAAGTTTTCTGCTATTAAACGTATAATGGAAAAAGAGAGAGAAAACCAGGAAGAAAAATCTCTTGCTGCTGATATAGAAACAAAATTAGAGACCCTGCAAGGTCATGAAATACAACTGAAGACAGATATTGCTGCCCGTGTTGTAAGTATATTTAATAAAAGTAAGTTATGGCCATATGTCCTTTCTCAATTATTAAAAAAGATATCTGTGACTGTAGCATTTACATTTTCATGATTTGTATCCCCTTTTGATTCTAATAATTGAATTTGCCCATCTTTATGTTTTCCTTGGCAAGTATGATGGGAAACATGATAAGAAACTAACAAAGAAATCAGTTGAATTCAGTTTGATTAATAACCAAGCAGTGTGGATTTGCACAAGAAAAGGAATGTAAATGAAAGGAAAGAAAAGGTTATGTTGAACTGATGAGAGGCTGGGTGCAGTTGCCCTGGGATTATTCTCAGGACTGATTTCATTGAACTTTTTCAAAAGTGACAATGAGAAAAACCCAGAAGTTCCTTGTTTCTACTATAAAGAAAATGCTTACCAGTGGGGAGCAACCAACAACAACAGTAAAGCATGGGTCAAAGCAATGTGATCAGGCCTCAGGAAAGATGAGTGAAGGAAAGGCAACTGGGATCCAAAGCTTTAACACAAGTATCTAAGACATTGCTGAGGGGTCAACATCGTTCTTGATGTGTTTGTCAGGAAAGGTCCACTCAGACTGGAACAGACGCTGTTAGAGGAATGAGGAATGTTGAGGGCAGTTAATAATTTGCTCAGCCTGGTAGGCTGAGGGCAGGTGGGAAATGCAGCTGAGAAACGTAGTTAGGCTGGAGGTAGACTTACTGGATGGAAAAGGACTGCTTAAGCTAAAGAGCAATGTTAACACAAGGAGAAAGGGTTAGTGAATAAGAGTTAGCAGAATGGTTCTGCAAGTGTGTCCTGCTACAGAAGACCTGTGCTCTTACTGCCCAAGAGATCAATGGGTACAAATGAGGACATATGAGCCTAGTAGCTAGTATAGGTGGAAGGACTCAGTATCCCTGATGGACTTACTTACAATCCTGCTGCCACATTTTCTGGTTTGCTGTGCTTCACCTTTACTGCTTCGGTATTGTATGGGAAGCACAATGCCAAAGTCTCTTTACTCTTTGTGAGTCCAAGAGGTGGCACACATAATTTTCTCTATAAATATGTACAAGAAGAGAATTTAGTGAGAAACAGTTTGGCAAGTCACAGAGGAGATACATCTTGGAGTAGAATAAAGCATCAGTGTGTGGGCTTTCCTTGTCTGGAACAGGACAGACACTGCCATGTCTGTAAGGGATCTTGTAGATATTGTGTCCTGCCATCCTTCTCTCTGGATTTTTCCAGTATTGGCAGTTCCCTCATAAGCCCTGTTCCTGTGGCTGAGGGCAATCAATCCATAGGTACAGCACTGCTCTGGGACTAACTAGGAGGCAGAGTGCATTTGCCATGTGTACTCCCTCACCTCCTTCAGACAGTTTTGTGAGACTTGGTCTCAAAGAAAGGCAAATGTGAAATTCTGAGAAGACCATCTGGTGATCTAGAGGAGCACATGGTCCTACTTGATTGTTCTTTTGTCTTTTCAACACTTTTCAGAGTGCTCTGGAGGAGGCATTGAAGACTGGTGAGCTTTATACTGAGGCTGTTCAGAGGGCTGCTAAGTTCCTTGAGGATTATGAAGCTCAAGTCCACTCTGTTGCAGCAGAGCTCAGTAGCTCAGAGGTCTGTGAGACCCCACAATGGAATCAAGAAGAGTTTGACTCTGCAAAGACTAACATAGAAAACCTTTACTCCAAGCTGAAAAACCTAGTGAAACCAGAAGACAAAATATGTCTGGAAAATACTTTAACAGAACTAGTCAATAAGAGCTTGGCGTTAAGGGAGAAGGCTCAAAGAAGGGAAGCTGATAAACAGAGGTAGGTTTAAGAGATCTTCCTGGATCATATTCCTTCTCATAAGAAATTTGACTTATAATAAATTCAATGTTGCTTCTCCTCTGGTAGAACCCAGTGATTCAGCAGGAAGAACTGTAAGCATTTCTGTTATTCCCAGATGTGACTGTAATGGATGGAAAATTAACCAGACAATGAGGATATTGCTACTAATTTACAATGCATCATTTTTGATATATTCTAATAAATATGTACAAGGCTGAACTGCAGGTCATAGGGTGCCAGGATCAGAGAGAAGCATATTTGCAGAGTCTATAGCTCAGTGCTAGTGCAGATCCAGAAAGGTACTAAGGCATGTACTCCATAGGCTGTTCTCATGGCTTAGGAAAGACCAAACAAGAGTTAGGCCATGATTTCCTTCCTTTGAACAGACCTGAAGGGCCTTCAGGTACATGTGCAGAAAAACTCTGAGAGACAGAGTAAAGACTTTTTTAATTGCATCCTCATAATCTAGCACTTCTGGTTCTACTGAGCATGACCTTAAATTCTGCTTTTATAATCAAGTAACTGGATGACTTCAAAGGCTTTTGTAACAGAAAAGAGATGCTAAGATCTAAGAGTGAGAAATCAGAATTGTTTAAACCACACATTATAGGGACAAATAGAATGCCTGTTACAAACTGGGAGTGGATTTCTGGGAACGTCTCAAGAGGATGGAGACTTAGGCCAAGACATACAATTCTTTTGACCAGCTCCATGGATGTACATACCTATGTTTCTTTACCTTTGGGGCATTTGTACTTGCATCTTTAAAGTATATCAGATATTGGACTTGAAGTGTATAACAAAGGCTGGCTGAAGGTGATTCACAAAATAGTGAGGACTACAAATTCAGAAGCTGATTTTTGGTTTATGTTCTAGTAGGCAGAGGCATGAGGCAGAAGCAGCCACAGCAAATTTTAATGAGTCTGTTGTTTCCCATAGGTATTTTGAAAAATACAAAAGCTACATAAAAACCAAAGATCAAGTGTGTGATAATCTTAACAAACTGGAAAAGATGCTTAGACAATCTTTGTCTCAAATACCAACGTCTTACAAAGAAGCTTTGGAGCACTTAGAAGAAAGCAAGGTAAGAGTAGCTCTGAAGAACTTAAAATCTTGTGCAAAACTGTGCTGCGGCTATGCACACTGTGTCCTGTCCTTGTAAAAAGAAATGAAATTATCCTGTATTTATGTATCTATAAAACCATAGAATCTGTCTGTCTATTATAAAAAGAGCAGATTATAACAGGCCCTGTAAAAGGAGTACATCTTATTGCTGTAGAAATAGTGCCTTATGTCTGCTTAAGATAGTGTTGCATTTCTGTTCAGACTCTTGATTGTTTCTTTGCAGGGCCAGGATCAATCAGATTTCTAACACTGCTGCTGTTTTCCCTCAGAAGTGAACATCAGAGAATTTCCAGTTTGCCCACCCAGGACTCTCTTGTTGCCTCCCCACCAGACCTCTGCTATAATCAACCTCTTGGCTATCTCTCTCTTAGTATTCATCGTATTACAGGCTTGTCATTTTATATATCTGTAACTCCTGGTCATTTCTGTTCCAAATAACCAGAAAGAAGTAAGAACAACCTAATTGTCTGGGCACACTCTCCTGTTTTATTTACCCCATCTTTCATCACAATCTTGGCCAACAGAATTACTTAATTGCAACCATATTTAATCAGCTCAGTGGATCGATTCCCAGATGTTACTAGAGGATCCTAATCACGTTACTGAATGCTTCGTGAACACTTCTAAACTTACTATTTTCACTTATTTGTTTTTTCCTGTAAGGTTTTAGTCTCCGACATTGGTTCGGCTGAAGATGATCTCGTGAAGCTGAGGCAGGTCTCTGGAGAGCTGATGAGATTATGCAGAGGTGACAGGGCACTGGGCAGGATTGTAACAGCACTGTGGGAAAATTGGCTGGGTTTGCTTGAGGCAGCAAAAGGACTGGAAATTAACTGTGAAGAACTAAAGCAGGAGTGGAAATTCATCAATGAAGAAGTGAGTTGCTTAACAAACTGAGTTTTAAGGAATGTGGTAGGGATGGGGCCCTCGGTAAAATGGCATGTAAAGGGCTAAGATTACTGCAGAACATAATTTCTCTCATGGTGATCAGACAGTTATCTCCAACCTTTCTTGAACCTTGAGTTAAAATAGAGGGGATATTAATAGTCTAAATTATCTGAACCCAAAATGACTCTGTGTGTGGTTATGGGCTTTGTTACGACACACTCAATTGTTCTGTCACACTTCAGAGGATCAAGTTCTCTGGCTATGTAATTCCCAGTACTTAGTCATGTGTGTGAGTAAATAAATAATGTAATTTAAGGTGATGGAACAAAAAAGCACTTTATCTCATGCTTTGACATGCTGTTTACTTAGCTGGAACGAGAAACAATCATTCTTGATAAGCTCCAGGAAGAACAGCCAGAAAGTCTTAAAGAAAAAGAAAAGGTCACCAGAGAGGAACTGGTAGAATTACTAGATTCTGTGAACTCATTTGAGGAAAATATCAACCAGCAACAGCTCCTCTTACTCTTACTTCTTCATCGTATAAAAAATATCCTGGATACCTCTGAAAATACTGAGGCAGAAGCTGCCCTTCCCGCTTTGTGTGAGATAAAGGCAATGCAGAATCGCTGTAAAAAGTAAGTGGTGTGAAATTTCTGTTGAAGATATGACACAGGAGTACTTATAAGCACAGTAATGGACCTAAAATGACAGTGAATGCACTACTGGGTCAGTCAATGCTCTGTCTGACTCATCTGCTGTCTCCATTGGCACTGGGAGACGATATTTAGGAAGAACACCTGAGCCTGGCTCTGTGGTGTGTGGGCTGCACTTTGTGCTTAATTAAGAAGGAATCAGCAGGGGTAATGGTAGGTTTTGAAGGCTCCAAGCTCTTGTGAATTTGAATGTGATGTGTGGGTATTCCACTGTTACAAACATCAGGCCTTGTGCTTTTGCAACAAAGCTGATTTTGTCTTAGTGAGTGCCACTGTTCAGGATTTCCCTCAAGTAATTTTTGTGATTGTACTTGCCATTCTCCATGCCTGCTTTTTGACGTGGAAGTCTTTTTGAACATCTTCTGCTCTGCCAGCATTGGCAGACTGAGATCCTGAGCTCTGTTTGCTATTTAGATGTGCATGCCATCTGATTTGGTCTGCCAAACACAATTTGTTTAGCAATATCTGAAGACTCGTTTTTGTAGAAGTTGAGACAACAAAGAATAGAAGCACAGAGATTTAGTTATAGAAAATAATATTAAAATACTGACAAACATGGCTCTGGATATATAAAGTATCTGTATTAAGCATGGTCTTTGATAAATCCTCCTTAGTGTAGAGTCTAACAACATATCCTTGTTGCAAATCTTTCATAGACTGCATGAAAAGACTCAAGACCATAAGGATTCTGTACAAGCTGAGATACAAGAAAGGAACAAGATCACTGAAGAAATAAATGCTGTGACAAATGCGTTACAGAAAGCTGCATCTATGTTACTGCAAGATGCTACTGGACAGGCAGAACAGCTGGAGGTTGGTAACAGCACTGTTGTTGTTTGTGAACATTAGGAATATGTTCTCTTTTAAGGTGGGGCTTGAATTTGTTCCAAATAAAATTAATGGCAAACTATATGCATATGCACGTTGATTTAAAGAGATTGAATCTGGCCTAGCAGAATATGACTGGCCCTGCCATGTCCTAGAATTGCTTTTCTCTCCTTTTACATGGTACAATTAGCAGCTATAGAAGTCTTTCCAGATTGCAGAGAGATTTGGAGAAAATTCAGCTGAAAGGACTGAAAAATTCCTCAGTTTATCCTAATGCAAACACAGGAAGCCAAAACCCACAGGGCAATTTCATCCGTGCTTCCAAAGAAAACCTGCTTTCTATAGAACCTATAGCATTATTCAGAGCTTCATTGCATTTCCTGAATGGAAATGCCTCTTTCAGTTCCAGATGACAAATCTAGGTTAGTGGGATGGCAAAGCTTTAACTCACCAACATAGCCAGAATATGCAAATGGGAAATCTTATCATCTAATCCCTTAGGAAAAAAAACTGGGACAGTTTTGAGCGACATCTGCTTTCCAGCTAAGTAATCTGTGACAAGTGAACCTGCATTTATATACAGAAACCAGTTTGCAGAGACATGCTTTGTTTTGAAGTCTAATGTTGTAACTGATTGCTTCAAATTTATGGGAATCCATAAATTCCTCCAAATGTTGGCACAATCTTAGTAGGGCCACTTGACAAGAGCCTTCTTGATGGTAGAATGAGACACAGAACTGTTTCGTGGGTTTTAGTCGTTTTAATATCAGATCCAGTTGTTGTGGGATAAAATGGGTCAGTCTCAGCCTCTTGCATATTTCTTCTCTGCACTGCTATTTGTGTGAGAGAAAAGTTTCCCAAGTGAGGACTAGGTGTTAGTGGGTTGCCCTTGAAAGATTAATTGATTAATTAATGAAAATTGTATGAATAAATTTCAATGTAATGGAAATTAATTGTTAAGATTGTTTAAAATTGTTTGTCTTTCATTGCCTGATAGGAGCTTTAGATCATTTTCCCCAGTAACTTGAGTTAACATTGAGTTCCTCAAAGAGCTGGGCATTGGGAAAAGGATCCATAAAGCAGGCAAACAGCACTTTCCAACTTGAAATTCTAGAAAACCTTCAAAACAAATGAGTTTCTTCATTCTTTCTGCAAGAGGACTTAGATCGGATTTTATTTCTAGGCCACAGGCTGTAGAGAGTTGTTTGAGTTTCTTTTATCTCATAAAACCTACATTCTTCATGCAGAACTGGAAGCTACTGTTTTGAAAGGAGCCTGCTATGCTGCTCTGCGTAATTGCCTGAAAGCAGACACTTCAACTTGAAACCTGTTGCTTTTAGTGGCCTTTGTGTTGTTTATAATAATGAAGGAATGAACGTTGGCTATTAAACGCCTTTCAAAGGGAAAATGCACTTTTGGCAAAAGGGAAAGCGCAAAGGTTAACATCTAATCATAGGAGCACTTCAAATGATTACATTGCTATACCTGTCAATAAATATCAGTGTGTCAGTTGCCTGGCATGGAGTAGTATCAAGTTTAATGAATTCTTACAGATTGAAAAGCATCATTTGAGTAAAGGAGTGAGTATTTCTCTAAGTTAATCTGCTTGTAGAGGTAGTCAAGTTAGGTTTAATGTTACAAAAACAACTTTTCCAAATCATAAGCGTGGTAGGAAATATGAACCACAACGTGTGTGTGTGTATATCTATGCATTATGTACACATACACACGTGTACTCAGTAAAAACTAAGTAAAGATGCTGAAGTTATTCTCTGTTTTGTAGGAGGTTCGGAGTGTGATTGGTAAAGAAAGTCAAACTTTAAAGGATATAATGGAGAAACTCAGGATCAAGTATTCTGAAATGTACACAATAGTTCCTGCAGAGATCCAAACACAGCTGGAGGACTGCAAGAAAGTATTGCAAGACCTAGAAGACAAGGTAACTGCTGATGTAGCTTTCATATTTACTTTTCTAAAGTATAAATAAGTACAGCAATATTAAGTAAATGTTCTAACTATAGATGACAAGTTGAAACATCATTTATTTTCATTTGAATTTTCCTTGGTGAAAATGTCTGCATGAGGAGAGATCCCTGATGTTAACTGCCTGTATTTAGAATACCCTTACAGCAAACACTGTGAATATAATCTTTTTCTTTTCTGTTTAAAAAAGATAATGCAAAACCACTAGCAGCGAAGTCTTGGATTTGATACGGTTCCTGACTTTCATCCAGTCTGGTTCTGAAACTGAACTTGTAGTCTTAAGTTCATTGGGAAGTTTATATAACCGAGAAGATATTTTCAAAACTGAGTTAGGAGAGGTTTGGGGTCAGATTTGAGCCTGATATGATTATTATTCATTGTTATTTAGTCATCCATGCAACTTAAAAAGTTAAACAGTAATTCTTATTTCAGAAATACTGATATTTCGTGTTAATTTTAAAGGCTGAATCTCAGTTAATTGGATAAAACCTGAAAATTTAATAAAAGGATTTTGAAATACAGTTACTCATTGGTGACTATCAGATTATTCATTCATTTTATGTTGCATTAAATATTTAGAGACAAATTCATTACAGCTTATTAGTTTTAATTTGTTTAACTTTGTCATTTCAAAGCAGAACCAATCTTTTTAGAACCAACAACGGGATAAGAGAGAGAGGGAGAAGTAAAACAGTATTTGTGCTTTGGTCTTTTTAGTTGTTTACTGTTTTATTTACCGAAAGAAAAGATTTATCCCAATGCCCATATTACATGTTGGAGATAAAGAACTGATCCTTGAAACTAGATAATATTCGCTTCTCACATTTAGGTAGTGGAAAACAATGTAAACCATCTTGACATTATTTTGAATGCTTTTAGGAAACAAATCCCAGTGGACCTGAAGTTCAGTTTAGTTGTACTTTTTGATGCAGTGCATTTGAAAAGTATAAATAATTTGTCCCAGTAAGGAGTCTTGAAACTAAAACCCTGCCCTGCTGACGACTGGAACATTGACAGATGCAGTATTTCTCATTTCCATCTCTGTCACATCATTCATACATGACTCTTCTATTTTGGAAACTAAGTCTACAAATATAAATGTTCATGTTTGGTGTACTTCAGGGTAGCAGTAACATGATTTATAGTGATTTGTGTCACTAAAGTGTTTACTAATTATAGTTCGAGTTTGTTTTTCCACAGAGTCTTAGGCAATAAATACAGACTGGACTTTATAGCTTTTTTTGTATAAGCATGAGCATTTGAGAGGAGCACTGTAGTTCTTTCCACTATGTATTTATTTTGATTAATGCAAATTTATCATTACAGTGCCTTACTATAGGTATTGTTATATTGCCTTGACCCTAGATGTTGGATTTTATGAATGTTAATAAAATTAAGAAAGAAAAATGGATAAATAATCTATTAACTGTATAGTAATCTTAAAGGATAAAGCATTTCAGTATAAGGAGCTTCAAACCAGAACAATTACTAAACTAGAATTTTTTTGCATCACTGCAGCATAAAGCTGCGCAATGTGGATATGCCTCATAAACCTCAGGGCTGCAACACACAGAGAATTTGCCTTGATTTAAAAATATCCTGGTGCTTGACTGGCCCTAACAGCTGGCAGGGTTTAGTAAGAAAAGACATCGCTTTGGGCTAAGAGTGAGGACTTCCTCGCTCTCTGCACTTCACCTAGTCCATGGTAACCTGGTACCTTACTGTGTCACTCAGTTCTGTGCTCAATTACTCAACTTCAGCTTACTTGAAAGATTTTCTCTTTACAGAGACATACAGGCCCTCCAGTGTACCAAACTTTCATTTTACAATTGAGCTCCACATATTTCATGAGACTCAGAGTCTTTTATTTTAATAACAAATATCTAAATGTATTTTTAGAAATTCACTGTATGTTGATGCACTTCTATGTGCCCTTATTTCTTACTGGGAAGTAATAGCTGTCAGGTGAGACACAGAGGTGTTATTCTAGATTTCCTAGAGCATGATTCTGACCGTGGCTCCTGTCACAGTGAAGCATGCTTAGCCTCTGATACAGATCAGAACAGGGGTAGGTGAAGCAAAGCACCTAGGGAGTTGCAGTGTCCTACTGTTTGTTTCTTCAGGGATTGCCTTTCTTGAGGAGTCATTCTGAAGTGAGAGGAAAATTACTGAACAATGTGTAAACGTTGAACCTGTTCATGTTAATGTGTCTTGCTGCAAATGTCATTTCATTCCTGTGTTTTTAAGCGACTCATCAAGAGAAACACAGAAAGACTTTGACGTGGTGCACAGAAACAAGCAAATCTTTGTAATCTCCCCTATCATTTTATCTTTACTGTGACAGGTTAGCTTTGAAATCATGCAGAGCTCTCCTCAGTATGTGCTGAAAAGAAAAGCAGAAGCTATTAACAATGGTCTCCAAGCTATTGAAAAGATGTTAAAACAGAAGAGTGAAAACATTGCAAAAGCCAAGGAAGTTCAGAAGGTAATCTTGCAAAAAACATTTGTGGGTGTTAAAAGATTTCTGGTTGTTTTTACAGAGCTTGGTTTGAGCAGGAGCATAAAGTGGCCCTCCATTCATTTTATATCTGTAAAAGTAGAAGTACAAGCAGACATTTAGCTTCCTTTTCTCATAGGAAAATGAGTTCTTTTTTCAACTGTGAATCACATCAGTAGATGCAGAGTGTTCTGTTCTTATAATATCAGTTCCAAAATCTTTGCAGTTCCACATGCCCCACGTGAAGAACAAATAACTGCTGTTATTTCATTTCCTCTCTCTCCACATGCAGCAAATCTGGGATCTGCTGGATCTCTGGCATTACAAACTCAATGAGCTGGATGCAGAATTGCATGATATAGTAGAGCAGGATTCCTGCCACGCACAGGAGTTGATGGATATCTTGGTGGCCCCCCTTCAGCAATACCAACAAGTCTCTCAGTGTGCTGAGCACAGAACTGCCATTTTAAACAAGGTAAATGCAAATGGAAAAGTTTAAAGAAATCACATCATATAAAAACCAAAATAACAAAATAAAGACTTTGCAGAAAGTTGTGGAGTCTCCTTCCTTGGGAGTCTTCAAGACCCACCTGGACATATTCCTATGCCACTTGATCTAGGTGAACCTGCTTCTGCAGGAGGGTTGGACTAGATGATCTCTACAGGTCCCTTCCAACCCTGCCATTCTATGGAAATCTCATTTCTTCAAGTAGCATTACCATCCAAATCACGATGCTGCCATGAAATGTAAGCATGTAAGCACCATAATTGCCTTTGATTAGAGGAGACAGACAGAAATCACAGAAGTTTTTCAGAATAATTACAATCCTTATTTCACCATCCTAATTCAACTGACCTTGATTAAAATACATCCCATTTTCTTGTCCATAGATGTATCTGTCCCATACAGTGAACAGAAGTGCATTTGTGCCTTTTGGTAAAATCCTATCGTTTCCTAGGCCACCAACAAGATGGAAGAATATGATGAACTCTTGAAGAATGTGAAGGTTTGGATAGAAAACACCAAGTGCTTGCTAAGTGCAGATGCTCAAATTGACTCTGCAAAAAGCTTACGCAAACATACTGATGACCTTCAGGTAAGTGTTAATGCAGAGATATGCTCTTGTCAGAGCTGGTTGCTGTGAAAAGACACAGTTTTGCCTTCTTAAGTCTTACTGACATAAATCATTTACTGTTTTCAATACATCCATTAAGTGAAAAATAGTTAGAGTTGACACTCATGAAATATAGATAGGTACTTTTCAATGTTGGATATATCTATCTGATTGTGCTGAAATGTAGTACATCTGCCTTCCAAAAATATGTGCCTGTCTTTGGTTACCTTGCTGTGTGGCTATAATCAGTTTTTACTGTCTGAATATGTGTGCTTCTTTCTGTATTGTGTGTATGTGATCCAAAGAGGATGAAGTGCTATTTTGATGTCTGTGTGTCAGATAGAAACTTTGAGGTGAACTGTGCTTTGGAAGGCAGCTCTTGCTGTATCTTGAAGGTAATTCTGATTAGTAATTTCAAGAATCAAATTTTTTTAATATTACAGGGAAGATTAGATCCAGGCAAGTGCCAAGATTTCTGGCAATTCTGTACGTGAACTTCAAGTTTTCTGTACATCCATTCCTTGGCTTAGGCCAAGAGGGAAAATTGGTGCTCTGAATTCAGGTGTCTGGCTGACATGTCGTGTTCATGTACTTGAGGTCAGCCTGACCATGGCACAGGAACTGGAGAGGAATCTTCTCCAGGATCTCATACTTTTTATTTTTCTTGAAATGAGACCTCTGTCTGAGTTTGAAATCTTCCTATTCATGTCTTTTGTCATGTTTGTGTAGCCTTATTTTATCTAGTTGATCCCCTTAAAATCATGGCATCGGTCTCTCAGTTTTCTGTCTGTAAGATACAGCAGTTTTAGTCTCAACTTAGCTTTTGGGAGTATATGCAATGGTTAATGACTTAAAGGAAATGAAAACTGATTCTTTCTGGTCCTAACCTCTGTGAAGCTTTCACGTTCACCGTTGATAGATCAAATCAAGCTCTTACTTTGTTTCCAGATGGCTTTGGAAGACTCAGAGCAAAAGCAAAATCTTCTCCATGGTGTTTGCTTGGAGCTGGAGGAGTTAACACCAGTCTTTGAAACAGACAGTGTGATGCAACAATTAAATGAAATAGCTGGTCAAGTAGCAACTTTACAGCATGAGATAGCAGATACTCTTCCACAGATCCAGCATGTGGCTGACGTAAGTTGGGGTGATCTGTAAGTGCCTTTTATCAGAGCTTCATCATATGTTACGAAATACAGAATATGTTGCACATAAAAAAAAGGTGTGTTGCTTTTAATAGGTGTTGTGAGTGAGGAAATTGTTTGGAAGCCAACTATCCAAATTTGCTTGTTATCTAATTATGCTGTGAAGTTCAGGAGTGTTGATGAGACTCCTTGTTTAGGAGAAGAAATGCAGGGCTTTTTGTCTGGCAACTTAAAAGGACTTATCTTGATGGAGGGTGGGGCTCCTGTTCAGAGGTATATGGACAGGCTGCAGAAATGAGCTGACAAAAACCTCATCAGGTTCAGCAGAGGTAAATGCAAAGTCCTGCACCAGGGAGAGAACGTGTCCAAACACACACCAAGACTGGCTGGGGGTCAATCACCTGAAGAAAGCAGCTTTGTCAATAGGTCAGGTGGTCCTGGTGGACAAGAAGCTGATCCTGACACAGCACCATGGCTTTACCACAGGAAAGCCAACAACAGCATCCTGGGCTGCTTGAGCAAGAGTGTAGCCAGGAGATCCATGGCAGTGATCTTTCTTTTTGGCACTTGCAAGAGAGATTGTATGTGAATGCTGTGCTCAGTTTTAGGTTTCCCAGTGTAAGAAAGACATAAACATACCAGGAGCAAGTCCAGAAACGCCACCAAGGTGATGGTGGGGAAGCTTATAGCACAGGATATAGAAGGAAAGGCTGGGAAACCTGGGTCAATTCAGCCTGGAGAAGAGGCAGCTTGGGGGTGGAAGGACAGAATTCCATCTCCATATTAGGATTTTTTTTTTTGCAGTGAGATTGGTTACACACCAGCTCAAGGGCTCAAAGGGGTTTTAAAGTGCCTGACCCAGGAGATACCCAAATCTCAACAGAAACAGGCCCTAAATGATTGCTCTGATGAGCAACAGAGACCTCACAAGTTCCCTAATATATTCTGTGACTCAGACTCCATGAGAGTTCACAAGCAGCAGTCTGTACATGGCTCCATTTCCCATCTGACGTAAGACTTTTCATATAAGAAGCTGCAACAGTGTAATTAGAACAGGCCTGTGCTGATAACTGTCACTGTGGGAAAAGTGTCTTGTCACTACTGGTAGTTTATAATGTGACTTTTCAAGGATATTTCAATTCTGTATTCAGGGTTTAAAAGAGATCAAATGACCTCAGATACTTAGTTCCTCTAGAAGTTGTGATGATATGTAAGTTATAAGAACTTGGGATTGGTAGCATCCATTACCATATCCTGTTTCTGCTGCACTTGTTTTTCAGTATTTCTTTTTAAATAGAAGTTAAAGGCAGAAATGCAAGCTGGGTTTGGTACTTGTACTATCTACAAATACTATTTTTGTTCCCAAAATCTAGGAATTACATGCCCTTGAATCTCATGTGAAAGGGTTAGAGAAGAACATTGCCAAAATGAAGACAATCTTGTCATCAGAAGATCTATTAGAATTTTCTCCTAAAGACCAACTTAAGCACGGACAGGTCTGTATAAACTCTGATTTTGTGTTTTTTTCCCTATGCATCAATGTGTCAGTTAACATAAACATGCTTTCACAAGAAACTCCTGATACTGGTTTCTTATGAATGAGAAAATAAGCATCTCTACTCCAACTGGGGTCTTTTACAATGAAATCTTGAGAGTACATTTAACAAAGAGTAATTAAAAAGCCCAGAGCAGGTGTGTTTGGGTGTTTTTTTCTCCTTCTGTAGTGCCTATTTGAACAAGGTCTCTAGAGGATTTTATGTTTCTTTAGGAGAGACAAGAAGCTGTGAGTTGTTATTGCCATTCTGCCTTTCCTAAATTGTGTCTAAGTTCCTAAGTCTCCCATAAAATATGTATTGTGGTATAAAACCACACATTTCCGATCATCCAAAATTGATAAAGGTGGTTGTAAACACTGCATCTGCTCAGGGTGTTGTGATATGAAATGTTATATTTGACAGGAAAGCCATCTTCAGTGGTTTAACCTGGCTTCTGTCTTGATTCACAGCTATGTCAAACAGGCTGTTTATAAGACCATCAGGAAATAGCTAGCTTTAATATAGGACATTTTATGGCTATTTTGCAGCACAAAAAAGAAGAAAAAACAGTTGACTAGGGTGACATCAAAGGGTTTGCACCAGTTTTTTAACTGCTTTCACTGCTGAAGATGTGCTCCTTTAAACTGACACACATGGTAAAATAGTCACTAATCTGGATGAACCCTTTTTTTTTGGTCATGTAAATTTTATGTGTGTATATGCAGAAAAAAAAAGAACAATTGTAAATGTGGATTACACCTTCCTCTTGCTTTAGATAACCTCACCATGGTTTTAAACTTATTTGTTCTGAGATTGACATAGTCTTCCTTCTTAACCAGGAAACTCACAAAAGAGAACTTTTGCACATCGTGACAGTAGTATAAAATTTTAGTGTGGACTCCAACTCATTATCATATTGATTCATCATCTATCCCGTATCCTAACAGGTTATACTTGACCATGTTGGTCCTATGCAGAGGACTATTGTTTGTATACAGTCCTATGAAGAGGCACTTCAGCTACCAGGGGTGAAAATGCAACCTTTCTCAGTCTTCCAAAGAGCAAGACAACTGTTGAGAAGATTGAAGAAATTAGAAGAAATTACTAAGGAACAAAATGACCTGTTGGAGGTAATTGATTTTTTTTCAATCTTTTTTGTTTTTCCTGTCACCTAAACCATCTTTATTTTATAATAATTTTGATCATTAGACAATATTGGGTTTGCAGGCATTCAGTACAATTACTGTATCTTCTATGTAGTGGTTTGAATGGGTTTTGTGCTGCTTTATTCCTGTGTAGTTTGATACTACAAGGCACACTGGATAGTTTTGAAGTTCATTTTTGTTTTCAGGTTCAGTCACAACTGACACCACATGTTCTAGCATCTTGTAGAAGAAATGAGGGCACAAGTATCTTATGACCCAGGTTTGCACAACAGATGGTTGAAGTCCAGTGTTACATGCAGGTGCTCACATCTGCAGTGTTCAAGTCCTTAAACTTAGCTAGAACATGGAAATTCTTTGTTGACAGTCACTAGACAGAAATTTCAGGCAATTAATATCAGAAAGCCTTTTACTAAAGGTGACCTCCATAAATCTGTCAGCCAGTGACTATTTTCTACAGCTGTTGCTTGGTTAATTCATTTTTTTGAAGCAGGCCAACTCCTTGCCCTCAGAAGGTCTCATGCAAGGATGTGTCTCCATAAGTGAACCTTTGACAGGTGGCTTGGAGACGTTGGCCAGACCAGGTTTAGAAGCAGAAGCAATATGACAGCATCAGTGTCATGGCTGTAGAAAAAGACAGTGCCAGCAGCTTCAGTGAACATTAACTCCTGGGCATTATGTGTTATGAAACTGCTATACTGGATCCAAACCTGAAGTAATATCTCTGCAGCAATCCACTGAGCAGTGTGGTTCTACCAGCTCAGGA
The DNA here is from genome assembly GCA_013401255.1 of Urocolius indicus. NCBI lineage: Eukaryota > Metazoa > Chordata > Aves > Coliiformes > Coliidae > Urocolius > Urocolius indicus. Next base: position 7,329 of record WBNH01005205.1, on the reverse strand, counting down.
AAGTTTTAATTCAGGGAATATCTGCATCACGCTTCATTGGCTGGGATAGGTATTCTTGAAGGCAAGCTAGAGTTTGGTTATGCATGTTCCCACTTCAGCAGAGGCAGGAAAATTCTGAGCACCTAGAAGAATGATACCATATCTTTGATGATTTGATTTTACAAAGCTTATTTGTGTAAAGCAGAGCACTTTAGAACGTGTAATTTTTTTAATGGGCATTTCAGAGGCAAGGCAGACACGGGTAGATGTTAAATGTTCATCTCCATCTTTGATTTCCAGTTTGTGAAATTAAGAGCACCACAGCAAGAGAAAACCTCAATTGTGCTGCATGACTAATGCACGCTCTGGGTTCAGAAAATGTAATGGCTATGAGAGATCTGTATGATCTCTATGATCCTTTTTTTTCTACTTCTATCTGAAAAATGGTTGTGCTGAAGCCTACCTTTTCCAGAGAGTTACCAGGTTAAATACTTGAGAATTTTCAAAACACTTTAAACCCATCAGAAGCAGGATGCTTTGCAATTATAAAATGTTGCTGGGAGACTTTTAACTGGTTTATGTGGAGCATTAGGTCAAGGTTTAGATTCTTCTCCTTTTTGAAACAGCTGTAACCTTTTTTTACTCAGCATTTGCCTTTATCTTATAGGCATTTCGCAATCTGTAGCTGAGTGAAATCTCTTTGTGAGAAAATAGATTGGTAAAATTGCAATTCTTGGCAGCTAGGGTATCAAACTGTGCAAAAAAAGATTTTCCAGTCCTGTTGAATGGGTTGAAAGTGGCAGTACTACAATATGAGTCTACTACCAGCTAAGGCATAACAAAGGATAAAGCTATTAAAGGATGGCATTTTTGAGTGCTGTATTAGAAAGGCAGTAAGTATCCTGATAGAGTGGAAAGCAAATGGGAGAGATTCTTCCTGTACAAAGATACACATAGTTATTTTTTTCATGAGGATGAGGTTTGAAATGTTAGTGTTTGGGTGTGTTTGCCTGTGCCTTGCTCTCTGTGATGCAGTAGATATTGCACTAGTGACTTGTGTTTAATTAAATTGGAGTGTAACACTTGGAAAAAAACAATAACAGAAACAAAACCTAAAACTGATAGTGTCAATGCTTCGGGGCAGGATTTTAGCTTAGTGGTGAATGTTGCCCTCTGTTTTTTATGATGGCCTATCAAGTGCCACACCTGTCACTACCTAAATAACGTCATCAGGAAAAGAAGCTGGAAGCTACAGCTGCTTCTCTATCGGTTTTCTGTGCTGGAGAGTAGCTGTATTTGCATATTTGATCATTTACTATGCTCATTTTTAACAAGTTCATCCATAACAAGTACAATGCCTGCCTGCGTGCACTCTACGGGCAGGTGGGCCTTTGCCATGGGTAGGTCTTCTAGTATTACCACAGTATGTAAAGTAAAGAGGAAATATTATGCAGGAAGTAACTCAAAAGAGAGATAACACTTCTAGGAAGACATTCAGTCCCACATATATGGCATAATTTATGTTATACTGGGAAAAGGATGAAATAAGGGGATTTTTTTGCCCCTGAGTGGAGGGCAGGGAGCAGGCAAGGGGCTGTATTCACATATTGGCCTGTGACAGGAAACATTGGAGACAGATAAAATATTCATATGCTTTAGTTAGTGAAGGAAATTGGAAGCAGTTCACAGTAAGCAGTCCTGTTCTTGTGTGGACGTGAAGTTATGGTTCAGAGAATCTCTGTTTTAGAAGGACTTTCAGTTCCTTATTAAAATAGAGCAGAAGACCCACCCTTTTGAATGCTTTAGCTGTACATTAAGACTATAGGCCATAATTAAATATCTTCCTCTCCAATTTGGCTCCCTTTTTAAAGTAGGAAAAACAGAGGTTTTCTTAATTTCAGAACCTGTAAATATAAAAAAAATATTTAGAACCTTATGAGTTTGTGTCTTATTGAGGCTACTGTGAGTACTACTTAATGGGTGCTACTGTGAAGAAGCAACTGAAGAATCAGCACTGGTTCATAGCAGGAGAGACTTTGCTCTGAAAGGGGAGTCAGTGCATGCTTCAAAAGAGAGAATTTTTGACCTGTCAGGCCGTTCAGGTGCTGCTATCAGCAGAATAAGTTCAAGCCTGTTGACAAGAGGCTTTTCTTCATTACCTTTTGCAGTCACCTGAGGAATAGTTCTTAGATATCCTTTGGTTCTCAGCCCATGGGTCAGAAAACCACCAGATGTTCAGCAATTTAAATGTTTTCCCAAAATATTCTGATGAATAGCCATTACAATTTCTTAATTATAACTTAACAAACTGTAAAGCATGGGGGTTGATGAGATGTTACTGTCACTGTCAAATGAGTAAAAGTGAACTGGAATGTTTGTAACATCTAATATGCTGTTCTGTAAGCCATGTAAGAAGAGAAGGCTCACACAAAGTGGGAGTACTGATCATTTTTATGGGAAGTATGCAAATTGTCAAAGACTGTGGTTGGCCTAGCCTCTGGGCTGCAGTGTCTGCCCAGTATACAGCTTGTCAGTGCAGAACTAGCTGGCAGTAAAGACCTGAGCACCAATAAAAACCAAGTAGGCTTTACAATAAAAACCAGGTAGGCTTTTTAACCTAATATGAAACCTTGTAATTTCTCTCTCCCTTATTTTTCCCAGCCTACTCTATGTTGAAGTGAATGTGATTTAATATGCTCCATTTGCATTTTATAGCCAAATTCATAGCACTAATCTGGAGTAAGCAAAGGTGTGCTCCTAAGCAGAATACCCCACCATACTTCAATTAACAGATAGAACAGTTTGTATGTCTTTAGCAAGTGAATAATAAACTCAGTGAGGATAGAGTTGTGCAAAATTAGCAGAGCAGAGTTTCTTTTACATTTCAGAAGAGGCTTCAGTACTCTTCAGTACTGAAGATAGTTGCATTGTTATCTAGTTTCTTTCTGTACTACTTAATTCAACATTATTTATGAGGATTTTTATGTCACAGGAAGCTGTAAAGAAAACAGAAGAATGTGACCAAGAAATGGAAAAGTTAAAACAATTCTTAAAGAACCACTTGGTTGAAATATCACATGAAGATCAACCACTGGCTGAGAAGACTTATTGTCCAGAGGTAGGTTTTATTCTTTTCTCTTTCTTGTCTGCTGCTTGTCCTGAATAACACTAATGAAGATGATGCAGAGCACCAAGCAATAGCAGTGTGCTTACCCTCCCCACCACAGTCAAACAGACAATTGAAAGCCATAGTATGACTATGCATACATAAGTTGACATATACCCAGAGATAATGCAACTAATATTAGCTTGCAAGTTGGATGTATTTTTCATAATATACTTCTTGCAATTTTGATGTGTCATTTGTACTTATATCAACTCTTAAGAAAAATACAGAGCGCTGTTTTGGTGAAACAATATGTGGCACTGATAGCTTACCTGTGCTTACTGTCCTGCTAATGTTGCTGAGGGATTGTGCATAAGGAGACAACTGGGTCTGTTTCTGATCACTGACCTTGCAGTGGTACTTGTGGTGTTTCTGGTTAAAGTTAGATTCTTTGGACTCCTTTCCTCACCCTCATTGCTGCACTGTTTTCATAAACTAACAAACACAAGTTGCTTTTCTCCCTGCAGTCAGCTGGTTTCTGTAATGGATGAATTAATAATTTTTAATTTATGTTTTAAGGACAGCACTGCAGAAGTCAGGAAATGGCTAATGAAGTGTAATAACTATTTATAAAGCGCCTCTGAAGTGCTCAGCTTTTTGCAGTCAGTCACAATGAAGTCAATACACACACGTTGTACTTGCCTAATAACTATAATCACTCCTTAGGCTTTTAGGTATATAGTTGCTCTGCTTTCGGGTGATTGAAGGCTTGATGCTAGTACTAAGCCTGACTCATTTCCTGGTTCTTGTTTTTGAGTGTAGGCCTTCTTGGTTTAGAAGAAAACCTGTTTCACAGTTGTAATATTTCGTGCACAGAAGCGGACAATGAAATTGCTTATCTTACTGAGGGGCTTCAGGTGAAGAAGTGATGTTAAAGATTTGGCTTCTGAGGAGGTTTCTGGCTAGTTAATTTTGCAAAGCAGTAGCTGGCAAATGTATGCAGTGAAGTCTCTTCCTGCAATGAAACAAATACAAATACTGTTCTTGGTGGACATGTATACAAATATGCCAAATTGTCATGGATAGCTGTTTCTTCATTCCAATGACTTTTTCTTTCCTCTGCCTTTAGAAGATTTTACTTTATGTGTGTGTGTGAGTATAAAAAAGAAAAACCATCCTTGTCTGAGCAGATGTCCCATGTCCTTTAAAATGTACTGGGCTTCCTGATTCCACCTTCCCTGCTGTGCAGCCGCAGTGGCGTTGCCAACAGAAGAAGCTGTATTTGAGACAAAACCAGCAGTCTTGCTGCTTTCAGCTGTCTTGAATTATTACTTGCACAGCATTATTCACAACATGATAGACTATAGTGTGGAATTATTCCAAGTCTAGCATCAAAGTTTTCTCTGATGGACTGAACTTAGCATGGAATGGGATATTTAGACACGTTTTGGTTTTCTCAGCAAGGAATAATGCTTCAAAGAGCTTTAGTACTCTGAGTAATTAAGGGAGTGGGACATTTTCTTCCTTGTCCTGTGTTACTCTGTTATTTGTTGTCCTTTATTTGCTCACCTGGAGACTGTGTGGTAGAGCAAAGGCTCTAGCATAAAGCTTTTAAGGGAAGAACACTTGTTAGAGCAATAGTCACAGCTAGGGAGGAGACTAAGATATGTTTATTTCCCCCTTTCTTTAGAGCAGAGTTACATGGATTATTGTTTAGTCTCTGCAGAACATTGAATATTTTCCTTGTACTTCATTGGTGGCCATTGCTCCCAATATCCCATTCAAAGACATGGGATAATTTTGTCACTAAAACCTGAAAAATGGTTTGTGCTTCCTTCTTTTAGGCAGCTGCAGCAAAGGATGCTCAGCCTTAAGTTACCCTTATTGCTGTCTTTGTCCTCTAGGCCATCTTCAGGAAAGAAGCTTCAGGATAGGAGCTTCAGCCCTTAGCCATCCTTATTACTGTCTTTGCTCTCGTCAACCAAGTGTCTTGTGTCAGGTTTCCAGAGAAGGTAGTTAGAAGTAACATCACCTGCTCTGACACACAGAGCAATGTAACCCAGCTGCATTCCCTATGTCCTGAAGGAAACTCATTCCTATGGATATACAGTACCTAGTTAGAATTAGTTACCCAGCCTTTTCACACTTCATTCCCAGCTATCAAGTTCTGCACTACAGGCAGCAAGAGCTGAATGTGTTGCTGCTGTTTTGCATATGTATCTGGACATCTCCTGTAGTGACAATGGGGAACTGTCCCAATGCCCTGAAAAAGGAAAAAGAGAAGATAGCCCCAGTCCCTGTAAGACATGTCACTGGTATCATCTGTTACATTACTCTTCGTTTAAGTGAGAAAAATGAATGCTTATGGATGTTCTTGCTCCTTAGGGAGAAATGGAAGCGGTGAAAGAAGAAATTATAAAGCTGTGCCAAAGAAAGGAAGATATCCTTACCAAGATGAAGGATTCAATGTCTGAGCTTCACCAGCACTTACAGCAGGAAGTGCCTGAATCAGGAGATGAACCCTCAGCCTCTGTGTTAGCACAAAGTGACTTGATTGGGACTGATGTTTCTGGTCAGCAGGTAAGTGGAGCACTGTGTTGTGATCACTTACCGGGGAGCTAAAGAGGGAAGGTAAATAACCCTTCTTCCTCCAGGAGGAGTGGCATGTGGGAGAGGAGCACCTCTGAAGCTGTGAATCAATACCGCCTCTCCTCCCCGTTGTGCTTCTGAATGGTCCCTGAAGGACTGAGTATGATTTGTGTCTAGGAGAAGTGGGAGAGAGGAATACCTCTGGTCGTGTTTGGCTTGAGTGGATCCAACATAAAGTTTGCATCAAACAATCAATAGCAAACTGCTCAATGTGTAGTTTTGTTGATAATCAGTTGTTCTGGGATTTTCAGTAAATTGTTTTTATGGAGCAAAATCAAATTCGTCCCAAATTACAGCTGTGATGTTGAAACATTAAAATATAGAGGAAAGTCTCAAGGTGCTTAGTACCTGCAGCAGTAGGGTGACAGACGTTCAGTGGTTCTATAAAAGTAGACTCCAAGTAGTAACTTTCTTTTGGTTTACAGGGAAGAGAAGAGACTTTTACTGTTCTTGTCAGGAATAATTAGGCTGTCTCTTTGTGTGTATTTTTGTAGTTGAAAAAAAGAGGAATGATGTGTCTTCTGCCTTCCTTAGATGAAGAATCAGAAGATTATTCTTTCCATAGCAAGGTGAGTTCAACATACATCTTACATATACAGGACAGGAAAATTATGAAAAGTGAGTAAATATGAAATATATCAGAACAAATTGAAATATCTGCTATCACTGCAGGATGCTAAGAAATTGCTCTTGAGCCAGAATACCAGTATTACACAGCACCTCCCTCACACTGTGATGTTTGATCCTGGTTTTGGTGAGATATTCCTCTTATGGGAGTATTAGTGGTAAAACATGGGCCTAAATACCAACATTTATATGTGGGAGTAGGGTTCAGACAGAATTAGACAGCCTCTGAAGTGCTAAAACTTACAGAACCCAATCAAACTAATGTGTATGTTTGAGTTTAAAGAAAAAAGGGTGTGATCACACAATTGTGATTGAAGTTAAGATGTGAGAGATTTCTTGGAGAATGGGAGAAGCTGGGAGACACTGTTCACCAAGTTGCTCTGAATCTGGGGAGGCTGAATGCCCAGGTGAACTGCAGAAGGGTAAAACTGGGGGTAAAGTTTTAATGATGAAATTAATAGCTTTTGGAAAAACAAAACAAAAAAAAACATGAAACTTTCTGCCCACTTAACTCTGCCCTCGGGACTAAATGAGATGTATTCAAATGAAATCAGGAATGTGCAGAAGTGCTGGTGAGTTTGTAGCCCAGCACATTTGCACAGCAGTTGTCAGACTTGCCTAAGCTGGTAGTGACCAGCTACTGTCATTTGCATCTCCTCAGAGGAGGGACTGTGGCCTCAACCACATTTTGAAGAACCTCCATTTCTCTGAAGTCCTCACTATGAATATTAGCTAGTCTTTTTCCCACATGCAACAGAAATCAAAAGGAAACGTGCCAAAGAGGTGATAGAATATTGGAGGTGCTGCTTTAGGCTAGGCAAGTAGCAAACTCCATGGCTGGGCAGTGCAAAGAATTCTGAACAGCTTGAGTAGAGGTGGTATCTTGCTACTCTGATCTAAGCACTTCAGTTTCAAGGTTTCTAATTCTATACCTTCACTGGTGCAGGGTTTTTATATATATATATATA